>MNCI01027234.1:568219-625326 GCA_015680685.1 Gnetum montanum | reverse complement strand
GATCACCAATGGAGAAAGTTGTGTCTTCGCCAAAGGGGTAATTGCTCCTACTACCAATGCTCAAGAAAAATATCTCTTGTCTCTGTTGAAAGATAGTGCTGCCAAATGATTACCAGAAAATGCTGCTCTTTCTCTCTCTGTCTGGGTGTTTTCTTTGTTCTGTCTCCTTGCCTCTCTTTCTCTTCGCCAACTGGGACATTTATAGGTTTGACAATATGTGGAGAAGGGATGGCTGTGATAACATGTGTTTCAGACCTTTCGAAATGCTGTTGACCTAACCAGCTTTGTGTTGAACTTTATCATTACGCACAATATGCTCATTTTCGTACTGTGCGTGCGAATAACAGATGTGCGTCGGGCATGTCTCAGCTGACTTTAGGCTATGTTACGCTCATTCATGTTGTGTCGCGTGCAAGAGCGTAACAAAGCATGAAAACAATGTATTCAAGCTATTTTACGCTCGTTTACGCCGCCGAGCGTAGTGAAGTGTAAACGATGATTAGCTTGGCGATGCATTACGCTGAGATACGTTGCGTTGCGTAATGAGCGTAAGGTGATCTATCCGCAAGAAAGGGAAGAGAGCTGATCTGTTGCGCTTCTTCTGGACTTTCTTTGACTTTTTCGAAGCTCGTTACGTTGCCGTGCATAACAGAGCGTAAACTCAGCCTTGGACAAAAGACTTAGCAAAATATACGAGAAGTCGCATATTACGCTGCTTAAGCCTCTCTAGATGTCGAAGTAAGTCACCTTCTGATACTAGACTATGTTGAACAGAATCATGCTAAGCGTCATTACGCTACGTCGCGTGATATAGCGTACAAAGATAAAACACAGTGATGTTGGAAATCTACAAAGAAAATTGAAGACTTGATGCTACGCGTCTCTTTGCCTTACTCTTCCTTGTTCTCCCTTCTGGAATTCGGACATGTATTCTTGCTTGATCGTGAATCTTTGCCTGAGGCCGACTCACAATTTTCATGGTGTTTCAGTGGGAAAGTTGGTTATTCAAATGATGGGAATTTCAAATTTTCTTACACTATGTAAAGAGTTGTGATTTGCTTGAAAACATAACATCTTCCAATTCAGCACTTGGGTAAGAAAGGCAAGTGAAGTGTTCTTAGTTTGAGGTAGAAAGTTGGCTTATGAGAGATGGCAGCAAGAAGGCCATTTATTCCATAGGTAATAGGTTGCTATTCAGAGCATGTCATGAGAGCTTTTTACAAGGCAACTACTCATGGTGCATCATCCAAAAGTCCATTCTTACTTTGGCTTTTGGATGAATTTTGTTTTCTCATCAGGGGACACTCCATCCATTCGAATGCTTTGAGTAGTTTCCACCAATGCACCATTGAAGTTGAATGCCAAGGAAAGTCTAATCAAGATGATTCTTGGGGAGAGGCTTTCATGTCTCAAGATACAAAAGTAATTGGATATGAAGAACCTCAAAAATTAGTAACCAAAGAGTTGGATGAGAAAGAAACAAAGACAGTTGTTGGAAACAATGGTGAAGCAGACTAAGTTAAAGCACCAACGAGGTAAGAAGAAGGAAGAAGAGCATTCATCACCATGAAAATAAAATATGAAAGAATTAACAACATGAGGAACCCTAAAAGGGTTACCCTAACTATTCTTTTCTATCCTACTGAATAGTTTGTATAAGAATATGTTTGTACAATTTCCTAGTTTTATAGGGGTGAGCTTTTATACCATCAAAGAAATTTTCCTCAAAAAGGGATTGTGGTTTGTTAAAAATGTTCAATAAATAAATCCTTGTTTTGATGATGATTTAGTTGGTGTGCATTGATGAATTATCTTAAACATCTTAAGTTTTAAGGAATTTAAGAAGGGGGAAAGAAATGTTCATACATTTTCACCATTTTTATGAAGTAGTGATGGCTCTTGATAGGCTTTGAGATGTTGATAAAGTTATGCTACATTGGTTTAATTAAATTTTTTTTCTGAAGCTAGCTTGCCAAATACCTTAGACAAGGCAAAGATTTTGAAGGTGATATTTTAGTTAAAATATCAAAGCAATATGGAGGAGAATATCAATTTTACGTGAGGAATATATCTAAGCTAGGTAGCTTATATTTTAATTGGATAATTGATAAGCTTAGAAAGTTTATCAATTAAGTTCTAAAATTCCCAAATGATTTAACCATTAAAATATTAAATTTATCATGTGTTGCTACAACAGGATGTTAAAGAAAAAAATCAGCGGCCATGACATGATGCCAGGTGCTGATTCAAGCTTTAGAACCTTAATAAATGGATTCCAAAAACATGATCATCTTAGATCTATTGACCTCTAGGATTAAACCCTTATAGTCTTAAGAAGTAATATTTGCATCCATGGCTTGGGTGGCCTTAACGTGGCTCATATGTGTGGAAGATTTGGTGTTAGGCGTGTAATGGCTGTGTACATCAAAGCACATATTTTAACAAGTTTACTGGAATAAGCCACAAGGATCATTCCATGGAGCACCAGGCTTGTTTGAGAATTAATGCTCTTAGATTCATGGCATTTATAGCTGTCAAAAATCATGCATTTGCAAGGAATTTGTAGCTGTAGAGTTTGTTCATCCATGGATTCCTTGATAGTAAATCCCTTGGAACCCATAAAATACTTACCTTGGATGAGCTTCACCATGTTGCTGTATGCCAATTTCTTAGCAAAGTGCATCATGAAAAATCATGGTAGAAATGTGTAGAGGCTTGGTGGCTAATTACTTGTTAAAGATGGTGCTCATATTAGTGATGAAGATAGTGTCATTTTATTTGATCTTTCATGTTGTAGAGTGGCATTGGGAAATTTAATCAAAAATGATGCACCACCATGCTAATCATGGAGGTGGAAACGAAGTTACAAATAAGTGGTCGCTACCCTGCAGAGTCACATGCCATTAATGGGGTGTGTGGAAAATACATTGTGGTTGCTTATTAATAGTTTGGACACATTTATTGTTGCATTTTACACCCCTAATTATTTTCCATGATATTATGATTTTACATTCCATACATTTGTATTAAGGTTTTGGTATGGAGTTATAAAATGACCAAAAAAATAATCATAAAATAAAACCATGATATAATAAAGAAGAAGAATAAAATAAATAATTAAATTTGGAAAATGAAGTTTAGATTAAGGGAACATATGTAATCAACCATAGACTGGCTATCTTACATTTGTATTCAGGTGACCTAGAATTGAAGAAGGTTCGTTGAATTAGAGTTATCCCTACTATAAAGGCTTAAATTATGTTTTTCCCCATAGGAAGATATATTATAAGGGTTGATATGCTAAAAATGGTGAGCTCATATTAAGGATAAAGCCTCAAGAATTTTAAGAAAATTAAAATAAAATATTTTTAAGTTAGTTATTGCACAAGACACTTGCAAACTATCGGTAAAATTTCTCATGGAAGTTATAACTTCTTAGGGTGGTTATGAATTAATCCCCTAGATATTTGTAACAACCTTAACTTCTCATGATTATTGTAACTACCCTAAGGCCACTATAAAAGGGGCTTCAAAGGTAAAATTTAGAGGGGAATTTCAAGGAAAGATACTTAGAAGAATATTGAAGATTGTAAAACATGGCTTGCTAAAGACATCAATTGAGCTACTTTGTTTTAATCCTACGAGTTCATTTCTTTGCATTTTGTCTTAGTTACTTAGCTAATGGTTTAGATAGTATTGTGCTTGGCATTTAATTTTTGGATTTTCTAGGTTGCCATTATAGCTTTGTTTTTGTGCAATATTAGAGTTCGATTAGGTTTGCCATATAAGAGCTTATATTGTATTAGAAAAGCATCTCGAATAATTTAATAGTAATTTCTTATAGAAATTTCTTGTTTGAGTCTAGGGAAATCAAGAAAATATTTAATACTTTAGGATGACTAAAATAGCTTCATTTTTTTTAAAATTTTATTGTCTTAATATTTCAATCTTGAAATTGTCGAATTTTTCTAGAAGTTCTATTGTTTGCAATTCTTGACTAATATTAGCTAGCCAAATATAAGCTTGTATTTTGTCATTTACAAAGTATTTTGGTAGTTAAATAAGAGTGTATTTTATGAAATTGCTTGTTAAGCTCAGAGGGTTTGAATGATTCGTAATAGATTGAATTGGAATAGCTTTATTGTGAACTATTTTCTCATGTTAGTTTATTTTTCTTAAATGTTTGAGATTCCATACAAATATACTTTTTTTATTTTTATTTTTTTAAAACCCATTAAATCTTGCTCTATTTATAGTTTTCTTGTGAAACTTTCTCTTTGAGGGAAATGATGAGTAGATTGGTAGAATTGTGCTTAAGTATTTTTGTGAAATTTTATTCATTTCAAGTAATGTACTATAGGGACTATGTAGACTAAGTGATTTAACAAAATAGGAATCTTCAACAACTTACAGTATTTGACAAAGCTAGCTAAATTTATTTTATGAGAGCCAATTACATTTTCATTCACAAACCCAAGCATATCAACATTCATAACAACAAACACATTCTCATGATTAGTTCATTTCATAATCATTGAGTTTATTTGGGGGTATCTGGGCCTTGGTATTGCCAGAAGGCTAGCAAGCATCTAAACCCTGTTTGAATAAGACCTTTGCATCCTGTGATCCCAAAGCCATGAGACTAGAGGTACCCAAGCATTTGTAGTCCCAAATGGCCACCAATACATACTTTCTTTCTTTTTACATTTTGTTTTATATTCACTGCTTTGTACATAACTACAATAAGGGGTTTTAGTTTTCTATAAATAGAAATCGATGTTACATTTATTCTTTTTGATTTTCTTTAGTTTTCTTCCCTTATCTTTTTACTAGAATTTTGAGCTTTGTGGATGGTTTTTGCTTGCTTTGAGCTTGCAGTTGGAATTGTTGCAGTCATATCTACATGGGTGCAAAAAAATTTTAGAGCAAAACAAGATCCTACATTGTTAAGGATTTTATACATGATTGTTAAGGATTGTATGCTTATTTTAGACTTTTTTCCATAACAATTTTTATTGGTGGGTTGTCTTTACCTTTAACCTATATTTTTGTGCTAAATTAGTGTATATGATCAAGTGATGTGGGCATGTGGAGTGGATAGTTAAACAATTGAGCTTGGATATGTAATTTTGCATATTTCTTGAAATTTTATGATTTTAGTTGCAAATTATTTATTAATAAATATGTGCTGTATGTGTGATGTGAATTTGTGTAATATGATATGTGATGTTGATGAGATTGGCATGGTTGGAATATTATATTCTAAGGGCCTATTATGGCATGGAAGTTTTTAAGAGTTTTAATCATCATTGGCTGTAATTAAATATTATTTTATTGATCAAACTTTAAACATCCATAACTTTACTTACATGAGTCTAATTTAGGTGAAATTAGTGTTGTTGGGATTGTCTTGGGAAGTACTTTCTAATCATGAAATTGGTCTTCTCTTTGGGCATATATCATTTTGGGGGTTATTATAGCAGTCCTTTTTTTTTTGGAATTGCATATAGTTCAAGAAATATGGTTGTGGAAAAAAATTTTGTTTTGTCAAATATTGGTATTATTTTATCAAATGAATGTGACTATTAGATGTGGATATATGTGGTCATGTTATGTTTGTTTTGGATGTGTTGTGCTTGTGACATATGTTGGCTTAAGCTAGCTTGGACTTGTACATGTGTTTGCAATGATGCTTGTAATGGTCATTGGTGGATGGTGTTAACATTAGGGTGTGTACCGGTTGGTGATGAGGCACCCTAAAGGTAGTTGTGGATTGACCTCCACTATGATGCATTAGTGAGGCTCTTGTCTCAGGCCTCATCCTAAGAGTAAAAGAGCATATGTGTGTTCATCCCTATGGTTGGTACATGGTATAGGTGTGTTTATCCCTATAGTTAGTCTTCCAGAAGGCTAGTGGTTGTGGGTCACAAGTAGAAAGACCTTGACATTGGTTGGATAAACAAAAGATTAATAAAATACCGACAGGAAATGGCTATTTATGAGTACTCATGCCAATGTTTGACATGATACACTAAGTGTGGATATGCTAGTGAGTATTGATTTGTAAGTCATGGTGACGATAATGTATATTATGATTGGATTATGATTGTGTGGGTTGTGGGTTGTTTAATGGTATGGAGTAGTCATGATGGCATGGGCATGATAGTGGAAATGCATGCGATGTGATGTAATAGTTATATGATAGATTATGTCGGATAGTGGTTTTATTTATGATAATATGATATCCATCTATTCTCTTTAATAATAATTATGCCATTGTTATGTGTGATATGGTGTGTATACATGTGTTGCTCTTAGCATGCGCAAGGCTAATAGTTGATGCAAGTTGCCTTGTACCCCACATTTCTCCTTCAATGCAACACTTGTTGACCATGTAGCAGGTAAAGTGTAAAGGCTTCCCACTCAATTTTATACTAACTATATTTAGTTACAGGTGGAGGTCACAAGAGCATAGATGAGGACTGAGAGAGAGAGTAGAGTAGGAAGAAATCTTCAAGACTTTGTTAATGTATATTTCCATGTGCAATAGTATGAACTATTTACATTTGTATGAAATTATCTATACTCTTATATATATGATGATGATGTTTATGTGTTTTGGTATCTTAAAAGAGTAGTGCGAATTTTTTTTTATGTAGAGACATGTAGTTTTATAAATTGAAATGCATGTTGAGTTCTTGGTTTGGCATGGATTTTTATGTAGTTTGACCTTCCTTAATATAATGTATTTCTACACATCATTAGTTTTTATCATCCTTCCATTGTGGTATTACTAGTGATCCTAGGCATCACCCTATCCTAGCTAGGTGAGCTAGGGTAGGGTGTTACATTGTGGTATCAGAGCTAGTTTACTTCAATGTTGTATGATGTTTGGGGTACTTGCCCATTTATGATTTTAGGTTACATATATGTATAGTAGACATGGTCATGTTGTTGGTGGGACCTGTAGGTTTGAAGGGCTTAATGATGGGTTGGATGAACCTTCTCAAACATCTAGTAGTGGTATTGCAAATAGGCAACCAGATCTTATACAATAACTATTGTAGATCCTACAACAGCATGTTGTAGCTAGTGATCCTCTTGCTCCCATGGTTAGGGAAGTGGAAAGTGGTAGTGGTAGTGGAGGCTCAAGAGATTCAAATAAGTAGCCTATTAATAGGGAATTGGTAGAGTAGCTTTAGAAGTTGGGACCTCCTAAATTTGATGGCATTGAAGATCCTACTATAGCTACTGAATGGCTAGAGGAGTTACAAAAGTATTTGGATTTGATGGGTTGCTCATTGGTTTGGTAGACTCACTTGGTAGTATATTAGTTGGTTGGTACTACTTGGTGTTAGTGGATAACTAAAGAGCAACCCAAGGGATGGACTAGCTAAGAGGTGGCATGGGATGATTTTTTGATAGCTTTTAAAGCTTGTTATGTATCTACCCAATATGCCTAGGCTAAGAAGGACGAATTCTACCATTTATATTAGGTTAGTTGATTTGTGGCAGAGTATGATGCTTGTTTCTCTAAGCTTAGAAATTATGTACCACAAATACATACAGATGGTAGGTTGTGGACAAAAAAATCTATTAGAGGTTTGAGACCATCTTTGAAGGACCACATATTACCCCTCAAATTGATGTCTTATGGTGAGGCTAGAAAAGTAGCCATGGATTTAGAGAGGAGTCAACAAGAAGATGTAGCTTGTTAAGAGAGGAAATAGGAGCAAAAGAGAGGATTGACATCCAGAGAGAGGCTTGGCCCCTCCAAGAAAGCTCATGAACATGAAGGTAAGTGCCCAACACTAGCTCATGATCCTACTGTTAGAGATGGTTGTTGATCTATTATTATAGATGTGGGTATTTTGACCATCCATAGAGGATTGCTAGAATTATTTTGCATGTGGGTAGCTAGAACACTTAGTGAGGAAGTGCCTGAAATAGGTAGGCAATAGTGGATTAGGTAGAGGCCAAGGATAGTGGGATCTAGTTTAGGGTGGATGTGGAATGCCTACTACTCCACTAGAAGGAGTAGACTAGAGGACCAAGGGACAAATGTACATCCTAACAAACCAATTGTTGGATGTGTAGCCAAACAAAGTGATGGATATGAGAGGTATACTTTTGGGCTTTAATTTATTGATTTTATTCCATCTAGGTGCTAGCCATTATTTTGTAGATCTAATGGCTACACATCATATAGACCTTGTATGTAATTCTCTTTCTCCTAGGCTAATAGTATCTTTTACTGGGGGTTATGAGACTTGAGTTGATTAGGTGTTTATAGGTGTGCTAATAGAACTAAAAGGTGTGCAGTGGCTTAGTGATTTTCATGTTATGGATCTTGGGGTATATGATGTGATTTTGAAAATGGATTAGTTGTCATATTTCAATGCTAGTTTGGACTATCGGCAAAAGCTCTTAAGACTATAGTCAGTTGATGGTGCTCTGATTGAGATACAAACTCATTCGAGGACTATGAACTTGGATTTGATCTCCTCTTGGATGTATCATAAGATGATTCAAAAAGGGCATGAATGATTTGTGGCTACAATATATAAAATAAATATGATGGAGATAGATCAAATTCCTATGGTTTAAGAATTTGCTAATGTGTTTCAGTTAAAAGTATTTGGTTTGCCATTGAGATGAGAGATTCAGTTTGAGATTGAACTTAAACCTAGTATCAAGCCTATTTCAAAGGCTTCACACATGATGTCTCCCATAGAGCTAGCAGAGCTAAAGATTTAGCTATAGGAATTGTTGGAAAAAGACCTCATTTGAACTAGTGTATCACCATGTGGTGCAGTAGTTCTATTTGTTAAAGAGAAGGATGAGAGTTTGCAACTATGCATAGATTATAGGTAGCTAAACCAGGTGATGGTGAAAAATAAATACCCTTTTCCATGCATTAATGAATTGTTTGATCAACTTTAGGAAGCTTATGTATTCTCAAAGATTGATCTGAAGTCTAGGTATCATCAAGTATGGTTTTGTGAACAAGATGTATAAAAGACAACTTTTAGAACATGATATGGCCATTATGAGTTTCTGGTGCTTCTATTTGGGTTAAAAAATGCACTAGCAATTTTCATGCACCTCATGAATAGTGTGATGTAGCCATTCCTAGATCAGTTTGTAATTGTGTTCATAGATGATATATTGGTATATTATCTTGATGAGAAGTTGCATACAAAGCACTTGTAAATGGTATTATAGACTTTGAGGGAGCACCAACTGTATGCTCAGCCATCCAAGTATTCATTTTGATAGTTACAGATTCAATTCTTAGGACATGTGGTGTTAGGAGCTGGTATCTTTATGTATCTTGCAAAGATTGTAGTCATTCATGTTTGGCTATGTTGCAATCAATAATGGAGATGTGAAGCTTATTGGGATTAGCAGGATATTACCATAGGTTTGTGGAAAAGTTTTCTCGCATAGCATCTCGTTTGACTGGATTGTTAAGGGAGGAGAATAACTTTACTTGGAGCCTAGCTTGTCAAACTGCATTTGAAGAGTTAAAGCATAGATTGGTGACTACTCCAATGCTAATATCTCCTACACTAGGACATCCATATGATGTTAGTATTGATGCTTTAGGAGATGAATTTTGTTTTATGTTGATGAAAGATGGATAGGTTGTGGATTATGCATTCAATTACTTGAGGCCATATGAAACTAGATATCTCATGCATGATCTAAAGTTGGATGCTATGATATTTGCATTGAAGATTTGGTGGCATTATTTATATGAAGAACAGGCTATTATTTGGATTGACGATAAGAACCTCCAATATCTAATGAGTCAATCATAGTTAAACTTGTGATAAAGTAGATGGGTGGAGCTACTTGCTGAATTTGATTTTACTATTAAATACAGGCTTGGCAAGACTAATAAAGTAGCTGATGCATTGAGTAGGTTGACTAGTAAGCTTAATAGCTTGACAATCCAATTAGATTTGCAAGAGTAGATGTGATAGCAACAATGACATGATTCATGGTGTCAAGAATTAAGGCAACAAATCACCTTTGATGGGGTAATCTCTGTGGATAGTCATGGAGTGTTACAGAGGGATGGTCGAGTATCTGTTCTAGAAGCTCTACTATTGTAGTTAATGGATGAGACCCACATAAGAAAATTCCATATGCACCTAGGTAGTCAGAAGATGTACCAAAGTTTACAATGGATCTATTGGTGGCCTTGTATGCAAAGGAATGTAGGAGAATAAATGTCTTAATGCTTAATTTTCCAATAAGTAAAGATAAAGCATTAGAGGCTAGGGGGATATTTGCATTTCCAAGATATTCTTTAGTATAATTGAAATGCCATTGGTGTGGATTTCATTTTTGATCTTCCATGAGCTTGTAGTGGCCACGATGCTATATTAGTAGTTGTTGATTTGTTGATAAAGTTTGCCCATTTCCTTGCCACATGAGAATTAGTGAGTGTAGTAGAAACTACACATCTCTTTCTTGTAGAGATAGTATGGTTGCATGGTGTGACATGATGGATGATTGGTGATAGAGATTCTTGATTCATGTCACATTTTTGGTAGGCATTTCAAAAGGACATGGATACAAAGTTGAATATGAGTTTAGCATATCATCCATAAACTAAAGGTCAACCTGAGCAACTAAATCAGATCCTTGAGAACATGTTGAAAGCCTATGCTTTGTAGTATAGAGAAGGCTACAATTGGATGTTACCATTAGTTAAATTTACATATAATAATAGTTATCAAGAGATTTTTCGGGTAGTCCCATATGAAAATTTATATGGTAGTCCATGTAGAGCACCTTTATGTTGGAATACCATAGAAGATCGTTAGTAGGTGAGCACAAATTTGGTGAGGTAGACTATAGAGTAGGTTCATGAGATTTGAGATAGATTAAGAGTTGCATAGGATAGGTAGGTGACATATGCTAATTGATGTCAAAGGCTACTATATTTTATGGTAAGAAATCATGTATTTCTTCATGTTTCTCCCTTGAAAGGCCTCACCCAATTTGATCAAAAAGGGAAATTGGCTCAAAAATACATTGGTGCTTTTTAGGTTTTATAGAGGAATAGGAGAGTAGCCTATCAGATAGCATTAACTCCTCATGTAGCACATGTACATGATGTGTTTCATGTATCTATGCTATGATGTTATGTGACTGATGAACACCATGTGATTGATCATTGAGGGATATAGCTACAGTTTGATATCAGTTATGTTGAGCAACTAGTAGATATTATTGATTGTATGTTGTGATAGTTCTGTAGTAAAGTTGTGCCTATGGTTAATATTTTATGAAGTATACATGGAGCTTCAGAGGTTACCTAGGAGGTGGATACTGAGATGCACGTAGCTCATCTTGAGATCTTCTCAGAGGAAAATTCTCAAGGAGGAGAGAGTGTTACATCCCATCTAGACACATTTGGTATGGCCATATGATTATAGGTTATACTTTATGTGTGTAGTCTTAGTGGGTTGTCAAGAATAAGTAAATTTGGTATAATTGTACTTTATATATTATGAGGCTTCATCTTTATGTTACGATTATAATGTATTAACATGCTTAACTAACATGATTATGTACACTAGCACTGTGTGATGTGCTAGATAGGTGATGTTGCTAGAAGGGGTTTTGGATTAGGGTACAAGAGCACCTATTCAATATGTATTTATGTTTTATGTGTGATTTTGATATTTATGCATTTGAACTATAGTGCTATGTTTTGTGATGCTTGGATGTGATTTTGGCATGTGAGGGTGTAGAGAATTTGATAAGGATCTTGTAGCTTCAAACATATTTTAATTTGGAGTCATGGTGTGATTGTTATGCATGTTTGAAATGTAGGGTATTCGTTGGGGGAGGGATAAAAGAACTAAACTAATAAAAATTTATTTTAAAAGAAAAAGTAAAAAAGGAAAAAGAAAAAAAGATATTTTGCACATGACATGAAATGTGTGAAGTAAGCAAGTTTAGTATTATTTTTTTTAACAAAAATCATATGCTTTATGCATACTTTCTTTCTTTTTATGTTTGGTTTTGTATTCACTGCCTTCTACATATATGCAATAAGGGGTTTCGAGTTTCTATAAATAGAAACTAATGTTATATTTATTTTCTTTCATTTTCTTTAGTTTTCTTCCCTTTTCATCCTTTCTCTAGAATTTTGAGCTTTGTGGATGGTTTTTGCTTTCTATGAACTTGAATTTGGAATTCTTGTGATCATATTTACGTGGGTTCAGAACTTGTTTAGAGTGAAACAAGATCATGCTAGATTTTAAAGGTTGTTTTAGACTTTCTGTTGTAACAATTTTAATTGGTATGTTGCTTTTACCTTTTCCCTATATTTTTATGCTAGATTAGTGTATATGATTAGGCAATGTGGGCATGTGGGATGAATAGTTAAAAGATTGAGCTTGAACATGTCATTTTGCATATTTCCCAAAATTTTACAATTTTTATTATGAATTATTTATTAATAAATATGTGATGTATGGTATGATGTGAAATTGTGGAATATTATATGTGATGTTGATGAGACTATCATGGTTGGAATATTATATTCTAAGGGCCTATTATGGTGTGAGAGTTTCAATCATCATTGGCTGTAATTAATAATCAAACTTTGAACATGCATAACTTTGCTTCTAGGAGTATGATTTAGGTGAAATTAGTGTCATTGGGATCATCTTGGAAAGTACTTTCTAATCATGGAAATGGTTTTCTCTTTGGGCATATATCATTTTGGGGGTTATTATAGTGGTCATTTTTTTGTGGAATTGCATATAGTTTAATAAATATGGTTGTGGCAAAAATTTTTGTTTTGTCAAATAGTGGTATTGCTTCATGAAATGAATGTGATTGTTAGGTGTCAATATATGTGGTTATGTTATGTTTATTTTGGATGTGTTGTGCATGTGGCATGTGTTGGCTTAAGCAAGCCTGGACTTGTACATGTCTTCACAATGATGCTTGTAACCGTCATTAGTAGGTGGCACTAGAATTAGGATGTGGATTGGTTGATGATGAGGCATCCTAGAGGTAGTTTTGGATTGGCCCCCACTATGATGCATTAATGAGGCTACCATCTTAAACCTCATCTTGAGAGTGAAAGAGTGTAGGTGTGTTTGTTCCTATATTTGCTACGTGGCATAGGTGTGTTCATTCCTATAGCCAATCCTTTAGAAGGCTAGTGGATGCAAGTCATAGGTTGATGAACCCTAACATCGGTTGGATAAATAAAAGACTAATAAAAGACATCTAGGAAATGGCTATTTATGAGTACTCATGATAATGTTTCACATGATATACTAAGTGTGGATATGCTACTGACCACATGGGCTACATGTATGATAGTATCAATTTATGAGTCATGGCAATGATAATGTATATTATGATTAGATTATGATTATGTGGATCATGGGTTGTTTAATGGTATGGAGTAGGTATGATGGCATGAGCATGATAGTGAAATGCATGTGATGTGGTGTAACAGACATATGATAGATTATGTTAGATAGTGATTTTATCTGTGATTGTATGATGGCCATCTATTCTCTTTAATAACAATTATGCCCATGTTATGTGCAATATGGTGTGTGTACATATGTTGCTCTTAGCATGCATAAGACTAATAGTTGATGCAGGTTGCCTTGTACCCCAGTCCTCTCCTTCAGTGTAACACTTGTTGACCATCTAGCAAGGGAAGTGTAAAGGCTTCACACTCAGTTTTATATTGACTATATTTAGTTACAGGTGTAGGCCATGGGAGCACAAATGAGAACTAAGAGAGAGAGAGAGTAGAGGAGGGGAAAATGCTCACGAATTGGTTAATGTATGTTTCCATATGCAGTAGTATGAACTATTTACATTGTTATGAAACTCTCTAGACTCTTATATATATGATGATAATGTTTATGTTTTTTTGTGTCTTAAAATAGTACAACTTTTTTATTTATGTAGAGACATGTAGTCTTATAAATTGAAATGCACGTTGAGTTTTTGGTTTGGCATAGATTTTTGTGTAATTTTACCTTTCTTAATATAACGTACTTCTACACATCATTAGTTTTTAGTTTGTCATGCTTCTATTGTGGTTTTGCTAGTGATCCTAGGCATCACCCTACCCTAGCTAGGTGAGGTAGGAAGGGGTGTTACAATTCCCTACTAAGCAAATATCCAGCCTAGATCTAAAACAATAGTTTTCTATTAGGATGATCTCCTCTATTTACATTTCCCATGAATGCATGAGAATTTAATTTAAAAACATCCTCAATTTTTGGGGCATTAGGATTACCTCTCTAAAGACCTTGGCTTGATATCTCCTTCACCTCCATGATGTGCACATCTTTGCCCTTGGCTACCTTGTGAAGTGGATGTTCCCATTGCTTATGTTCTTTTTCTTCACATCTAAACCACTAAGGTTTTGATGATTTGTAGTGTTGAGCCTTGCCTCCCTTGCCTTGGTCCTTCATGGCTTTACCCTTCTCATCGCCTCTTTTAGTCTTCTTATCATGGCTACCATTCTTGTCTTCAAATTTGGACTTAGATCCCTTCTTCTTTCCCTTGGAATTTTGTTTACTCTTGTTTCTAAATCCACCTAATTTCTTCTCAACCTTGAG
Source organism: Gnetum montanum (assembly GCA_015680685.1). Taxonomy (NCBI): domain Eukaryota; kingdom Viridiplantae; phylum Streptophyta; class Gnetopsida; order Gnetales; family Gnetaceae; genus Gnetum; species Gnetum montanum. The sequence continues at coordinate 610,699 of MNCI01027234.1, read as the reverse complement.
TGCCAAATCATAAGCCTCATCAAGATTTTGTGACTTCTAAAAAGAAAACTGTTGATGGTACATCATTTTGAGACCTCCTAAAAAGATTGAAGCCTATTTATGTTCCTTCTAGTTTACCTTAGCTTGATGGAATAGATCATAAAATTTGATGTAGAATTATTTAACATCCTTATGACCTTGCCTTAGGAATTTCAACTTCATAATGGTTTCTTGCCTTTGATGAGACTATTCAAAATTTCTCTTTAACTTGTATTTTATTAGATCCTATTCTTTGATGGGTTGATTGTTTTGTNATGTAAAGATAGATAGAAATGCTAGTCCTAGTCATATCTAGGCACATGGATGTAAAGATCATATGCATTCAAAAGAAGAAGTTTCACAACTAGGATGAGATGAAGTAGATGAAGAGGATGGACAATCAAGCTATAGAATTGTAGGAATCCATCAGTCAAGGATTCCAATGGGATGGAATCCGATTCCTTAATGAGAATTCCAAGGGCTTCCATAGTGTAAAATTATTCTTCTCTAGGCTAGCTTAACAAGGAAGATGAGACAAGGCTTGCTAAAGCATTCAAAAATGCTGCACAAGTTCTGTATGTTAAGTTGAAGACTTTTAATGCTATAGATCAAACTAATGCTTTTGCAANAAATTTAAGGATCCAACACACACACTCTCTCACACTATTATAGAGATTGAGGCTCTATAATCTCACAAGATTGACCTCAATATAAGGTTCAATCCCCAAATCAGATCTCACACATAGATCTAATATACAACCAGGGAGGCAAAGAGTTTTGACCAAAATCACACACATACTTGGATCTAAATATGCATCAATAGAAATTTAATCCCTCTCCTAGCCCTCTTCTCATCTCTCTTAAGGTCTTGGAATTTTTACTCCCTTGCACAAGCTTTCCATGGTCTTCTCTTGGTTGCTCTTTTTCTCTTGCCAAGCATGGATACAAAACATTATTATAAAGATTCAAAACCCTAGGAACCTTTTCCAAATAACTTTCTAAATGTTTCCTACATGGATATTTATTTTCCTAGATATTTTCCATGGAAATGGCCATGTTGGAGCTTCATGAGGTTGAACGATACATCTCCTAGCCTTCTTAGACATCTCCTTGTTAATTTTGAATGTTGTTGAGACATTTCACATGAGTATGAGATATTTTCCCTAAGGACAAGATGACTCTCTAGCATCTAATAAGTCTCCTCAAGATATAAAACATCTTATGCAAGACATATCCTTTGAGAAGATTGTAATTCAACCAAGATGACTTCATTAAATCTAAGATGTCTCTTGTAAAACCTCAAGTCTCCACTAAGATATTTCATGGACTTCCTAGAAACCTAAAAAATAACTTGTAGGGAGAAGCATAAGGAAATTAAGAGAGGTATTCCTACACCATCTATAAGGAGATGTCTTCTACTAGAAGGAGACATCTTTTCTATTGAGGAGGCATCTTATTTGGGAAGAATATGTCTTGCTTGAAAGTCAGGGTTGATAGAAAGATATCTTGTCAAGCTTGTAGATGTTCCATTTCACTATAGAAAGTTTCAATTTGGAAATTTCAATATGGAAAACAGCTAAGAGAATTGAAATCAAGATTGAAAAGAGTGAGGAATCTTCAATTTAGTCATGGAAAAGGTTTTCCTAAGGTCTTAATCTTGTAATTCATAAATATTGATTATGTTTGCATGTTTTATGTGAGAGTGCATAGGAATGCATGAGAGAGTTAGAAGAGATTACATGAGAGTGGTGTACATCTCTAAGGTCAATTTTATGTTTGATATTGGCCATTATAGTTCTATGTGTATGTGTGAATTTCAGTTCTATATGTGAGGAGGAGATTTGATTCAATTATTCCTTGCATTGGGTTGATCATGTGTGTGATTGTAGAGCCTCATATTCTATAATATCATTGTATGAGTGTTGTTATTTTTTGGAATTATGACTCTAGTGTATTTGAAATATTCTTTTGAATTAATAACATATGATTAGTTTTCTTATTTTTTGGCAATTAATTTATCATGAATAATATCTAGATTTGGTGTACTTTAAAGGGTTAAAGCAAATTGGAATAACCCATTGTCGGGAACTTGGTGCTAGTGGTTTACATAGTTAGAATCATTGTTAAAGCATAAAATGAATTATCACTTGAAAATAATAATATTTTATTCAATAAACACTGATTAATTGTAAAATATCTTCTTCTCATAGGGTAGATTCCTCACCTGATAGTGATTCGCCAAGGTAACCTACTAGAATCATTAAAAACTAAGATGAAGTGTCATAACAAATAAAAGTGATATACCAGCATCTAGATCCATATTATTTAGATTTGACCTTCATTCTTCATCAAGATGAAAAACTAAGATGGAGGAACTTGGAAGGAAATATTGTGTTACCACCTAAACCATCATTCTATCAATGCTCATGGCAACATTGATGAAAGTGGAACTTGAGACAACTACTTCAGACTATAGGATGGCTAATGAGATGTCAAAGCCCTACCAACTCATTAAGTTTCAATTTTAAAAGGACCAGTCATGGAGGCTTATCATGAAGCCACCAAGCAAAACAAGACTACCATTCCATTGACATCACAATTAGAGAATAAGAATATAAGTTATCAATCTAGACAATCTCATCATCAAAATCCTTCACTTCTTAGTGATGAAATATAAATAATTCATGGCTACATTCAACCTTGGAAAGCATCCAAGAGAATAGGATCCAAGACAAGGGAGACCTCAATTCCAAGATCTTTTAGATGGCCACCTAGACAACATTAAAGGGATCAAGGAAGAAGAGCAAGAAATCATAATGTAAGCAAGATATGAGAACAATGATTATAGCCTAGTGGAGATGATAGAATAGACCATCATAGGGATGTTAGAAGAGAAGATAGACATGAGTAAGAAGCTAAGAACTGACATGAGAAGAGGCTTAGTAAGAAATGCCAAATAAGACATGGTTATGACAAGGACCAGGAAGAGCATGATAATTATGATGAACTATTGTATGCTACTAGGGATATAATTAACATCAAGGAGGTGGTATATATTCATACTAGGCATTAGAAGGACAATTAAAAAAAATAGTTAAATATGAACAATATTCCTAAGTTCAAAGAAGGTTGCAATACAAATCCATAACACCATTTGTAAGCTTTTCATGATGCTTATATCTTGTAGAACATAGAAAGTGAATAGTAAAATTTGAAATTCTTCCCAAGGACCTCATCAAAGAAGCTAAAATTCGGTATTAGTACTTAGAGCCAAAATCCATCCAAAGGTGAAGTATGATATTAGAGATATTTAAAAATAAGTATCAAATGTACTCCCAAGTGTCCAACTTGAGGAAGCATATCCAAGTATGGAAATAAGATAATCATGAATCCCTTGATGTAGCCTTGAGAAAGTAATATTCTTCTCTTATTTAGTGCCCAATCCATGGCTTCTCTCAAAGAGAACAATTGTTCCACATCATAAATGGACTTAGAAACAAGATAAGAAAAACTATTGGGATCTATAAACTTGTAGATGGATGATAACTCAAGTGGCCTTGAGCATAAACCTAAAAAAAACTGTTCTTCACACCTATGAGTCCTTCTAAACCTTAGTAAGTATTTGTGACTATGGATTCCACATAGATAAGCTTCAAAATACCTCATGAACCACCTTCAAATCAAAGTCCCTATAATGTATAAACTATCATGTTGATCCATGCAGTTACTAATTAGAGAAAAGCAAGAAACCTTTCCTAAAAGAGAATTGCTCTAGGAATTCTTCTAATTTACTTGAAAATCATAGTAAATGTGCCATGTAGTGCTCTACTAAACTTAGATTCTAGAGTTAATTTGATTTCAAAAGAGATGTACAAAGTCTAGAATTCACCATGTCTCAAATGTTGCAACATCAGGTTAGAGATTGTGGACTAGTCCATTACCATCTCCTTGGAATAAGTGAAAGAAATTATTACCACCATTAGTGGATGTTCATAACTTGCCAATTTCTTAGTAATCCATGTAGATAATTGTACATAGAAATTTCTCATCATTATGGGAAGGGCTTGCCTAAGTATAATTCATGCCAAGCTAGAAATTAAGGAAATATCCTTGAAAATTTTCAAGAAAAATGAGCATAAAATATTAGATCAAAAGAGAATTCTATGCATTATGTAAATCAACATAGTGTGCAACTACATGCATAAGATATGAATAATTTGATTCAAAATCATCATAGCATGTAGATCATATGTAGAACTAAATAGTGTGCAAAGGTGCTAACATGCAACAACCAAAAAATAAGATGACATCTAATGGTTGATTTAAGATAAAATTTTTAGTCCCTCTATGTGCATGAAAACATAAGAAGTCCTCAAAAGCACATACATTGATAGATTGAATGAAATTGAGTAGCTTAGACACCAACTTTGTGATGTAAAAAATTACCAAGAAGTAGATATGGATTAAGGAGAATTAGTGATTCCAAAGACATCTAAATTAGAATTGCATGAACATAAAACATTATTAAATCACTTGAATATGTATTCTTAAAAAATAATAAACTAGTAATTATGAATGCTTAACTCACATAGAAAAAAAAGTAGAAGTTATTGATGGTAATGAACAAGTGATCAACAACCTTTACTTGGTGATATGATGAAACAAAAGATATTGATTCATGCATTTGACAATATATAATCTACATAAATTCAGCCATATTAGAGATTGAAATTCAAATTGAAGCAAGTTATCAAGAAGTAGGTGGAAAAGTTTCTTAAAGCTGAGTTCATCTACCTTGTAGTGGATAGTGAGTAGGTAAAATCACTCATCATTATACCAAAGAAAGATGGCTATTGGAGGATCTACATCGATTTTAAGCTATTGAACATGGTACTTTCAAGGATAATTTCTCATTGCTATTTGTGGACCAAGTATTGGACACTATTGCATGCCACAAGTATTATATCTTTATGAACAACTATAATGACTATAATCAAATCCAAATAGCCTAAGAAGATCAAGCCAAAACCACATTCACAAGTCATTATAAAATGTTTGCATATAAAATCGTGTATTTTGATATTTGTAATGTACCTACAACCTTCCAACATGTTGTCCTTAGTATCTTTCAACAATATATTGGCAATGGTATGGAAGCCTTCATGGATGATGATGAGTGGTGAGAGGTACCCCTACACCCAACCATTGGAATCATGAAGCGTTCATGCATGATCTGGTCAAATTCTATGGACTCTATAGTTCTTTGGTGCACTAGTTCTCTAGCAAGTAAATTAGGTGTTGAGAACATTCGTTGTCTTTCCAACTACACTTGTGAACTATAAGGGTATGGTTTAAGTGTAATCGAGGCACATGATTTTTATCATTTTATATTTTATGGTTTTAGTTCTTGAAATAAATAGGATAGAGAATAAAGTAATTGAATGTCTACCTTAATCTAATTGGCTAACTATTGTTTAATTAGTCTTAACATAAGTATTTGGTCCCACTTACTGTACACATCCTAAACACCTATAATGTTGTTGGGTTACCAAGTGTTAAGTGCTACTGGGATTACCAAACATCATATGCATGCTTGAAGTAGTTATGTGTTTACTTAATCGTTATTTACCTTATATCACTTGATTACTTAATTAGCTTAATTACTAATGAACATTGCATAAATAACCAAAAAAATTAAATGCATGGATAAAACATTTAAGTTATCCAAAATGCTACAAGGTTTATCAAGAAGCTCATATTTATTGCCACACACACTACCATGCTTAGGTACAATAGTGCTCAAATAAAGATCTATATACTCAATGACTCCTACTATGGGCACTTAGAAAAATATTCTAACTTTTGAATGTAAAAATTGCAAGAGCTTCATTATAACTATGACAAGATATCTCCATAACATGGTAGATTAACATGTATTTATAGGCAAGAATAGGCCTTGCATCAACGGGGCCACATCAATGCATCAAACAATGCATTGAAGTGACCTAATTGATGTAGCCCAGTTAATGAGGCCTAGTCGATGCAACCAATCCACAACTCATCATACCCTCATGATTGAATAAAAACTCATCCTTGAGTTATTTACTAAATTGGAAATGTATGGGATTATTTACTAGCACATGACACAAGAAAACTATCATGAAAAAACTAAGTGCCCAGCTGTATGGATCAACAAAATTATAAAATTTATGGTATTCATGATACAAAATTGAATACTAAATAAAAATTGGACAACATGTCCTCTAATGGCATGAAGACAATTAAAAACATCACATAGCCCTAGATGGTAGAGGCTCTTGAGACTTCGATAGACCTTCTCTAGCTTTAGGCACAGGTGGTGGTTGAGCTATTTTGGCTATCCTGCTACTACTACAACTTTTGGTAGAAGATAGAAAACATTTAATAATGCTTTCATCTTCATCTCCTTACTCTAGGGATTATGCATGGTCCATGTAGCTTTGCCAATGTGGATCAGGATGGGAACATCCTAGGGATAGGAAATTGCTAGGAATAGCTCCTTAGCATTAATAAACTAGGTAGTGAATTGCTTACTCTCAACATTGAATGCCTTAACTACATTTTTTAGCTCTTGGTAATCATTCATTTTCTTGGCTAGGTTCTTAGTAGTTGATCGTTGATTAGTGAATCTTGCCTTGAGAAATTCAAGTTTACTGTTTACCATCACAAGCTTTTGTTTGGTATCCTTATGGTGCTTAAACTCGACCTCATATAGAAAGTACAAGCTAGTCACCTACTTTTCAAGTTCTGACCATGGTTGTCTGGTAGTTAGCATTGCTAGATTTGCATATCGAAGATTGATTGATTTCAAATATTCTATCATTTCTTTGATTTGCAACTCCTTCATGTAGATCTCTACTTTGTTGTAGGCATTTATCACATCAATGATAGGTTGCTACACTTCTTTTTCTTATTGGAGTTGTTGGAGGACCTTATACCTTAGCCACTTGGATGTGTTTCTCATTTAGCTCCTTTTGTAGGCCAACCTAGTCTTTGTAATGATTCTTAACTTTCTCAAATTTGAGAGCCTCATTTTTCTAGGTAGCAATCTCAATGGCATATTTCTAGTGTAAGGCATGAGCTTCCTCCATAGAGAGAGTACAATTCTATGCTACTAATCTCCTCAATTTTGTATTCCCTCTAGCTAGCTACTCCTGCTATTGATGGATGAATTCTTGCATTTATTGTTTTTGTGCATTAACATTTTGTAGGTGATTATTTTCTATCGTTAACATTTCATTTTCTTGGCACATTTGAATCAAGTCCTTTTAAATTACATAAGTCTTTACTTTAGCTACAAACTAGTTAAAGATGGTTTTCACCATTCCATTCTCAACTTGTTCTAATTGCTCTTGAAGCTATTGCAAGGTTTAGGAGTATGGGATCAGCAAAATAGGCACACAATTCAGCAACCTCCTAGGTGAAGTGTTGGTTTTGTGCTTCAGCTATTTCTAGTTGCCCTTCTAGGAAGATACATTTGCCCTTTGCTTTGAGTAGCTTCTACTGGGTTGTAGTAATGTTATCAAAAAAATAAAATATGTTTAGAATTGGTTGCCTAGTCCCCACCAATTGGTCCAACAACTCTTCATGTTGTGCTACCCTTAATTTTCTACTAAAAGTTTCTATGGATGTCTACACATCTCTAAGTGCAGAAATGTCTGGTATAGATGTTGCAGGTGCATTAAGTGCCTCAGCGATTATGTCAGTAATCACTTTTGTAGCTATCTCCTATCCTTGGTATTGCATCACTAATATAGTCACCTCCTTGCCCTCCTCCAAGTGCACTGAAAAGGAGGTAGCATTCCAGATATTTTTAGGAATAAATGGTCTTGAAAGAGAGACACCATCACCATTCAAGCAATGGGATTCAACCTTCCAAGAAACTACATTTTTTTTGGGTTAAAAATATTAGTCCACCTCCCTCAATATGGCTAATTTTTTGAGCCACTTTATTAAGGTGACTCATTACAGGTTGGTACATAGATGGAGCCCCACCATTCGTTCTAGCTTGCTACTCTTATTGTTGCAGGAGCTGCTCTTATATTTTATGCAAATGTTTAATGGTAACATTAGCTTCCAATGTTGTTTTCTAAGTAGGTGGTGGAGGTGGCAATTGTTGCTCCTCTTCTTTAGGCATGACAAGCATCTTATCCTTCATCATTTCAAAACAAGAGGCAATGGAAGTATGTCTAATTATGTTGTTGGTGTAGTGGACTATCCCTGCCCTTTTGCAAAGTTTTTTGATAAGGCATGGGAAGGGTAAGATTTTCCTTCCACATTCATTTTCTTTAAAACACTTTTCTATCTCTAGATAGATTAATTATGTAAGGTTTACTAGAAATTTTTCACTTAAAGCAGCACATGCCCATGTGGAGAAGGTAGTTACCTTACTAGGCCTCACCATCAAATTGAGGTGATAGGCTGCTATCTTCAAGTATATGTGCTCCATCAGTGTGAGCATGTCAAACTCCTTATTGTCAACCCTATAACACTACTAAGTCAACTCATTTTTCACCTCTAGATAAGCTTGCATAGAAATGTTTTCTAGTTGTGTTCTAGAATTAAGCAACCCAAGAGCCAACGTGATGGCTTTAGCCGAGTAGGACACCTAAATCTCCTTGATCTTCATAGTGGAACTTACTTTTCTATTGTTCTAGAAGAGGTACATATCTTCCATGTACAACTCCCCACTAGAAGTGATGATTGGCCACATGGGAGAGGTTTGCAACTATGTCTTTACCTCCACTGGAGCATTCTCTAAGAATGGCATGAAGTTTAGTTCTTAAAGAACTAAGTGCTGGACATCATGGGGCTTTATTGTGTTGAGGAAAGCTTTTGTCAGTGTGATCTCAAGTCTTGGTATGGGCCTTGGTACCTCTTCTTTCTATGATTGTTATGTTGCGACCTCTTCCTTAGGAATCTGTTAAATAGATTCTACTTCAAGCTCCTTCTAAAGAGGTCTTGTTGCATGGGTTTCTTCTACCTTTTCTTGGGCTTGTTCTTGCAAGCCCCTTCTAGCTCTAGGTTGTTTCTTCCTTTGTTGAGATGGTCCTCCCTCCTATGGTTGTTTTAGTCTTGGTGTCATCTATAATCCCAACATGACCACAAGTTAGCATTATAGTGTAATGTGAAATAATTGGAATACTTTATCTCATTAGGAAAGTTACACCTAGCTAATTTGTGATCATGGTTAACTTAATCAATTTTAATCATTAGTTTATTTATATTTTTATGTTAATAAGTGATTATAGTCATACCAAAGGTTGTTCAAAGGGTTAAACTCTCAAAATTTGATGGTTTAATATCATTTTATTTATTAATCCTTTGGAGGAAAAAATTTTCATTAGAAACCTTAAGGTTTGTGACCCCCATGAGTAAGATCTTACTGTCAGTATATGTAGGATCGAAGAATGAAGTGATTTGGACAAACAGTCAGAAAGTTATGATCTCTAGAAGTTTTTGGGCTCTAAAAAATGGCAAAAGCTTCTATATTGTTGTAAAGAAAATGGTAAAAATTTCAAATTTTTTGGTAGTATTTATAGATTTTTTTCATTGTGTTAATAGGGCCTAGTTGATGAGCCCTATCGACGAGGTCAATTGCATCGACTAGGCTTAGTCGACATAGCTATTAATGATCATTGACCTTTTGAAAACTTAAAAAATACATAGAGTTTTTAGTGAAATGGATGTGAAATGAAAGCCCAAAAAGCCATGAACATGATGAAAATAGTATAAGAGGTTGTTGGAGATCAGAAAATTAAGAAAATGATTGAAGAATGAAATGTTATAAAATTTTTGAGCACAAAGCTGGATGCATAATGGGGCACATGGAAGATATGATTGCAACAATGTCTAAGGTAAAGAACTTAACTATCCAAACCAAGAGATATGCAAGTGGATCCTCCCCATAGTAGGCACATTTCCTTTTTGCCCTTGCATAACCTCAACTAAGAAGTCTAAGGGCCCACAATTGATTAACGGTTATGAAAGTTAAGGGCCAACCCAAAAGAATCTATCCAAGAATTCCAACACATCAAAGTAAGACATCAAGCCTAACATGGAAATCGGCAATGAGGTGAGTGATGGACAACATAGGTGGATGATTGAGAGGGTGGAATGGAGTCCTAAATCATCATCACATGAAGTCCCTTATGGAAATTATGTTTAAATGACCTGATCAAGTCCAACCTTAGTCTAGACCAAAATCAACCTCTTTCATTGAGTTTGCATTGCCACTCTAAGACCAATCCACTTTGTGAAGCACAAGCATGCACCATAGATTAAACACCATTCCTTATTTAGGGGGAAGTAGGAAGTGAAAAGGGCCTTAGTTAGAGGGGACCTTCAGGCATGTGTAATATGTCTTTCTAGTACAATGGCCAATGCTTGTAGCCTGTTATTCTGTCTAAAGGGTGTGTTTTGAATTCCCATATTGTTTAATTTTTTTCCATGGGAACCACACCATGCAAAGAATTATGTCAACGTCCTGGCATTAGACGATGTGGAATGGTGAGAAATCCATGACAACACACAAGTGCACAAGCAAGTAGAAAGGAACAAAGAGTATTGAATCCTCTTGAAGTCACACCCTTTTCAAAATTTTAAATGCTTTTCAAGTTTTGAGACTACCAAGGTCACAAGTTCATTTGTAGTTTCATTAATGAAAAGGGATCACATATTCCCAAAATAAGGAAAATCATAGAGCTTGTGGATGGGTGGATGATGTGAACTCACTTCTTGCTCCTTGAAAAATAAACCATGTCTTAGTCATTAGACATCAGAATTCAAAAAATAGAAACTAAACATTAACAATAAAAACATTAATAACAAACCACCATTAGTAAACAACAACATTCACTTTGTGTCCTATGGTAACAAAGCACTTTTATTAGTAAAAATAACAAAAAGTGATACCAAAAATAAAGTAAAAAATATATAATAAAGTATAAAACATTCAAGAAATATAAAACATACTAATGATGTTGTAAAATAAAAAATTGAGAAAATAAATAGAGCAAAAAACCAAAAAGGAATAAAAATCAACAAAGTGTAAAACAAAAAAGTGAAAAACTAAGGAGACATGTGCATGGTTAGCACAGATGGCCATCTCCTCCATGACAGAGTTGAAAGGAGGAGATGTGAAATATAGAGCATGGTTGTCCATTTGATAAGGTATTAGTTGCACTAGCTTACTTTGGCTCAAGGAAAGGTTTCACTTGTTGGACATTAACCAAATACTTTTTATTTAGGCTCTCAGGTTTGTAGATTAACATGACCCTAGAAGGAAAGGTTTCATCAATTATATAAGGTTCCTCCCATAGTGTTTAGAAATTTTTTTCTTGAGANCAAAAAGTAATGAGACAGTATCAGAAAAGCAAAAAAAGTAATGAGACCATACCAACAAGCATGACGAAAGCAAGGCCCTGTGGGTAGAGATTGAAAAACAAATTGGGGTTGGTGGAACGGTCAAAACCCCACACGATTTTTGCCTTTTTAATTGATTTGTACAACCTTTTCCCTAGGGAAATGCACAATCGATGTGAAAAAACACTGGGTTAAGCCGGATTGCACTTTTTGTTGGGGGGGGGGGGGGGGGGGGGGGGGGAGTGGGGTGTTGTGGGTGATAGAGTGTTGTTAATTTACGTTCAATTCCCAAATGTTGCATTAACTTCTAAAAGGTGGCACATATAAAATGGGTTCCATTGCTGGAAATAGGTGCTACCATGATGATGTACACCTTTCCATTGGACATGGATGTGATGGGAGCCATGAAGTCTATGCCCCATATGTCAAAGGGCTCTAGTGGTTGAATCCACTATTGAGGATCTTCCATTCGAGTGGTCATCCCACCATCTCATTGATAGTATTCACAGGATTAGATAAACTAGTGGGCATCCCTAAAGATTATAGGCCAATAGTATCCTACCATTAAGATTTGTATGGCCATGCATTCCACAAGAACCTTCGTGATCATCCTAAAGAACCTGCAATTTGTTTGCATTAGGGACACACTAATGAACAAGGCCATTGGCACACACCATGTAAAGGTGTCAATTAATTTCCATGAAGTACTTAGTCTGATGAAGAAACTATTATTTCTTCCTAAAGTCCATATTTTTTGGCATCTCTTGAGTGAGAAGGTAAGTATAGATGTCATCCTATAATTTCGATTTAGTGGGAAGCTCTTGTAAAGAGGAGCTCATTTGAAAATTGATCAAAGAGTAGGCTCTCCTCCTCTTTATTATCCCATCTTAACTAAGAGAGATGGTTAGTGATCATATTCTCAATCCCTTTTTGATCTATCATTGTGAGATTGAATCTTTGCAATATCTTGAGTCACTATATGATATGGAGACTCATCATTGGCTTGTTCATTAGAAAGTGGATGACACTGTGATCTGTGTGCATAGACACTTTATAGCCAAGCACATAGTGCATCAACTTTTTGAGAGCATACACCACTACCAATAGTTCTTTCTTAGTTGTGGTGTAATTCAACTATGCACCCACAATGCTTTGTCTTATGTAGTGAATGCAATATGGATGTTTCTTATCATTAAATTGCATAAGCATGACTCTCAAGACATAATTAGATGCATCTATCATTATATAAAATGGTCTAGACCAATCTGGTGCTTGTAGAATTGGAGTTTCTATGAGTTTCTTCTTTAGCTATTAGAATGCATGTTCACACTCCCTAGTCCAAATGAATTGAGCATATTTCTTTGTAAGCTTGACCAACGATTTTGGAATCTTAGAGAAATTCTCTATAAACAGTTGGTAGTAGCTAGTGTATCCAAGGAATTATTGAACAGCTTTGACTATCTCTAGTTAGCATGTGATTCCTTGGATGACCCTTATCTTTTCAAGGTCTACCTCAATCCTTACCTGAGTAATTATATGCCCTAGTACTATGCCCTCCTACACCATTAAATGGATTTTCTACCAATTAAACCTAAGATTTATTTCAATAAATATTTTTGGTACTTGCTCAAGGTGATCCAGGGCTTTCTCAAATGTAGCCCCATAGCTAGAGAAGTCATCCATAAAGACTTCTACCCTATTACCAATCTGCTATTGAAAAATACTAAGGAATAGGCATTGAAATGTTGCAAGGGCATTGTACAAACTGAACAACATCTTACAATATGCAAAAGTCCCCCAGCAACTCATGAATTTTATTTTGGCTTGATCTTCTAGCATAATCTAGATTTGGTTATAGCCACTATAACCATCCAAGAAGTTATAATAGCAATGCCTAAATATGGTATCCAACACTTGGTTCACAAATGGAAATGGAAAATGATCCTTAAATGTTGTCATATTCAATAGCCCAAAGGCAATGTAGACCCATCACTTACCACCTTTCTTTGATACAATTACTAGTGGGGTAACCTACTCACTATCCGTGATGGGATAGATGAACCTTGCCTTGAGGAGTTATTCTATTTTCTCTTTGACAATTTACTTCAACTTGGGATTCAACCACCTTTGTAGCTACCTTCTTGGCTTCATGGCTTGATCAGTGTAGATATGATGCTAACATATCCTTGGATCATTTCTAGTCAATTCAAGATATGACCAAGTAGAGGTTGTTGACCATTTGTTGACCACCATCAACAGCTTGTCTTTTTCACTGGGAGTAAGATTTGCATTAATTATAACCAACTTGTCATTTTTTAAAAATGCATATTCCATGTCGGCTGATAGAGTTTTTAACTCTAAGGGCTCTAGCTTGGAATTATCAGGGATTTCCAGCTCTTCCCAATAGGTATCATTAACTTCATCATTAGAGAGTTAGTGATGAACTTGCTCAAGTTTATCCATGTCATTACCATAAGCACATGTTAGGCTCTTAGTAGGTTTCATGCATAGTGTGTTGCTGTCAAAGTCATTGTCACCCATTGGGTGCCCTCCTATTTTATGGCTATTGCATACAAGAACCTTTGGATATTGGTTTTATGTGCACACTAATTGTATATTTTAATGAATGTATTTTTAATGGACCAAATTTTCTACATGTAATTGCACCCATTATCACTATACACATGCATGGAACTCGCTTCTTCTCGAGTCATCTAAATTTATTCTCCTTGGAGATTTTCAAGGAGAGGTCATGGATGCCCATTCTTGCATAAATAATGCTTAACCATGCATGTCCCATAATGATGGGGAAGTTTCCTTTGTAGTTGTCTACCTTGATCACTAGAAAATTGATAGGATAAGACAACCCAAAAACTATAGTCACAATGTCCTCCACTAATTTCAAAGGGATAGTGATTGACTGGTCTGCCAATTCCAAATAGATATTTCTCTTCTTGAGAGATAGTATGTTCTAGGCCTTGTACATGTCATGGAAGATGAGATTGATACCAAAACCAAAATCAAGAAGAGCCTTGCATGGATCATGTCTAGTGGTCTATAAGTAAATAAGAGGACTTCCCAAGTCAGATCTCTTTGTGGAAAGGTTTCCAGCCTTGATCCAATCGGAGATAGCATGAGTTAACATCACACTGTGGATTTGAGGTAGTGTTTGGTTTGAAGGGCCCTCGAATATGTTTGGTGTAGAGGATGAAGGTGCTAGAGATACAAGGTGACTAGTTGCATTAGGTTGTGAGGGTTTTGGAGGATTGTTGGGTTGGAAAAATGGTTATTTCTTAGATCTATTGTCCAAACCACTTAGCTAGAAGGTCAGTTGTAAATTTATAGCCCTCATAGCATTTCATTGCCATGGTTGTGGTGGAATTTTTCCCTACATAGACGAAGCAAGAGGTAAATAGGTTGAGGAAGGAGGAATGTGTGTAGATGGATGTGGGGGGTGGTATGGATATGGGGGATCCCCTTGAGTAGACGATAAATGAGTTCAATGATATGTTGGAGGATAATAATGATGTCAAAATGAGACATGGTTTGCAGTGCCACATGGAGAAATGCATTGCTAAGCATAGTATCCATATGGATCTAGTTCTTTGTAAGGGTACTACAATCTCAGTGGTTGTATCCCCCATGATTGTGATTACTGCCATTACTAGTATTGCTCATACAGTTGTGGTGGAGCTCCACTTGGATAGTAAAATTGTTAGTGCTGGTGGAACTACCTTGGATTACCTTAAGCATAAGGCAATCATCTGGATGCTTGCCTCCTTACTAGTCAAGAACTCAGTGTGTACATCTAGACTCTTGTAAGTGTAAAACCATAGAGCAAGATCCCTTAGGATGTTTATATTGACAAATGTAACACCCAACATCATCATCAGAGTCTATCTCCACAACTTCTTTTATTGCATTAGCTTTGCCCTTACCTCTTTTGTAAGCATGTTCAGCTTCTTTACACCTCCTATGATCATGATCACTATTCTACTCTTTGGATTCTTCAACAATCTTCATAGCCATTTGGAATTTTTCATCCAAAGAGTCACATAGTTTATCAACCTTTTCTGAAAGATCAAAAAAAGTTTTTTGGATGGGTAAGGTTTTCTTGTTCACCACCTTGTCAAGTGGTAAATCCTCCTTGTCATAGAATCAAACCTCCCTTTTTTTTATGAAAGAGTCCCTATTATATTCTTTTACACTTTCCAACTTACAAAACTCACCTTCTTATTTTGCTACTTGCTTTATTAGCCTTTGGATCTAATGAGCTCTTAGTTCAAATAGTCTCCCGTGGGCATAAACCCCAAGAGTTCTTCTGATTTCTACTTTGATTTCATCTATAATATGGTGGAATTATTCCCTCTAAGAATAATCATGGCTAGGGCATTGGTCTAAGAGGGAATAATATCTACCCATGGGGACATTCAAGGGTTCGTGTGTTTCTAGTTTCTAGCCTTGGATTTTCCTTGTCAGATTAGACACTTTGGAGTACAACTGGTATTTGTCAGATAATAGTTCTAGCATGGTACTCTATCTACAAATGGCTTCTAGTTTCAAGTATCAGTACTAGCTTTTTGCCTCTTTGATGAGTATCTTGGGGAACATGTTCAATTTTTTCTAGTCATTTTCTATGTTTTGTAAGGTGTAGACATCATGAAAGGCGTGTAGATGGTTTTGCGAATCAAAGTTATATCCCCCCTCAAATCTTGGAATATTGTTCATGTCTAAGCACTTGATCTAACTATCTCTCACATGTCTAGTTAGAATTTCTATAGCCTTGGAAATATTTAACATGCTTCAGGTTGCCAATAAATGCTCATCATCATCATTGTTTCATTGTTACTGATGATGTGCTCTTTTACCCCTTCGTTCATTGTGGTTCTAATGATCAATATTATTGGCCCACTGTTCACCTCCATCACGATTGTCCCTTCTATGACATTTTTTAAAACCATAAGAAGAAGAAGGAGATGAAAATGAAGAGGGTGAAGAAGGAGGACGACTACCACCACCATGGTATCTACCAACTCCCCTTCAATTTTCATAACCACATTGGTCAATTTTCTTATCATCTTGATGCTTGTTCGAGCCCCTGCCTTAATTTCCATTTTTACTTGAACCTGCATTATTAATAGTGGACCATAGATTCAGGGCCACACACTCATCACTAGTAACAAGGGGTGGAGAATTTTCATGTTGAGAGCCCCTAGAGGAAGGGTCCTTATTGTTGTCTTGGTTAAGCAAGAACAAGGGATTGGTGAACTGTTTTCCTTTCACAAATTCATTCAGCTTCTCTTGGTGTCAATCTCTCTAGCATTGTGTTTTAGTGGGATACTAGTCCCAGTAGTCATAATCATGCATAACGTACTCCTCTTAAAGATCTTGGATGCCTAACTTCTTAATATTTTGAAGTAGCATCATGGGCATAGATCAATCGAGAGGCATTACAATGTTGCCTTCCATATCACATCATCGTAGTTGTTCATCCTAATGCAAGATGAAGGTGAAATTAGGCACATACTCATCTAGATGAGTATATACCACGTTGCATTCTTGAGGGACCAATAGCTTAGCATCATCATGCCTTTGAGAAGAAAACATTTTCCATAATAAATAAAATATCAATGTGTTGATGTAATTATATTACATGTGAGAATGATGTTGACCTTAGGGTTTATCCAACGATGTTCACTAATCCTAAATAGCACACATTTCAAACAAAAAGAGTCTTAGAAATGATTCCAATGATGAGTAGTGAGAGGTACCCCTATGCCCAATCATACGAATCACAAAGTGTTCACACACAATTCGGTCAAATTCCATGGACTCTATAATTTTCTAGTGCACTAGTTTTCTAGGAAGTAAACTAGGTGTTGAGAATGGTTGTTGTTTTTTCAACTACATTTGTGAAGCTCAAGGGTATGCTTTAAGTGTGAGGCACATGATTTTTATCATTTTATATTTTATGGTTTGGTGCTTGAAATAAGGAGGATAGAGAATAAAATAATTTAATGTCTACTTAATCTAATCATCTAACTATTGTTTAACTAGTCATAACATAAGTATTTGGTCCCACTTGTTGTACGCATATTGAACACATATAACATTGTTGGGTTACCAAGCGTTAAGTCTTATTGAGATAACCAAACATCCTATACATTCTTGAAACGATCATACTTATGTGTTTACTTAATTGCTATCTAGCTTATCTCGCATGATTACTTAATTAGCTTAATTACTAAAGAACATTGAATAAATAACTTAAAACATTAAATGCATGAATAAAACATTTAAGCTATCTAGAATGTTGCATGGTTTATCAAGAAGCTCATCTTTATTAACACACACATTTTTGTGCTCAAGTACAACAGTGCTTGAATAAAGATCCATACACTTAGGAAAATATTCTAACTTTTGAATGTAAAAATTGCAAGGGATTCACTATAACTATGATAAGATATTACCAAAACACGATGGATTGACACGTATTTATAAGTAAGAATAGGCCTTGCATCGATGAGGCCACATCAATGCATCAAACAATGTGTCGATGGGGCCTAGTTGACATGGCCTAGTTGACAAGGCCTCATTGACATGGCCAATCCATGACTGATCAGATGGCATCTTCACTTATGATTTCAACTTTGAGTAGGAATTTGACCATTTGAAGTAGATACTAAAGTGATATGTAGAGATTAATGTTAATCCAACTAACCAAAAATCCATTTGACGGTTCAAGAAGGAATAGTTATGGGACATCAGGTATTAGATAAAGTGATAGAGGTAGATCTTGAGAAAATTAGAGTAATTCAAGGAATCACACAGAAATCATAAATAATAAAGGATGTTAGATAATTTCTTGAACACATAGGCTCTTATCAAATATTTATTAAGAAATTCTCAAAAATTGTAAAGTCACTAGTGGAGTTGACAAAGAAGGATGTCACATTTGAATGGACTAAGGAATATGAGTATGCATTTGTGCTTCTAAGATAGAAGCTTGTAGAGAACCCAATTGAACAAGCTTATGGCTAGTTCAAAACATTTCATATCATGATTGATGAATCCAACTTCACCTTGGGAATAGTGCTTACATAATTGAATAATCAAAAACATTCCTATTATATCCATTGTATAGGTAGAAGTATCCTAGGTGCACAATTAAGCTACACCACCACAAGAAAGAAGCTAATGGCCATGGTGTACACCTTAGAGAAATTTAGGTACTATGGACTTGGATACTAATTTTTGTGCATTATCATAGTGCGATACTATTCCTAGTAAACAAACTAGTGGTTAGCTTGTGTATTATACAATGGTTGGTCATTTTATGAGAGTTCAACATCATGATGTTAAATAGAAAGGAAATTGAGAATGTACTAGTCAATAATTTTTCTTGATTATGTTGGGACAACAAGGTTATCAAGGATTTGTTGTCTAATCAATTTCCTAATGAACTATTTTTTACAAAGCAAACAATGATAGTATCTAATGTAGCCAAACCATGGAACCATTTGACTTATGAGGAATTGACTTTATGGATTCCATCACATCCATCTCTAGTGGAAAGTCCTACATAATAGTTGGTATAGACTATTTCATAAAATGAGAAGAGGTCATAATAATAACATATTATACACTAGCAAAAATAGCTATGTTTTTCCAAAAGCAAGTGGTAAAAAAATTTGGTCTTCCTAGATTACTTATGAGCTTAACCTTGACATTAGCCTAGCATAAAAAGAATAATTTATAAATTTGAATGTGCTAGATTAACATAGGAGATTTACACTCATGATTTATGAAGTACACAAAGCTTACACCAAATAACATCATGATGCTAAGGTAAGACAACTAGAATTTGAACATAGAGATAAGATCCCTTACTAGAATCCCACTCATGTTTCCCAATGTACCAAACTCCAAACGTTGTGTGAAGAACCTTATATTATACAATATTATTTTTATTTTTTCCTCTTATAATTTTTCCTTTTCTTGGAGTCATTTTATATGTTATGTTTATGTTCTATGTTTTGTATTAATAAAAAAAATTATCACTTTTGTGTCAGAACCAACTTTTTTATTTGGATTATGTTCTATGCTATTAATATATTAGGTAGATAATTGTGTAAAGTAGTGAAGCCACATGATCCATCCCTATAATCTTTATGAATAAGAGATCTTTATCATGAATATAATATGACTCTTCTCATATAAAACTAAAATTAGCTAATGGTAATTATGTCTTGAAGAATGAGAGAAGAACCATCAGTAAATAGAACAAGATGTGACATCAAGGGTATTTGCTAATTCTTTGAATTTCCTCTATATGTACTACTACTCCATGAGACTATGTCATTATCTATATTTCAATTATGATGGATGCATGCTTCCTAATAAGCTATCACCTTGTGATGACATTAGAAAGACATGATATCCATGACTAAAGTTAGTCCTCTAGCAAGTATGATCCAAAAATTAATTAATTTAAAATATGAAAATATTCCTAGGATACCATGAGAAAGAAATGTTACCCATGCTTAAAAGTAGATTACTTCCAGGAATCTCAAGGTCTCTTAGACTAGTTTCACCATGTGGCTAGAAAGACATGTTACCCATATTTGAAGGCACATCGTTGATGGGATTTGCATTAGCTATGAGGCTAGAAAGAAATATGATCCATGCGTAAAGGTACCTCTCTAACTAATGGATAAAAATATTTAAAACTAAATTTCATAAGTAATTAATTAATTTAATGTTGATTTTCTTATTTTTCCTTATTGAGTAATGATGTTTTTCTTATGTGGTTGTGATTGGTCACATGATGATGGACCAAAGATGATGCAATGTGATGTCACTGGCAAACGTATGAACTTGGTTTAGAACCTAGATAGATAGGTAGGATGGTTATCTTAACCAAAATCGACACAAGAATCTATTATGAACATGGTAAGGTATCTTACATCTAGATCTCTATAGTTCCTTCTCATTTCATTATTCATATCATTGCTACATATGATTATGTGCCTAATTATTTTGTTTACTATAGTGAAAGACCTCGATGATAACATATGATTATGGTCACGGAACATTGACTTGATTAACATTTAACCTCTAATATGCTCATGAACACCTTGTGAGATGCTTATATAAGAACATTTAGCACATGATCCTACTCTAGAGATGATCCACTTGCATAACTCTTAGAAATATAGTCTATACACCACCTCCACATGCCTAAGACATTTCAAAAAAGTTTCATTATCTCATTGCATCATTATTTTTGGATCATTTACATCATCCACTATGATTTCACAACTCCAATTCAGATCGATAATGCTTCACAAAGTCATCTCATTTGACATCTATGCCTAATCATAGTGTACTTATGATTAGTTCCTTATTTTGGCTCTTGTTTGATTCCATATTTACCCTAAAATTCATAGAAAATTCAAGGAACATAATGTTGATTAGCCTTGTTGATGCAAGGGACTATGTTGATGAAGCATATGCCTTTAACATTCTAGAAGATATAATATAAATAGATTTTACACTAATTAAGAAAAGGAGCAAGCTCATCATCATGGAGATGTAACTTTAGGTGGCCACATTGCTCAATTAGTAATTGATATATGAATTTTTCCAATTAAAAGCCCACTTGTCCAATCTTACTCACTTCTAACCTAGCCTAACTAGAGATGAGGCCTTTGAGAAACTCAAGGCCAAGCAATAAGAAGTTGAGATGTAGAATGAAAGAGCTACTTGAGATGCATCCTTGACAAGAGTAATGTTAAATGGAGCAAATAAGGACCTTACGATGATACACAAAGAAAATAAGGGATATGGTCATAGAAAATATAAGACTAATTAAGGTTAAGAAATGGAAGGAGTAATTAGAATAATATCTTAAGCACCAATAGAAGCAATTGGCAAAAGTGAACTTAGATATGCAAAGATTGTTAGTAGAAAATAGAAATCTCTCGATGGAGAAGGTACAAGCAATTAGGAAAAAAAAACTAGCAATTGAGACTATTTCTTAGAAGAATAAGCCTTAAAGTATGAGAAGCTCAAAAACCATTATAAGATCTAGGTAAACATGTAAAAAAAGATCAATAAGAGAGAGATCAAATTGAAAAAAAAAAAACATGAATGAAGTCCTCCAACATATTCTAAGTGATGCATGGTGGCCCATATTTGATAGAATCAATGCATACAACAAGGTAGAAATTAGCATGGAAAAGTTGCAAATTAAGGAGATGATAAAATGCATAAAGATGGCTAATCTTTGTTATGCCAATTTTGAAATGTTCATTGTTGAGAGGCCAAGATTTGACTTGGAGAAATAAGTGGCCAGCTCATACTTATTGTATGAGAATGAATACAAGCTCAATAGAGGCATGACAAAAGTTGAAGATAGCTAGTGTAGATCTTAGAGTCATCAAAGCCGAATTTAAAGATTAGAAGACCATAGTGGAAAAATTGGTCAAAGGAGTAAGTGACTACCAAGAGCTATAAAACATAGTGAAGTTGTTCAATGTCGAATGCAAGTAATTTGTTGCTAGGTTTATTAACATTCATGAAATGTTTTCCACTTTGTCTTGTTCTTGGGATGTACCTACAATTGCTACTTTAGGAAAATTGGTCTAGATCATCAATGATCCCAAAATAAAGGAAGAAACTATAAGAGTCTTAATAGATACATTTAAGTTGAAATTATTAGCCATAGTCACTACTGAAGTATGAGAAGTTTTCACAGAAAATGCAAGAGCCACCATTGCCTAATCTATCTATGGCATATCCCTTTGTCCTTTTTTTATACATATATGCACAAAAATTCTTTGTAATGTGTTCAATTTTTTCATGAGTTGAAAATTGTAAATACTCAAATAAATTTTGTAATGTAGCACTTAATTCTATCAATTAGTTCAAGTCACTCTAATCACTCCCATAATTTTGTAAATAACTCAATTCCAATTTTGTCAACTTGAGGACAAGTTTTTAGTTAGTCATGGGGTTATGATGAGTCTTGATTCTAGCAATTGTGTCAACACAATAATGTCAATGCATGCTCTATCTTTTTTGCGCAACAATGTTGAAGCAAGGATAATAAATGTCTATATAAATGCCTATATCCACTACATTTATGGCACCATTTGGTTAATACCAAAAAAATTCTATCAATTTGTTCCCTTGAAAGTTAACATTAGTTTCCAACTACCTACAATGTGAATTAATAGATTATATGAAGTTTTATTTAAGTACGCATGTAGCTAATTACATTTTTATGGTGGTAATAAGATCAAGATCTATTTCTCTTTATTGTAGTACTTAGCATTAATTTAATATTTTCTTTAACTATAATTTATATTAATTATTCTTTAAATCTTGAGTACTTAGTTAATTATTTACATTAATCACATTTAATTACATCGCATGAGTACAACTATCTTCAAGCATAGATGCACTTACATTTAGTAATCCTAGCAGTGCATCATATGGTATGCCTAGTAGTGGGTACATGGTAATTTAGCAATGTTGATGTATATTTAGGATGTGTATGTTGAGTTAGGAAGAAATGGCTAGACTACAGTTATTTCTTGTATTTAGGATAAGTAAGTAAAAATTTTAATATTTTAATAATATTTTTTCTATGGCCTGAACAACATCATCATCATATGCCTTAATCACATTTAACCATATGAACTAATCCACACAAGTATGATTGGGAAGACAATAATTAGTGATCTACTGCTTAGCTATTTAGACATCTATACTAGTCCTAGTCCATGGAATTCAACCAAATCATATGTGAACACTTGTATTTGTACAGTTAGGAATAGGACATAATTCCTGTCATCAAAAATTGAAACTAAAATTTTATTGTCTACTGATACTCTAAAGTTTATAACTATCAACATATTTTTTCCTCTACTTTCTAGAGCCATTAGAACTTTATAGCTTAGCATTTGCTCACCAAAATTAAACCCTTAACTTACTTAGTTTTGCCCATTAAAATTAAACCTAGAATTTACAATTTTACCCACTATTAAATGTAAATGATGAATCCTATAATATAGAAAACAATTTTTTGAAGTTAGGTTAAAACTTATAGCATTCATTACATTAAAGATGTATATGAAAAAGTAACTATAATATTGTAGAAACATAATATTATAACAATATTTGAAATGAAATGAAGCTTTATTACATCCAAAGACCCATAGAATCTATTGGACAGATATTACATTTTCATGAAAAATAAAGAGACTCTACAAATTGATTAAGCACCAATGGGGGCATCAAAAATAAATCATACATTATTTTTGTTGTAAGACTATAATGTTTTCTTAAATGGGTAGTCATAGAACATGAAAGTAATACATGTCACTCATCTTCAAGGGTTCTTGATATGCACAACCTACAAATGTGCTCTTCTAAGGTATGTTGAATCCATCTTTCATTTTCAATTCTAAGATGATGACAATGTAAGTGAAGCTTGTTGATAGCATTTAGATACTTGATGGAAATAGCAACTAATAGATAGTGAGCTTTTACATCTAATTTATTAGATCTAATGTGGTGTAAATAAAATTGCTTCATTCCTTTCACATTAGTTGGTGAATATGTTTAGGATTTTACTGCACGTCATCCCAAGAGATATTTCATTTTCTCAACCATTGTATCTTTTGAAAATACCAACCATAGTTTTGCAAATCCTTAAGAACTTCTTTAGAGAATTTGTTTTGCCTTGAGATATGCAAGCTATGAAATCACATTCTCATAATAACATTGAGTAAGGTATTTGCATCTTCACACTTAACTCATGGAGAAGAAAAGTTTTTTGCACTCTTTTAATATCTTTTCAAAGTTTAGCACTAAATCTGGGTTCCCAAACATATATCCATGCAATACAATAGGATACATAATAGTCTAAAAATTTTGTTTTCTAACTTTCCAAGCTTAACAAACTAAATCCTTACACTTTTTTTTGAAAGCATACAAAACCTTGAAACCTTTTACTATTTTTACTTTGATGTACTTTCCCCACATGTAATTGTTCATATAAATGAGACCCAAATATTTAAAAGAATCTACTATTTGCACATTGGTACCTCCAAAATGGAAGTCATAATAGTTATTTTTTGTATCCCAAATCATCAATTTGGTTTATCTACATTCACTTGAAGACCAAATAAATGACAATAATGGTCTAAAATTTGCAATGTATATTTCATAACTTTTGCAGTAGTGGAAATCAAGGAAAAATCATATGCATATAAAAGAAGATTCATTGCTTGGAATCCAATTTTGATAGCATAACTATGTTACACACTGCACAACCATACCTGCATTTCATCAATAGATATACCAAAGAAAGTTGGAGAAAGTGGACAACCTTGCTTAACTCTAATTTTTCTTTGAAATTAAAATTTTTTCTCTAAATTGCTATCTGTAATTTCAATAATCACTTTTTCATACAATTGTTGGGCTACTACAATCAAATTTGAAGGGAGACCAATTTTATGCCAGCCTAACAGTAGTTTTGTACAAATCACAAAATCATATGCTTTTGTAAAATTAATAAAACAAATAAAAAAAAATTTATTAGTCATTTTGCAAACTCCATGCAATGTCTAAGAGTATCTAAGTGATCAATAGTAGAGTGATTTTGTCTAAAACCTACTTGACATCTTACTTTCCGCCAAAGAATGGATTCTCTTTTCAAGCAAAGTGCCTAACAACTTAACAAAAATATCATTCTATAATTGTTAAAATTATTTTTGTCTCTATTTTTATAACAATATTTAAACTTTATAATTAAATATTTATTTGTAATAGCTTTATTCAAATATGAATACACCCATAATTTCCCCAAGCAACTTTTAATGCATTTTTTAAGCAACGAGGCTAATAATTGTTGATGTCAACATCCCCATGCTAACCACAGACCATGATTAATTAGTTTAACTAGGTTAAAATCAAATATAATACATTAATACTTAAAAATGAATCTCCTGCATCCGGCAATGGATAGCCAAATAAACATTGTTATTTCATAATGTAAAATTAAAAGTGCAGTAAATTTTCATCATGCTTTTGATGCTTTATTTAAAACATACGCATGCATGGCTTGGTCTCTATTTAGATCGAGATTCATGTTATAGCAGCTGGCAACGAAGCAAGAAAGACACTGAACAGTAGTCCAATCCCATCCAGAAACGCATATCTTTGAAAACTCTTTGTACGTTTTTATTTGCAGGTTTAGAAACTTGCAGTAAACGTTCGTTGCTGCCCAGAGTCAACTCAGCCTTTCCCTCGGCAACGATGGTGGCATACACACCAAGGTCACTGCAAACAGAGCGTTAGATTCTCGAAAGCTATCAGGCCAACCTCCGCAGGTTTCTGCAGGCAACGACAAAGATGCAAAAACTTGGAAGGCCGTTATACTGCATATGTCTGCAACCTCATTAGATACGGATTTTCTTCAAAGTTTGACAATGGCAAAGGGATATACACAGCATCACGCAGTGGCAAAGCACATAATTCTGTTGGCATCACAGATTAGGATAATCTGAAGCTCATGAGAGCATTGTTAGTCTGTAGAGTGATTGCAGGGATGGCTAGCAAATGCCAAGATACAAATGAATTTCTGACTGGTGGATGCTGCCATTACCTGCTCGTGATTGGTGGACGCCGCCGTTACCTACACTTGGGTGGTAGGGGCTGCCATTATCCTCATAAACAAGGATCTTACCGGTGGGAGGAGCAGGTGGCATGTGTTGGTAGACGGTGCAGCAACACGTATAATGTGATCATGGGGTGAAAACCTCGAGTGGTGGTTCGCGTGGACAGTAATATTCACATCGGTGCTGCTTGGCATGAAGATGGCAGCCTCTACGTTGGTTGGTTGGCGTCGAACACGTAACACCATATTCTGCGTGGGCCTGCAGTGCTTGCGACAGCATTTGCGGGGCGACGTGAGGCATGGGCAGGCGTCTGCCCCTATCAAGCTCATGCAGCCATTATGTGGCCCACGTTGCGTTGGGTGGTGATAGCCGCCATTACATGGCCAGAGGCCTCTGGTTTACAATTTTCTTCTGTTATTTTACAGGAGTAATGGAAATAAATTTTTTTTCAATTATGCTCTCATTGGATTTGATTTGGTCATGTGTCAGTCTGGGTGGAAGTGGAAAAGGCAGAAGGCGAGGGGCTAGACCAATCTTGATAGCTTCCATACTAGATGCAAGACAAAGGGGTGGTGTTGGGTGATTTTTCTAAAGGCTACCCACAGGGGAAATCTTAGTATCCTTTCTTGTTTTGTTATCCATTTGGTGGCATTCCCAGAGGTAGTTCAGTATGGAATAGTAAGCAAATTTGATAGCCAAAGGTTGCAGACTTGTTAGAGGAGCTGTGCTTTTTGCAGGCATGGGTAGACAAGGCTACATAAGAAGTTATTCTATTGTTGGTCAAACCTGGTGCTCATTTCTAAGCTAAGTCTTTGTTTTATCCTACTATTTTAAATTTCTGTAACTCAACTTTGGTCTCTTTTGTGTGGTTTAAATATGGAGCCTGTGTTTCTTTAAAACTCTGGTTAATCTTTGTTCAAGTTGTCAACTATTTCAAGCTTTTTATTTTACAATTCATTTATGCACAACTATCCTTTTAAAAATTTTAAAGCAAACAATTATTTCTCTGCCAAAGTCGTCATGGACTGTCACTTTTATTTCGTTGTTAAAGTTATTTAATCATCACGTTTTATGAAACACCACGCTGCCCTTTCAACTGAGACTATTTTTGGGTTTTTGTACTCATATGAGAGAGGCACCCCAGACAATAGTTTTTTTTAAACCAATTTTGTGGATGTTGTTGTATCCAAAATTTATGCATCAATACCCATTTTGGCACTAGAAGGAGGGCCTAATCATTTTCTTTGTCACTATTTTCCTGTCTTATTTTTTGTTCTTAGTGATCTATTTACAGTTTTTGAAATTTCTAAAAGTTCCTGCTCTATTTTAGGTTTTTTTTTATTACCAAATTCTACATGTTTTCTGAGTCTATGTCTAGATGATCCTTACCTTAGTCTAGTTAAGTAGTTATCGCATGCATTATATTATTATGTTTAAATCTACTAAAATTTTTCTTTTATTGCTTTTCATTTAAAATTATATATATAGCAATTTCAGTTTCCTTTATCTTCAAAACAAATTATAGTAGATATATATATATGCAATATTTTCTTGTTTCTTATAGTTTACTAGTAGTTGACTAGCACTTTGTTGATGTATAAATTTTGGTCACACCAACACCGGGAAAGAAACTCGTTTAAGGAGACTATTGCCTAGGGCACCTCCCGTATGGGTACAGAAACCCGAGAATAGTCTCAGTTCGAGAGGGCTACGTGGTCTTTTACAAATAATAAACTAGAAAGAAATTTGGAATTTAAATTAAATAATTATCTTCAATGCAATAGATAATTAAAAGAACTAAATTTTTCTTGGTCCCACTAACGCTACTAGTCCGTGACTGCTGATGGTATCCATTGCTAGGTAGGAAGATCACGATCGCCACGAGAGAGGGAGAGAGAGAGAAAGAGATTGCCCACTGTAGTCTACACAAGGCAACAACTGTAGTTCTTAAAGCCTGCTACCGTCTGCCACCTTTTGTGCACTGTCGCAGAGAGAAAGATTATCCACCCACGTTTGCACCACCAAGACAAGCTCCTACTGTCACCAAGAAAACCCGTAAGGATTTGATTTTGAGCTGCTGGCTCTTATCTTAGACCCTCCTCGAAGATCAACTAGAAGCCTATAAAGAAAAGAAAAGAAAAGAGAAAACTGCTACTTAGTGGAGAGGAAGTTTCCCCTTCAGATAGCTAGAGCCTGTTTGGGACTCCCTCCTTTTCTCTCTAGCCTAGAGCCCCCCTCTAGACTCCATTTTATAGCTGCTATGACCATCCATAATGATGTCTACATTTCATGTAACGGCTACAGAGATTGCCACCACTTCTTGTGTAATAATGCCCACATTCTCTAATTAAGTTCTCACTTATGTCCATAACCATCATAACTTTCGAAACGTCTACTACTAATGACCATAACCACCATCATTAATGACTATAATTACCGTAACTTCCAAAACGTTTTCTACTAATAACTATAACTATCATCATTAATGACTATAATTGCTGTAACTTCTAAAACATTTGCCACTAATGATCGTAACCACCATCATTAATGACTGTAATTGCTGTAACTTCTAAAACGTTTACCACTAATGATTGTAACCACCATCATTAATGACCGTTTAAATTCCCGCTACTCGCATGATTTTTATTTTGGTTATTAAGGGAGAGAAATAGAAATGTTGATAGCCATGGCCCTATGCAAGCATGGGAGTGTTGACATCAACACTTAGCCCCCAAACTTTTAATTGCATGCAAGTGCAAGAAACAAGACCATAAAAATTTTTAAGGGAGATGCAACAAAAAGGAAATCACAAACATCACAAAACAAGCAAATGGAAACTTCAAAGTAAACTATATTAACCTAAACATGATTAAAATAACCAAATAATCAAAAGAGAACTAGACATGAGCCACCCAAACCACACCATCTTATTTAATCAAACTCTAAATATATAATTTATTATTTTAACTACATATATCTATATATAATTAAAATATAATTATGATTTCTTTCCCACTCTTCTTACAAAGTAAAAATTAATAGCATGCGAACTACTTTGAGCACAAGACCCATACTAAACTTAATGAGGAGGACAGGCTCCTATTAGAGTGTGGCTAGTCACAACTTTCGAATTTTTCCTTGGAACTTTTTTTTTTTTTGAAAATAGGTTCAAAAGGGAAAATGGAGGTTAGGGTTAGGATAGCTGCAAGATCCCATCACACTTAAGAACTTATTACACTGCCAATGAACATGGTCCTCTCTTTTTTTTTTTGAGGAAACTTTGCCGATGGTGTACTTCATTCTTAAGGTAGGAATTCCAACACTAGTTTGGTTGATTAGCTGGACTACCAATGAACACGGTTCTTTCAGAACTTTGCCCATGGTGCAATTCAACCCTTGTGTATGTGCCTTTAATTACAATTTGATAGCATCATACCAGGTCTTCTAGGTGGCTAAGGGTTCTCAAGTGGAAATGAACACACTTCACCCCATTGCTCATAGGGTAACCATGGATCATCACACTTGAGGGATAGGGCTTATGAGAGGGAAAGTGGGATTTTCCAAGGTCACCTAGTGATTATGGCTAACCATTCTCCAACATCACCTATCCTACACTCACATGATCATGATGATTACATGATAAGTTAGCACAAATCTCATACTCCATAATCTAGCATAACTATAGAAACTAAAACTTTGAAAAAGACTGGGAAGAATCAAAGAATTATTAAAATATATAGTATAAAAGAGATTTTATGTCATAGTACTAGGAAATATTATATAAAGGATTATACTCACATTATTTTCAAATGGTGTTCTGATGACCCAATTCCTAGTAACTCAAAAAATCATAATAATTATTAAAATCATATGCAAAGAAAAAATCAAAATAATATGCCAAGAAAGAAATGATGGAATGCAAAGAAAATATGCAAATGCAACTATATACAAATGAACTGCATGACGAAGAGGAAGAAAACATGCAATTAAGAACCTATGTGGGGCACTTGAGTAGAAATGCTTTGGATGGAATGCAGTAAAATTTCTAGGTAACTTATATCCTTGCACATTAGCAACCTTGTACACATTAGGACTAATAATGTCTTTAATTTAGAATGGGCATGACCACATAGAAAGGAACTTACCTTGAAGATTTGCTCGGTCAAATGTTCTACCTTTTTTTGAGACTAGGTCTCCGATCTTAAAGACTTCACAAACGTACTTTCGTTCAAGACATTGTTTAACAATTTGTTGATGCTTAAGATTATGAAAATCAAGACCTAATCTTAACTTGCTTGATCATTTTCTATAAAGATTTTCTTTTGTATAAGTTTCAATGATAGGTCTTGGTCTTGGTGGGTCATCAGATATAGCCTTCTAGGAGAATGTTCCATGGATATGTCGTTAAAACTTAGCACACCTTCAAATGTTTTAAGAGGTAGGGTCTTATTTATATCTTTTTCTTCCCCTAAAGGTGGTGAATCACTTATAAAAAATCCATCATGTTGTTGATAAGGCAAGGTGTCTCCATAGATTTCTTCACCTTCTCTAGAATTTTGATAGGATTGGGTTAACATGTATGAGAGACAAGATTTATTTTTGTAGTTCCACTCACATATTCATTTTCAACATGTTCACTATGCTCAACCTTAATAACCCCAACATAAAGATTAGTGTTTTGATCTTCCAAAGATTGATTTTATTGATCCAAGGTTGTAACTACTTCTTTGTAGAAGGGTTCTTGAAGTATAGTCATGTATTCAAATTTTCCTTTGATAGGGATTAATAGCTCTAAGAAATCTGACCTAAAGAAGCCCCCAAACTTGGCTCCAAAAGTCCTAGATAAGAGCACACCATAGGTGGGTGACATGTCAACTAATAGGATATCTGTGTAACATGTGAACATAGGGTATTGTTTAAGTTGCACTTTCACTCCTTTTAATGACCCTACTATAGGTACGTTGGACCCATCAAGTTGAATTACATTTTTTGTTTGTGGTATCATTTGTGCTCCTAAAGTCTTACATACCTCAAATGGCATGACACTAATAGTTGCTCTATAGTCCATCAAACAATTCTGAACATTCTTTCCTAAAATAATTAGAGTTGTTAGGAAAGGAGGTTGCTCTTTCTTGCTCATCATGGAATTGTTTACATTTTGTACTGATAATGTGTTAGGACTTTCTGTGAAGTGAACTTGCCTTTTAGGGGTTGGGATTGTTTCTTTTCTAGTTTCAGGTGTATGAACTATCTCTTGAATTGCCTCTTTCATTTTGTGAAATTGTAAAAGGTCATACATTGAGATGTTAGCTTTGGTTTTCTTCAAATCCTCAACTAGATCATAAGTCTTAGGTACGCTTTTGACTTCTTGTTGAGGTAGAGTTCTTCTAAGAAGAGGAGGGGAGTTTGCTTGTTGTGGGGAATTTACTTATGATGACTCGATTTGGTTGTTTACATTGTTAGGAACTCTCCTGTTTGGAGGAGTGTAAGGGTCATTCCTATTTTGTTGTTGTGGGTTGTTCATAATGTCAGTAAGTTTATGGTAGTGAGCGTTATGCGGGTTGGGGTTGTTTACCATAACTTTCTCCAATGAGGAAACCTCTTCATTTTCTGTTTCACAAGGTACATTAAGAACCATAATAGGAGGTTTCCCATTTTGTTGACCTTGGGTGTTGTCACCATATAATGCTAAAAATTGGGGACAAGTTTTTTCAGAATGTTGCCTAGTGTTATGGAGGTAACAATAATTGTCATTGACTGATGAACTTGGCTTTTCTAGTTGTATAGGACCCTTGTTGTTATTTCTCTTTAATACAACTACTCCGTTTAAAATTTTTTGAAGCGAAGTTAATATCTGGGTCATTTGACATTGAGCTTGAGTTGTGGATTCAACAAGATTATATACCTCATTTGGGTTTATGATGGACTGAATTAAGGCATTTGATTGATCTGCATTCAAACCAGTGTTAGATGGTAGGAATGGAGAAAATGTGGGACCTTGAAAATAGCTATTTGTAGGTTGAGTCATTTAAAGGGGAACGGGAGTTTGGAACATAGTGTTGGTCATTGGGAAAGTGGTAGAGGTAGAGGACTATGTTGCATAGGATTGCTAATGCTCATCATTCCAAACTAGGTTTGAATGCTATTCATAAGGGTAATTTGTTCTAGCTCCATGGATTTAGCCATTGCTCCTTGTATTTTTGTTATGTTAGGTTCCAATTTGATGGCATAAACAAAGAATGGATTGATGGTAGAGAGGTAAAAGTTGAGGATGCCATCGGGTTGTGGACGCATCTTGCTTGGTACATAGGCTAATTGGCGAAGGAATCTCAAGTTATAATCCCTAACATTTTCCCCAATTAGCTTTCTTAAGCTAGTGAAGTTACTTGATGCTATGGTAGGGCTTATGAATTTGTCAAACTAAGTCAAAAACTTATTTTTTAACTCCTTCTATGAGTTAATGGAGGCATTAGGGAGCATCAGAAACCATTGGATTGCTTTGGTTCTGAAATTTGTCAAAAATACCCTACATGCCACATCATTTTGGACAATGTTATAGATCCCAAGTAAGGTTTCAAAACATTGTACATGTTGGCGAGCATCACTAGAAGGGTTTGTGGGGTCGTAGAATAAATTTATGTTCTGCAGTGACTTTGGGATGTCATGGTACTTAGTAAAGTTAAAGGGGTTATTGAACAAGGGAGCTGGGGGTTGATTGGCTGCCATCCTAGTTCACGTTCTCCTAAAAATAAAACTTGGAAAGTGTGAGGCTCGTTGTTTCCTTAATGTGAAGAGACGAGTGATTGGTCGGTTATAAGCAAAGGAAAGTTCACTCATAAAACAAAATTATAAAATGAAATTATTAGAATAAAACTATAAAATTGCATAAAAGAAAATAAAATATTGAAATAATAAATTTTTTTGGGTAAATAAAAACACTAAAATATTCTATATTAATTTTTTTTTGAAAAGAAAAATAAATATATAAAATTGCAATACTTATATATATAAAAAGAAACAATAAAATGCAAGGTTTTAGAAAAATAAACTTAAAATTGCATAATCAAATAAAACCACCTTACCTAACCCAGGACTAAGGTAAGGACCGCCAAAACACAGATTTGAAAATGGAATTGAAAACAAGGATTAAGAAAAAACAACAAAAAGAAAAAAGATTAAAGACAAATGGGTGATGAGACCTGATAGTTGTCAAGAAATGAACATTTGAGAACAGGAAATAAAGGGCTCAAAAATTCTTTAAAAATATTTTTCAAGGCAATGGCTAAAAACAAAAATTTTAAATAAAATAGGTTTGAAACAAGGAAAATGAAATTTTCAAGGAATAAAAATAGAATAGGGACTAGAAAATAGATATTTCAAAAAATGAGATAACAATGGCTAGAAAAATGATAAGAAAAGATGATAAAAAAAAAGGTGGGAGAAAGGCCCTCCTTCTAGTGCCAAAAAGGTGTTGATGCATAAATTTTGGTCACACCAACACCAGGAAAGAAACTCGTTTTAGGAGACTACTGCCTAGGGCACCTCCTGTATGGGTACGAAAACCCAAGAATAGTCTCAGCTGGAGAGGGTTACATGGCCTTTTACAAATAATAAACTAGAAAGAAATATGGAATTTAAATTAAATAAATATCTTCAATACAATAGATAATTAAAAGAATTGAATTTTCCCTGGTCCTGTTGATGTTGCTGGTCCGTGACTGCCGATGGTATCCACTACTAGGCATGAAGACCGTGGATTGTCATGAGAGAGGGAGAGAGAGAGAAAAAGACTACCCACTGCAGTTTGCATAGGGTAGCAACTATAGTTCTTAAAGCCTGCTACCGTCTACCACCTTTTGTGCATTTTCATAGAGAGGAAGATCGTCCACCCACGTCTACACCACCGAGATAAGCTCCTGTTGTTGTTGAGAAGACTTGTAAGGATATGATTTTGAGCCATTAGCTCTTACCTTGGACCCTCCTCAAAGATCAACTAGAAGTCTATAAAGAAAAGAAAAGAAAAGAGGAAACTGCTACTTAGTGGAGAGGAAGCTGCCCCTTCAAATTGATAGCCAGAGCCTGTTTGGGACTCCCTCCTTTTCTCTCTAGCCTAGAGGCCCCCTTTAGACTCCATTTTATAGCTGCTACAACCATCCATAATGATGTCTATGTTTCATGTAACAACTACAAAAACTACCACCACTTCTTGTGTAATAACACCCACATTATCCAATTAAGTATCCATTTATGTCCATAACTGTCATACCTTCTGAAACATTTGCTACTAATGACCATAACTACCATCATTAATGACCATAATTACCGTAACTTCCAAAATTTTTTCCACTAATGAATGTAACTACCATCATTAATGACTGTAATTGCTATAACTTCTAAAATGTTTACCACTAATGACCGTAACCACCATCGTTAATGACTATAATTGCCATAACTTCCAAAACGTTTGCCACTATGACTGTAACCATCATCATTAATGATCGTTTAAATTCCCACTACTTGCATGATTTTTATTGTGGTTATTAAGGGAGAGAAATAGAAATGTTGATAATCATGGCCCCATGTGAGCATGGGAGTGTTGACATCAACATACTTGTATTTCTAGTCTTTTACATTTTATAAGCCAATCTCCCCATAGAGCATCTTGACAAAGATCTCTTACTTCCACCACTAATCGACCAGCTACACATTATTTCACTTTAAAAGACAACAAACTTCATGTTTCCCAAGCTTTATACCAAAAAGGACCTAAACTAAGATGGCAACTAACCAATCCCAAGCCCCTTTGGTGAGAAATCCCTTTAATTTTTCAAATTACCACAACATCCCTAAGCCCCTAGAAAACATTAATTTGTTCATTGACCCTACATCTCCTATTAGTGATGCTCGACAACATGTAGAATGCTTTCTGATCTTGTTAGCTATTTATAACATTATCAAAAATGATATAGCATGTCTAGTCTTTGTCACAACCTTTAGAAGTAAGGTCTTGTAATGGTTCTTAATGCTCCCTGACTCCTCTAATGATTCATGGATAGACTTTAAAAGTAAGTTCTTACTCCAGTTTGACAAGTTCACTAGTCTTTCCTTGGCCTCAACTAATTTTACAAACCTAAGAAAACTGCTCAAGGAGAACATTTAGGACTATAATCTAAGATATCTCCACTAGGGAGCTTATGTGGCTAGCAAGATGATGAGTGGCTAGGTACCCCAACACTCAACCATACGAATACGAGCGTTACACGCGCGATCTAGTCAAACTCCACAGAAGGACTAGTTGTGGTATCTAGACAGTTACCCTTAGGTCGCGGTTCACTGTCTTCCCACCTAGACTAGTATTATCTTTGTCACATATGGTTTAGTCTAGAGTGACGTATATGATGGGTTTCTAATCTAATGCTACTCCTGAAGGCAATGGAAAGTAGCATTATCTAAGCTAAGGGAGAAAGGGTAAGAGAATCTATTCTAGCCTAAGTGCGATGAGCATCCATTCCTTGATTATCAGTACACATCTTGGACTTCGTGCATGACTACTACTGGGATTACTAATCACAGATCCTAGGTACGCTATTGGGTTACCAAGTAGTCACACTTAAATGCTCGTAATTAAGTCATACTCATTCCGCGTTCTAACATGAGATGAGGGTGAGAGAGATTAACTAGGAAAGTAATAAATAACAATTAATTAAATAATTAAACTAAGTGAATGCTGCAATGATGAAGTAAGCTTGATCTTTATTTTCAATCATGTGTGTGTGCAAGTACATCACACTCGAATAAAGGATGTTGTACAATTACAATCACCACACTATGAGCATACACTGGAAAATAATTCTATCTATGGAGGGGTAAAACTACTAAATTTTTGCTAAGGGACTAAAAACTAGATGTGAAACAAGGGAGAGCCACCTCTTATTTATAGAACTAGCGGGGGGCTGCGATATCTCATACGCGATATCGTGGTCACCCAAAACGCGACTCATCATAACCCCATGAATAAATGAAACCTCATCCTCGAGTTACAGTTATTACACAATTGATAGGTATGGGATTATTGGATGGTGAAAATGGAACTATGCCATAGTGTGAAATGAAAACAAAATAAAGACACAACACAAATGTTCTACACCTACAAAAATGGATGGAACTCATGTAGTTCCAGGTGGCAGTGGCTCCTCCATCGGTGCCTTCCTTTGTCTTGTGCTCCAGGTTTTGAGGCTTGATGGCATTGATGTATGGCCTGGAACTTCTCCTCTTCGGTCTAAGGATCTTGTGTCATCCATGCTAATGTTCCACATTTGACGAAGTTGGCACTTCCCACGAACAGGGTAGTTGCGGAAACATTTGGTTGGCCTTGACATACCAAGCCGTGAACACCCATCGTTGCTCCTTATAGGCTCTAGCTTTATCCATGTACTCCTAAAAATATACTAGTCGTTGAGCCAAGTCTATTGTGATACCTTTCTATCCTTGGTAGCTAGCATTTACCACGTCAAGTTCAGAATTTGCAACTTCCATTTTCTCCCCAGCCTCTTGCTCTCTGCAAATTCTGCTTCATATTTGATGTGGGTGGTTGCTACCTATTGCTCGAGATCTATCCTTGGATGTCTTGCTATTAACATGGCAAGGTTGGCATATCTTAGGTTTGTCAACTCCATGTATTCCGTCAAATCCTGAATCTGTAGGTCCCGAATTTTAACTTCCACTTGGTGGGTGAAGGCATATGTGTCCAATATGGCCTACCAGTTAGTGTGTTGAGCACTGATAGTGTTGATTTGGGCCTTGTCCATATGGATCTTATTTTCAAGGATCTATTTATACATCCCCACTTGATCACAGAAGTGCTCCTTCAGCTTCCCATGTCATTTAGCTTTGTTCTACCATGCGCTTATCTCAATAGCTGACTTTTGACGAATGGCACGTACCTCCTCCAATGAGAGGGTTTGATTCTCTCTGGCTAAATGACTTACGTCTTGGTTGAACTAGATGAATTGTTCTCAAAATTGATGGAACTATTCCTTAAGAATGTTCTTCTACTTTTCCGTAGTGGTCAACCTAAGGTTTTCTGCAACCAGCTGCTTATTTTCTTCTTGTAAGGCCTTGATTGCATTAAGATGCGCATGAGTTTGCACCTGTGCTATAGAGGCATCCCAAATAGCCTTCTCTTTCTCATCAACCACCCTTTTATTTTTTGCTATTAACTTGGTTAGCTACTCAATTCTAAAATTATCTAGCTAGTCTATAGGAACAAATTGCAGAGGGTCTCGCTGTGCTACTTGTAAGGCCACGAGCTGCTCTTGTAGTTTCTGCACTTCAGCTTCAGCATGCTCAACCCTTACTTCTATTAAGTCCAGATTTCCCTTTGTGAAAATGAGGTCTGACTGAATTTCTGTAACATCGTGAGGGATGTCAAATAGGGATTTCATTACTTGCCCTGTCTGGAGCAATCAATCAAGCACATCCTCATGTTTCGCATCTGGCCAAAGTTTGAGCATCCTGTGCTCCTGTGAGATCTGCGATGGCACAACAGGTATGTTGAAGGATTCCTTGATGTGGTCTGTGACCACTTCTGCAGCTCTCATGGCATCCTGGTGTTGCATGACCACCATAGTGGCCCCTTCACTAGTCTCTAACTGCACTTGGAAAGATGCTGCATTTCCTGAGATCTGTTGTGACCATCTAATTTCCCCTCCTCCTGTGTGAATGGATACTTCCCCCCTTGTGTGATCTAATGAAACCGTAGGTTGGATGGCATCATCGATGACACAGAAGATGTTTGCATCATCACAACTTCCCCAACTGACCGTCTCAGCGATGGACCTAAGGTGGCTCATCAATGGTATGTAGTCTTGCAGCAACTGTTGATCCTGGCCTGTGGTAGACCCTACTTCCTATTGTTGACTAGGACTCGTGCCTGGAGGTTGACTAGGTCTTGCAAGTTGAGTTGCATTTGGTCCAGCCATCTATTCTTCTTCTTGTTCTAGTCCTATCTCTTCACCAGTGCTTTTTCTTGGAGCTGGTGCCTTCGGTAATTCAACATATGAAGCAGTCTAGGCTTTTCAGAGGATGTCATTAGTGTACTCCTGAATAAAAGCATGTTGGAAAAGCTTTCTGATAAGACAAGGGAAAGGCAGTGTCATTTTCCCTATCTTTTGTTCCTCGAATCGCCTCAGGATCTCTATTAAATATAGATGGGACAGGTTAGTGTTAACCTTTTCCATCAGCACTGCACATCCTCTAGCCGCATATGTTGATATTCTTTTTAGGCCCTTTGTGGGGAAGAGGTGATATGTTTCAATTTTGAAGTAAACCCTCTCTTCCGTTGTCTACTCACCAAATGTTTTATCTCTACCATAAGCCTTCTCCAACCAATCCTTTCATACATCAGGGTCTGAATGGGTGGATAACTGAGCAACTCTGGGCCCTATATTTGGAAGGTTTAACACCTTCGAAATGGCGTACATGGAGAAGTCAACTGTCACACCACAAATATTGATAGTGGTGCCTTGCTCCCTATTGTGCCAAAATTGGTACGTCTCTCCTAGGTACCAGGCACCTCTTTCAGAGAGGATAGGCCATAAGGGAGACCCTTTGAGGTGATCCCTAATGGCCTCAGGAGTGAACTCTAAAAATGATTGAAAGTTCAATTCCAAAATCACTGTAGTGAATGTGGACTTCTCGTGAATGGCCTGAACACAATCTTGGGGCAACGTGAGCTGTTGTCCTTGTTCAGGCACTACAGCAGCTCCTCCTTCTGCCTACCTAGACCATCTGGTAGGAGGTTCTTCTTGATAAATGCTGAATGATTGCTCCTCCTGTTTTGCATGTTGTCCGGCAGGACCTTGTCTTCCACCTCTCCGAGATCGTTTGCTTCCACCTTGTGTAGGACCTTCTGGTTGTCCACATTTCGGGGCCATCTACAATCACATGGTTCAAGAGTTAGTAAGGTTGTTTTTGAAATTGAGTTATACCTTACTGCTTGTCTTAATTAATGATATTATTTTATCTCCATGTGATCTTACCTAAAATTTTGTAATAATGGGTCCCCTTTTACTTAGGTGGTTTTTTCAATTTTAATTTCCCATTATACCTAAGGATTAAATGATTTTTGGGCACAAATATTCTAAGTGTTATAGTTAATTACCATAGAAGATGTCCTTTAGGCGATGATAAATTTCAAAAACTTTAGGCAGTTTTCGGCAAGTGTCCCTCCCCCACGACTAAGCTGAACACTCCAGGTTCAAGCAGGTTTAAACAGAATTAAAATTAGAGTATTAGGGAGTGAGATATAGTGAGAAAAGAAAGGGTGGCTCAATCACAAGTCGTAGAGAAAAAATTTCAAAAACTCCTCCATGTGAATGACGAAAATGATGCTAANGGGGGGGGGGGGGGGGGGGGGGGTCACTTATTTATAGGTTGCGGCAACGTGATATCACGTACAATACATCGCATATGCAATATCATGTCCCTAGTGACATGAGGCACAACAAAAATACCGAGTTTTTAAAGGATTTTTTCAAAATTAACGTTGTAAGCTGAGGACATTGGGCTATTATGAAGGGGTTCTAGGGTAATTCCATTAATTCAAAAGGCACAATTAATGATGATGGTGTGGATTTTATCAATAAAACCTTGGGTGGTAAGAAAAATGTTATTTGATAGTTCATGGGAACATAGAAATTCAGAGGGGTAATAGTAGGGAAAGAAAATTGTTAAGATTATACTGAGGGTAAGAAATGGTGTGTGTGAGCTATGTCATAAGTGAGAATTACAAAAAAAATAAAATTACATAAGTGGATCCTCCCCAAAGCAGGTTATAACCTATAATGCCCTTGTGTAACCACACTTAAAGTGTCCGTGGAGACTAGAAGGGTTAAATGTAATCCGCACTAACTCCGCAAAACACACACATGTAAATATCACTTGAATGAGGTAAGAATTCTATGTTACACATGACACGAACTACAATTACACGAATAGTGAGATGAGACGAGATATAGAAGGGATTGTAGAGATTGGGACATGAGGTAATTGACCCAGGGCATAGTGAATTCTACGTGCAAAGCATGATTAAGGTGTCATTAACCCATTGTTCCAAGATCAGAACCAAGTCCATTCCTCTAATTAGTGACATTGCATTGTTTCATCCCATGATGAGCAACTATGAGAGTACCATAACAACAAGTCGTACGATCACTTGGCGTTCTGTTCAAGGGAGGAGTGATTTTTGTTTTGTGGCACTTCCTTTTTCTTTTTTTTTTCTCTTTTTCACTTTACTGAATCTGGAGAAGCCACCAACCTTCAAGCATGGGTGCATGTCTTTCTAGTGGGACCTCGTAGAACAGCATTGGATTTTTGAGTGCCCTTTTGATTACTCTTACTCCCATTTTTTATCAGATCTACAAGGATCTTAGTACAACCACGTTGCATGGTAACTCCCATAGACGTCACCAAAGAGAATCTGCAAGTCCCCTTGATGTCACATCCTAATCATTCCCTCTTGGTCCATCCTTCTTCATTTTGGGTACAATGAACAAAAAATTAATTTTAAGTTTTTTAAAATTTCAAGAATACCACTGTACCCTCGAATAGAACCTCTTATTTGTAGAATCGATGAGTGGATATAATGGGCTTACTATTCCAAATAATTGATCGCTCATGACTTAATAGCATAGAAAACACCTCAACCAACGATCCACACGAGTGTTTTAGTCATAGAAGAGATTACTTACAAAAACATAAAAAGACAAAAACACAAAAAGATAAAAAGATAAAACAAAAAGTTGAAAAATGAAAAACTGAAAAACAAAAACAAAAAGTTTTAAAATTAAAAAAAACTGAAAAATATTTATTAATCCTGCTTGTTATTAGAATGGGGGGTATCCCCCATAACTAAGTAGTTGAGTATGGCAAGGATTAATAAATGGAAGATGAGGATCCTTGCATGTTGGAAGTATTGGGGCTTGGCCATACTTACCCCATCAAGGTTCACACACTTGATTATAATGAGCATAGTGGGACAATTTATACGATGTAGTTCCTGGATAATGAGTTGACCCACTATGATGTTTGAGACCATTAGATGGTATGCAAGGATCGGGTTGTCGCTCTCCATGGCTGTGTTCATTGGGCCATATTTTTGTTGGAGTGTGGGTTGGTGGCCTTGATGAAGTTACTTGAGGCATGGAGTTCGAAGATGAGGGTGCACCACAGTGTGAGACTTCTGTTGAGTTGGAGGATGCAGTGGCCTCGAAATGGTGTTTTCCCTTCTTATGGTTATGTTTAAAGAAGGGGCGCTTTGGATGTTGAGGAGGCCTCTCACTGCTGTTGGTAGTAGTGGCACAAGTAGCATTCGTGGATTGTTGCGGTGGTGCAAACACCTTAGGAACAGTTAGTGGCGATGTGGAAGGAGGGAAAGGATGAAAATGTTGAAAGTTAGGAGGAGTATAAGGTGCATAAGGTGGTGGTTGTGTTGAAGGTATGGGTTGATAGTATTGAGGAGAATGGTATTGTGGTGAGATAAAGTGTGTTGGCTCAGTTGGAGAAATAGGATGTTGAACAAGATAAGAATTTGGATTTGGATGATATGAAGGGTGTCTCTAGTCTAGTGGTGGTCTCCCCCATGACTAGGATTGTTACCACTGTGATCGAACACAATATCTCTGTTCGAACTTTGGATGTAACGTATTTCCCCAATGCTAATGTAAATGTAACAATATTGGGCATTGGCCCTTGGGATGATCGTACAAGCATATGTTGCATTCATATGTATGATTGGTAGTTGACCTCTTATTTTCCTCATCCCTTCTTTTTGATTTTCTAATGTTTTTTCCTACTGCTTGGGTTGTCAAAACTCTATCTCCAATAATGTTGATAAATTCTTCATACTTTTGATACGTCCATTTCAACATCTTATTGATCTTTGCCTCGGCTTCTTCTAATGTTTGTTGTATTGGCAAAGATGATGTTTCCAACTTGAGATTAGTTGATTTCTCCTTTTTATGATCATGGACCTTTGTTAAGTTGAGATTTTGGTCCCATTGATGTTTTTCAACACTCTCCCATCTAGCAATTTCTCCTTCTTCTTTTGCTACCCGCTTAATAAGCTCTTGTAATTGATGGGTTCATAGTTCATATAGTTGTCCTTGGACATACATCCCTAGGGTGTTTCTTATTTCATCACGAAGCCCATCAATGATATGGTACATTAGCCTTTCCTCAGAAAACCCATGGCCTGGACAGTTATTTAATAGTGCATAATATCTTTCTAAGGCCATGTCCAAGGGTTCATGTTGTGCTTGTTTCCATCCTTGGATTTGTTTCCTCAAGGCTGACACTCTTGTGTAGGTTT
>MNCI01027234.1:528929-567070 GCA_015680685.1 Gnetum montanum | reverse complement strand
GCCAATTTAACATAAGGGATATCACTCACATCGTTGTGAGCTTAAAACGAACCTTAGGGTTAATTAGTTAATAAAGAACAAAAAAATAACAGTGAAGTTGCACACCAATAGAAATGGTTTCTTCTCACGAAATCAACTCATCTAAGGACAATACAGGAGAAAGTCAGCATCATACACATAACCAAAATCAACCATGTCCTCAACAAGCTAAGGTCACATATACTCATCCTGATGAGTATGTGCCAGATTTGACCTTTGTTCTCCATCAAGATGAGCAACTGCGGTGGAGAGACATGCAAGGTAACATCGTGTTACCCCCAGATCGCTCTGCTTCCAACATACTTTTTCGTGCCTTGGTACGGTATGGCATGCAAGAGCTGATTACTGAATACGTTGCGGATGATTACACTCTGAGGGATTATCGTCCCACAAAAGCCCAACGTATTCGGGATGCAAGGCAGGAGAGCCAACATTCACTACTGAAGGGCACGATTTCCCACGTCATTAGTGAAATAGGAGACGAGGAACCCCTCACAATGGGTTTCTTAGAAAATGATGTTCCTCCTCCTCACTCTGGTGAAGAGGTTAGGCATCAGGGCCTTAGATCAACGATACACATTCCAGGCTCTGATCCCCGTGAGCACAAGCTGTTCACGGTAGGAACAATCACTCACACTGATGACAGACATGCAGATCGTGACAATGAACGGGGCCGAAGCAGCCGAAGAGAAGGCAAGAAACATCACCATGGTGATGGATCCCCTTCTTCTTCCCCTTCATCACATCATTCACACTCTCCTTCCACATCTGAGCGCAGCGAC
The DNA here is from genome assembly GCA_015680685.1 of Gnetum montanum. NCBI lineage: Eukaryota > Viridiplantae > Streptophyta > Gnetopsida > Gnetales > Gnetaceae > Gnetum > Gnetum montanum. The sequence goes on along the minus strand of MNCI01027234.1, from coordinate 566,249 downwards.
CATGAGCATAACGCGGAAAGTAAAGGTAGAAGAGATGAAATGCCTCGACAAGAAGGTCGAGAGGAGTTAGGACAAGGGCAAGGACGTAGGGAGAATAGGGAACCACAACGTAGACATCACAGACGTCATGAAAGAGATGATCATGACGAACCCCTATTCGCAACCCGAAGTATGCTTGACATTAGAGAGGCAGTTAGGATTCCCACAAGGCATTTGAAAGACAGTAGGATCAAGCGTTTGGATATAAATAATATCCCACGTTTTGAAGGGGGATACAACGCTGATCCTCAACATCATTTACAGGCATTCCACGACGCCTGTGCCTTGCAGAACATAGACAATGAGTGGCAGAAACTCAAGTTGTTCCCAAGGACACTCACTAAAGAAGCGGAAAGCTGGTACCGGTCCTTAGAACCGGAAACCATCAGGAGGTGGAGTACGATGCTCGAATTGTTCAACAACAAATATCAAACGTACTCCAGAGTGTCTAACTTGCGTAAGCAGATCCAAGGCTGGAAACAAGGAGCTCATGAATCCTTGGATGCTGCCATGGCCCGTTACTACACATTGCTACATCGTTGCCCGGGCCATGGGTACGCTAAGCGGGATCAACTTCGCCACCTCGTGGATGGGCTACGAAATGAAACGAGAAGAACTCTTGGGACTTACGCCCAAGGGAGACTCTCCCAACTAAGAGCCCATGAAGTTGAAGTATTGTTGGAACAAGTAGCGCAAGAAGAGGGTGAGCTACGGAAAAGAGAAAGTGCGGAGGAATACAACCGTGATCCCTCCCTTCGTAAGAAGGGAGTGAAATTCTGTGATGAGGAGGATGAGTCACCACTCGAAGAGTTGGTGAACAGGAAAACTGTGCCGATCCAAAAGTTAACAACGGAGGTATCGGCTAAGGTAGACCAAATGTGGGATTCCTTAGACTCACGAATAGAAACAGTCCTGAAAATAGTAGAAGAGTCTAAGGATGAGCAAAGTAGTGATAAAAGCAAAAACATGCGGAGAAACTTTAACCCTGCACATAACAAGGGTAAGGGAAAAATCTCTAACTCCGATGAGGCTGAAAATTCTGATTCAGACAATGACGGTGGATGTGAGGTCTGCTATTATGACCATCCTAAGGGATGTTGTCCAATCATCTCACATCTGCAGGAGTCTGGGGTGTATGCATTAAATCCAAGACTTAATCAACGGCAAACACCCAGAAGGTTACCTTATCCACAAGGTAACCCGAGGCAGTTCCACCAACCCTTGACGTATTATCCAAGTGGAACACCTCCGCAGCCCATCGAGCAACATCAGCAGTGGCAATACCCACAGTCATGGGGGATGCCACAGCCAACACATCGATACCCTTACCGGCAGCCTGATCCTTATGGTTATTATGTGCAGCAGCCAGTTTCTCCAGGTGACGCTATGAGTCACACTCCACGCCGTCACTACTACGCTCGGGAGTACTTCAGAAGGACTCCTTCTCCTCCGGGAGACATTCCACATTCTGTCCATCCTCTAACTCCACCCGCACCTTTTCCTCAAGTAGTTCCCATAACACCTCCTGCTCCAACAATGCAAGGGGAATTACCTACCCAACCGCAGCAACGTCACGCCGCGAGATCTGTAAATATTCAGAGTGTAAATATCCAACCGGACACTAGTTCTGGCGATAACTGTACAAAAAGGAGACCCTTTTTCAGAACTAGGAGCCCGGATAGGCTCTCGCAACAACAAGCGGACGGGTATATGTATAGGCCTCTAACTACTAACACTTCGGAGCACCCTTCAGTCCAAGGGAATGTAACGCATACGGTTATGCTAACACATACCGTAACTGACTGGATCAAGGTAGGCCACCTTCCCAGGAAACTAACTGATCCTGGGAGTCCCTTTATTCATTTGCAGATCGCTGGGAATGCACCACATCGAGCTCTTCTTGACTCAGGTTCCGGAGTCAACTTAATTTCGCGAAAGATGTATCACGCCTGGAACCTGCCCCAACTTAAGAAGAGCAACATCCAACTAGAGCTGGCAGACCAGTCCATCACTATTCCCTTGGGTTTGGTGGAGGACGTTATCACCACTGTGTGTGGTTGGTCCTACCCAGCGGATTTCCTAGTGATCGATGTTAACAACAACGAAGGGGACTTCCCAATTATAATGGGAAGGGCATGGCTAAGCACAGTAGATGCATGCCTTAGGATCCGTGATCTTTCCTTGGAAATCTCCAAGATAAACATATGTGGAAAGATCGAGAAGAGGATAGTTCCATGCATCACATACAGTGATTCATCGGGTGATGACACGGAGGAAATGTCTCCATGTCACAGGTGTGCCCAGGAAACTCTGCAACAAAGATGCCTGTATGTAGCAACCACACAAGAAGTAGTAGACACCCCGTGGTTGACAGCTTCTCATAAGAGCAAACAAATATGCATGGAACGAACTGAGGCAACTCATGCCAACAACCGTGGCATAGACACATTGGAACGTGAGCGTCGCCAACTTCCAACCCTGAATTTAAGATCATCAATTGGGAGAAGTTGGGCACTGCTTAGAAATTCAAATAGGCGCTCACTACTTCGGATCTCTCCCTCACAACTCAGTCATGGGGGAGATGGCCACCTATGCTAATCATATGGGGCCCTCAGTTCTTTTTCAGTTTTTGTTTTACACATTTTTGTTTTACAACGTTTTTGTTTTTCACATTTTTGTTTTACAATTTCTTTAACTTTTCTAATTTTTGTTTTACAAATTTCTTTAACTTTTCTTGTTTTTGTTTTACAACATCGTTATATTTTTCTATCTTTTTGTGTGTGTGTGTGTGTGTGTCATCCATCATGTAAATTCGTCACCCAATAAGTGTTCGGGCCGATGGGATGAACTGTTTTTCATTAATTGCTAATGTTTGGTTTTTACCTTTAAGTTACATTGTTGATACTAAGGTATGTTCTTTTGATATGGCAGGCAATGAGATCACTTCATCCATCCATCCATCAAGTCTATGGTTTCCCTTGGCTTGGAAATGTACAGTTCCCTTCCAATAAGAACTTTAACGAACCAGTGACTGGGCATTTCTCAAACTAAGGAAGGACTCAAGGATTTGAAACGGGTGTGACTTCAAGGGAACTTGGTGCTCTTGTGTTGGTCATTCACTTGGGTGCTTGGATGTTTTCTTCTTGGGTTTTCTTACCGTTCCGATGTAACCCAATAATCGGAAGCTGAGACAATAAAAATAAAGAAGTCTTTGCATGGTGTGGTCCCCACGCATAAAAACACAAAACAAGAAAAAGAAGAAAAAAAATGGAAAAAATAAAAAAAGAAAAAAAAAAGAAAAAGCTAAAAAGCTAAAAGTGAGGATTCAAAGCACACCCCTTAGACGGAATAAATTTGGGCTGCAAGCACTGGTTATGGAACCAAAGTGTTCCCTCTAACTAAGGCCCTTCTCGCTTCCCATTCTCTCTGTTGTTTCGTCGGAATGGTGGTGGCTTCTCGAAGTTGCATCCTTGTTACCCAAGTGGATGATTTAACCAACTGCATTGATGCGAAGTCACTGGAAGTGGTTGGTTTGAGCCCAGAGTTGGAATGAGATTCGCCAAGTCACATTAATCATGTAACACACAAGGGGCTGTACACCACCTTGTTCTTGGGATTCCATTCCACTTCTCTTCTTCCCATCCTTCTCTCCATTGTTCACCTCATTGCCGGTTGTATCATTGTATATACTTTAGTTGATGCTTTGTTTTCTTTTTGGTAAATTCTTCCGGTTAAGACTTTAACTCTTGTTTCCAAAGGACATTCCCAGAGCCCACGGACTCTTTGAATGTGGGATTGTCAGGGCATTAAGGGCATGAGCCTGCTTTGGGGAGGACCCACTGACATTCCTATTTGGAACATTAGTTAACTTCTTTTCCTTAACGTTTTGCAATTAATTAACATTTTTGTTCATTTCCATCATGACATCCTTTTTATCGATGCCATAGTTGTCCCTTTTTACCTATCATTCCTATTCCTTTTCTCTCTCCATTCTAACGCTACCGGAGGTTCGCGATTAGTCATGGGGGTACGGGGCCTGATTTTTCGATTTTTATCCTAAGCCCCGGATTTTTTCGTTTTTCTTCCTTACCCCTATGCCTTCGGTAGTCATCATCTATATTTTCCCAGATCCATATCAGCCATACCACACCTTAGCCAGTGAACCTAAACCGAAGCAAGGTATGCTTTACTTAATGATTCAATTACCCTTGCTAATATATGATGGTGTTGTGTGTGCAGATGGCAATCATACAACAACAGAATGGATCTGGAGCAGACACTTGGAATGGAGCAGCGCTGAAGCAGCATGCAAGGAGTGGAATTGATAATGCGCTTACAGATGGACAACGAAAGGCGCAATCTAGGCGTTGGCAGCAACAAGACTCTTCTTCTTTCTTCTCTTCTATTCTCTCTCCTCTTTTCTCTCAGCTGCCAACTGTGGCCTGATGTCATTGTAATAAGGTGTTCACCCATGTTGTCATGAACACCAGTTTTTGTCAAGTCTTGTAATAAAGACCGTTCACATGTCATCCCATTAGTTCCATTTTCCCTAATAATCCCATACCTACCTGATATCATTGTAAGGAACTCGAGGACGAGTTTTCATTCAGTCATGGGGGTATGATGAGACGCGGTTTACACTAGGCCGCGATATCGCGTACGCGATATCGCGGCCGACGCGATATCGCGTCTTCTCCTGCGATATCGCGTACGCGATATCGCGTCCCGCCGCCATATCTATAAATAAGAGGCGGCACTCCCTTCATTTCCCAATCCTGGCTAGTGTAGCGAAGCTCTGGCAGATTGATCACTCCAGAGTTAGAATTTTTCCCCATGTGCCCGCAGTAGGAGTCCTAGAGTGAACGGCTCTTTATTCGAGCAGCTTGTAACCTGAACCCAAGTTGTGTACGGCAATAAAGACGAACTTGTTTGGATAAACCTTGCAGCACGTGGTTTCATTTATTGCTTTATTTCCTGCTTTCCTAGTGCGTTCAAGTACGACTTGATTACGAGCGTCTACGGACGTGTACGGCTAGTCAAGGAATCGGCTGCTTGACGCAATGCATGAGTACGACTCAATTACGAGCATTGGATGCTTGGTAACCCAGTAGCGTATTCCAGGATTCTGCGCTTGGTAACTCCCGGGTCTAATGTGTACGGCTAGTTGAGGAATCGGCTGCTCATTGCTAGGCTAGATCGTGTGATAAGTACGACTTAGTTACGAGCACCCACGGGTGTGTACGGCTGGCTAAGGAATCGGCTGCTTATCACACGTAGGCTAAATAGGTGCCTCAGTACGACCACTTCGAGCACTTGCGTTACGTGTGGCGATCCCAGTAACGATTAGCGTTTGGTAAGCTGCAGTTGCATAGTTCAGGGTGTGTCCGGTAAGTGGGAACGGATGCTGACGCTAGTTAATTTAGACTTAGATCTTAGTTAGAGTTAGTTTAGTTTTCTCAACCCTTTCTCCTGGTAGCATAGAAGATAAGCCGAAAATACCAAAAAAATCACATACCTCAGACTTGCTTAACCATACACCATGACACATACAAGCAAGCCTGGGAAGACAACGAACGATTAACCCCAAGTGTTTCTTGTGGCGTTAAGGCATTTAGTCTGCGGAGTTCGACCGGATCGCACGTGCACACTCGTATTCGTATGGTGGAGTGTAGGGGTACCTCGCCACTCATCAGCTTGTAAATGTTGATGCGGATCTAAGTCATAGCCTCCTAAAAATTTAGGAAAGTTGTTTAAATTGAGCCTGGGTAGATGACTCTCTTTACGATGCCTACGTGAGATTCGAATAGCCTCTTGTATTTGCTTTAGGCTTGTAGTGGCTAGTAGGGGTTCATTGTCATCTTGTAAGTTATGTCTTCATGTATTGGGATGACATTGCTTTTGTTTATGTTTATACAAAACCCCCACTTCAGGTTTTGTACTCCAATCTTCATCATCATATAGTTCGTTGGTTCTCTAATGAACTTCCTCACTAAGTGTGGCGTTATTGTAATCTTGTAGGAGAGGCATTGTTGTGAAACTGTGTGTGAATTTGTATGTGAATTTTTATAATTGATTCTTCTTCCTAAGAGATATATCGTTAAGTCCTTATACAACGACCTTGTATGATATAACTAATCGAGATAACTAGCACCGTCCCCAACAACGATGCCAATGATGAGTGGCGAGGTACCCCTACACTCAACCATACGAATATGAACATTACACGCGTGATTCGGTTGAACTCTGTAGACGGACTAGTTGTGGCATCTAGACAGTTAGCCTTAGGTCACAGTTTGTTATCTTCCCACCTAGACTAGTATTATCTTTATCATGTACGGTTTAGCCCAAAGTGAGGTGTATGATGGGTTTCTAATCTAATGCTACTTATGAAGGCAATGGAAAGTAGTATTATCTAAGCTAAGGGAGAAAGGGTAAGAGAATCTATTCTAGCCTAAGTGTGATGAGCATCCATTCCTTGATTATCCATACACATCTTGGACTTCATGCACGACTACCACTGGGATTACCAAGTGTAGATCCTAGGTACACTATTGGGTTATCAAGTAGTCACACTTAAATGCTCGTAATCAAGTCGTACTCATTCTGCATTCTAACATGAGACAAGGGTGAGAGAGATTAACTAGGAAAGTAGTAAATAACAATTACTTAAATAATTAAACTAAGTAAATTCTTCCATGATGAAGTAATCTCAATCTTTATTTTTGGTCATTTGCATGTCCAAGTACGTCACACTCGAATAAAGGATGTCGTACAATTACAATCACCACACTATGGGCATACACTGGAAAATCATTCTATCTCTGGAGGGGTAAAACTACCATAGTTTCGCTAAGGAACTAAAAACTAGATGCGAAACAAGGGAGAGCCATCTCTTATTTATAGAACTAGTGGTGGGCTACGATATCGTGTATGTGATATCGTGACTTAGCTGCGATATCGCGGTCGCCCAAAACGCGACTCATCACAAGATGTGTTAATAACCTAATGGCATCCTCAATGTTTACCTCTCCACCATTGACCCATTCTTCACCTACATTATCAAATTAGACTACAACCTAACAAATTTGTAAGAAGCAATGGCAAAAGTTGTTGTGTTAGAGAAAACTACCTTAATGAATAGCATTTAAACCCAATTTCAAATGATCAATATTAGTAATCCTATATAATCTACTCCTTTACATTCACAAACTTTCCTAATGGCTAATACCATGTTTCAAACTTCTCCCATCCTTTAAGTGACTCAACCTACAAGTAATTGTTTTCAAACATCCTCTTCATTGTTACCATCAAATACTGGTTTAAGTGATGATTAATCAAAAGCTTTAATCCAACCCATCATAAACTCAAAAGGTATATCTAATCCTAATGGATTTATTTCTTAAATAGAAAATAAAATGACCCAAATGTTGACCTATCTTCAAAAGCTTTCCAATGAAATAGTTGAACTAAAGTGAAATACTAACAAAATTTTTGCACATTTTGATAAACGAAAGACATCAACTGAGGATGAATATTGTTGCCTTCATAACACCAAGCAACATTATGAGAAAACTTGTCCTCAATGTTTAGCGTTATATGGTGATAATGCCCAAAATCAACAAAATAGGAAAACCATAATTATTGTCCTCAACATACCTCATGAGATAGAAAATGAAGAAATTTTCTCATTTGAACAAGTCATGGTAAGCAATCCCAACCCACATAACATCCACTACCATAGACTTAATGACATTATGAATACTACTCAAGAAAAAACTAGGAATAATCCTTATACTTCTCCCTACAAAAGAGTTCCAGGTCAGAATAACACAAATAATCAAACCAGACCATCCCAAGTAAAGGTTCCACAACAACCAAACTTCCCTTCTATACTTAGGAGAACTTCACTTCAATAAGAAGTCAAAGATGAACATAAGGCTAATGATTTAGTTGAGGATCTAAAAAGAGTTAAAGCCAACATTTCAATGTATGATCTTTTACATTTTAATGAAATGAAAGACATGATTCAAAAGATAGTTCATACACCTGAAACTAATAAAGAAAAATCTCCAACAATTGAAACACAAGCTCACTTTGCAAAAAGTCCTAATGTGCTAGTAATACAAAATTCAAGTAATCTCATGTTAAATAAGAAAGACCAACCTCATTTCCTAACAACTTTGATCATTTTAGGAAAGAATGTTCATAATTGCTTAATGGATTCTAGTGCAACTATTAGCATCATGCCACTAGAGGTGTTAAAATGTTAGGAGCACAAATGCTACCACAAGTAAGAAGTGTGATACAACTTAATGGATCTAATGTACCTATGGTAGGATCATTAAAGGGAGTAAAAATATAACTTAGACAATACCCTACTTTTACATGTTATACAAATATTTTAGTGGTTGACATGTCATCCACTTATGGTGTGCTTCTATCCAAGACTTTCAGAGCCCATTTTGGGGTGTTGTTTAGATGAGATTTTTTAAAATTATTAGTTCCTATTAAAGAAAAATCTAAATATGTCATTATAGAAAGAGAGCCTTTTTATAAACAAGTGGTAACATCTTTTGATCAACACAATAAATCCTTGGAAAGACAAAGTACCAATCATTTTGTTGGAGTTATTGAACTTGGACTTGATGAATAGGATGGCGAAACTTTAGAAATAAATCCTTTTACTTACACATATTCCATCCAATATCACCAAGCTTTTAGAAAATGTGAAGAAATGTATGAAGATACTTTGCCATATCATCAACATGATGGAAGAACATTTCTTTTTGGAGACCCACCACCACTAAGGAGGAATAATGATATGTATGAGATTCAATCTAATGAAACATTAGAAGATCGGCTAGGTTTTGACAATGAAAATTGTTACATTGATCAAATGGCTAACTGTTTAGATTTTATTAGTTTAAATTCTTGGCTATTAAGAGTGGATGTTGCCTCCTTCAAGAATGTGGAGCCAGGATAATGTTCATACCTCCTAGTGAGGCTCCTATCCTTAAAGCCATCAATTTCACACAACCTATTACTAATAACATGGTTGAATATGAAGCACTTATACCTAGGATCAAGCTATCTCAATATTATGATTTATCCAAACTTAAGATTTATAGTGACTCTCAAATAATAATAAATCAAGTTAATGGAATCTTTGATGATAAGGACACTACCATGAAAGCATATAAAGCTCATATCATTGAAATTTTTAAGGAATTTAAACTCATATCCATCGAACATGTACCAAGAGAGGAAGATTATGTCCTTAATGCCCTAGCTCAAATGGCTACTACTTTAGATGTCCCTTTTTGATGAGATGCGATTCGCATAGGCCATGATATCGCATCTGTCACGATATTACATCCCCCGCGATATTGCATCTTTCCTACGATATCGTGTACGTGATATCGCAGTTTGCTGCCATATCTATAAATAAGACACGTCTCCCCCTTGTTTGGGATCGCAGTTTTAGAGTAGCAAAGCTTTGGCAGTTTGATCCCTCTAGAGTTAGATTTTTTTCTCGTGTTTGCCCGCAGTGTGGCGAATGTAATTGTACGGTGTCTTTATTCGAGTGTGATGTACTTGGACACACACATGATTGGCAATAAAGATCGAGATTACTTCATCATTGTAGCATTCAATTTGTTATTTATTTATTTGTTATTTATTTAATGTTATTTACTATTTTCTCTCTCTCACCCTTAAACTTCTAGAACGTGGAACGAGTACGACTTGATTACGAGCATTTAAGTGTGACTACTTGGTAGCCCAGCGGCGTATCCAAGATCTACGCTTGGTAACCCAGTGGCATATCTGGGATTTGTGCTTGGTAATCCCAGTGGCCTACCTAGGATATACGCTTGGTAGTCCCAGTGGTAGTCATGCACGAGGTCCAAGATGTGTACGGTTGATCGTTGCACTTACGCTAGATTAGATTTTCTTACCCTTTTTCCTCCTAGCTTAGCTTAGTTAATATTATTTTCCACTGCCTTCAGGAGTATCATAGATTAGGAACACATCATACACCTCACACTAGACTAAACCATACGTGACAAATATACAATACTAGTCTAGGTGGGAAGACAACGAACTGCGACCTAAGGATAACTATCTAGGTGCCACAACTAGTCCATCTGCAGAGTTTGACCAGATCGTGCATGCAACGCTCATTTCATATGGTTGAGTGTAGGGGTACCTCACCACTCATCATTGGCACTGTTGCCGAGGATGATGCTAGTTATTTAAATTAGTTATATCATTCAAGGTCGTTGTAAAGGACTTAACGATACATCTCTTAGAAAGAAGAAATAATTATAAAAAGTCACATAAATTCACACACAACAATGCCTCTCCTACAAGATGATAATAAAGCCACACTTAGTGAGGAAGTTCATTGGAGAACCAATGAGCTATATGATGATGAAGATTGGAGAATATAACCTGAAGTGGGAGTTTCCTATAAGCATGAACAAAAACAACGTCATCACAACTCATGAAAGCCTAACTTACCCAATGACGATGAACCCCCACTGGCCACTACAACCTTAACGCAAATATAGGAGGTTGTTTGAATCTCACGTAGGCATCGTAAAGAGAGCTGTCTACCCAGGCTCAATTTAAAAAACTTTCCTAAATTTTTAGGAGGCTATGACTTAGATCTGCATCAACATTTACTAGCCTTCTACAATGCCTGCACATGGAATAACATTGATAATGATTGGCAAAAACTTAAGCTCTTTCCTATGACACTCGTTGACCAAGCAAAAGTATGGTATAGATCGTTAAAACCAAATTCGATACGACGCTGGTCAACAATGGTAGAAGTCTTTAACGAAAAATATCAAACCTACGCAAGAGTGTCAGCCTTGAGGAAACAAATCCAGGGATGGAAACAAGAAAAACATGAACCCTTGGACATGGCCTTAGAAAGATATTATGCACTATTAAACAACTGTCCAGGCCATGGGTTTTTCAAGGAAAGGCTAATGTACCATATCATTGATGGGCTACGTAATAAAACAAGAGAGACTTTAGGAACGTATGCCCAAGGTCAATTATACGAACTACAAACCCATCAAGTCCAAGAGCTTATTAAGTGGGTAGCAAAATAAGAAGGAGAAATAGCTACATGGGAGAGTGTTGAAAAACATTAGTGGGACCAAAATATTAACTCAACAAAGGTCCCTAATCATAACAAGGAGAGATCGACTAATCTCAAGGTGGAAACATCATCTTTGCCAATACAACAATCGTTAGAAGAAGCCGAGGCAAAGATCAATAAGATGTTGGAATGGATGAATCAAAAGTGTGGAGAATATGTCAACATCATTGGAGATAGAGTTTTGAAATCCCAAGAAGCAGGACAAAACAATAGACAATCGGAAAGAAAGAACAAAGGGAATAAGCGCTCAACTATCAATCATACATATGAATGCAACATATGCCTGTATGATCGCCCCAAAGGCCAATGCCCAATACTGTTACAGATACATGAGCATTGGGGAAACACGTTACATCCAGAGTTCATACAGAGATACTGTGCTTGATCACAATGGCAACAATCCCAGTTGTGGGGGAGACCACCCTTAGACTGGAGGCATCCTTCATATTTCCCAAATTCAAATGCTTATCACGTTCAACATCCTGTCTATCCATTCAGGCCACCATACTCTATCTCACCACAATACTATTCTCCACAATACTATCAGCCCATACCTCTAACACAACCACCACCTTGTGCACCTTATATTCCTCCTAACTTTCAACATTCTCATCCTTTCCCTCCTTCCACAATGCCACCAACTGTTCTTAAGGTGTTTGTGCCATAGCAACAACCCATGAACAATACTTGTGCTACTATTTCCAACAGCAGTGAGAACCCTCAGTAACATTAAAAGCATCCTTTCTTTAAACACAGCCGTAGGAAGGGACAACATAATTTTGAGGCCACTGCACCTTCCAACCTAGCACAAGTCCAACCCTGTGGTGCACCCTTACCTTTGAACCCAATGCCTCATGTAACTTTATCAGGGCCACCAACTAACGCTCCAACAACCATAAGGCCCAATGAACACAACCATGGGAGGCATCAACCCAATCCTTGCATACCATCTAATGCTCACTAACATCATAGTGGGTCAACTCATTATCCGGGAACTACATCGTATGAAGTGCCCAACTATGCTTATTATGAAGTGTCTGAAATCCAAGGTGATAAGTATGGACCAGTTCCAATATTTTCAACATGCAAGGATCCTTATTTCCCATTTATTAATCCTTTCCATACTCAACCGTTTAGTTATGGGGGATATTCCCCATTTCAATGACAAGCAGGATTAATAAGTATTTTTCATTTTCTTTAATTTTACAAATTTTTGTTTTCCAGTTTTTCATTTTTCAACTTTCTATTTTATCTTTTTATCTTTTTGTGTGTTTGTGTATTTGTCTTTTTCCATTTTTGTAAGTAATCTCATCTATGAATAAAACACTCATGTGGATTGTTGGTTGAGGTGTGTTCTATGTTATTAAGTCATGAGTGGTCAATTATTTGGAATAGTAAGCTCATTATATCCACTAATCCACTCTATAAATAATGAGGTTCTGTTCGGGGGTATAGTGATATTCTTGAAAATTTTAAACTTAAAAATTAATTTTGTGTTATTGTACCCAGAATGAAGAAGGATGGACCAAGAGGGAATGATTAGGATGTGACATCAAAGGGACTTGTGGGTTCTCTTTAGTGACGTCTATGGGAGTTATCATGAAACATGGTTGTACTAAGATCCTTGTAGATTTAACGAAAATGGGAGTAAGTGTAATCAAAAGGGCACTCAAAAATCAAACGCTGTTCTAGGGGGTTCCACTAGAAAGACATGCATCCATGCCTGAAGGTTGGCAGCTTCTCTGGATCTAGTAAAGTGAAAAAAAAAGAGAGAGAAAAGAAAAAAAAGAAGTGCCATAAAACAAATATCACTCCTCCCTTGCATAAAACACCAAGTGATCATACGCCTTGTTGTTATGGTACTCTCATAGTTGTTCATCATGGGATGAAGCAATGCGATGTAACTATTTAGAAGGATGGACTTGGTCCTGATTTGGTAATGATGGGTTAATGACACCTTAATCATGCTTTTCACGTAGGATTCATTGTACCCTGGGTCAGTTACCTCATGTCCCAATCTCTACGATCCTTTTCTATACTTCGCCTCATCTCATTGTTCGTGTAATTGTAGCTCGTGTCCAGTGTAGCATAGAATTTTCATCTCATTTCAGTGATATTTACATGTGTGTGTTTTATGGAGTTAGTACAAATTACGTTTAACCCTTCTAGTACCCACAAACACTTTAAGTGTGGTTACACAAGGGCATAATAGGTTGAAACCTAGTTTGGGGAGGACCCACTTGTGTAATTTTGTTGTAATCTTCATTAATCCTCTAGCTAGAACACACAATTTCTTACCCTCAGCTTAATTTTCATAAATTTCTTTCCCTCTTATTATCCCTTAAAATTTTAACATTCCAATGTACCATTACATTCCCTTTTCTTCATAACCGCCAAATTTTTAATTGCTAAATTCACATCATTATCATTATGAGTGCCTCTTGAATTAATGAAATTACCCTAGGATATCTTCATACTTGCCCATGTCCTCATTTTACACCATTAATTTCAAGAAAACCCTTAAAAATTTGGTATCTGTCATATGTCCCACATCACTGGGGATGAGATATCGCGTACACAATATCACGTCCCACGTGATATCACGTACACGATGTACTGTATGCAATATCACATTCTATTTACCTATAAATAGGAACCCCTACAGCAACACTTAGCATCATTTTGCCATTAAAATGAAATCCACCTAAGTCATAGGATCCATTATTATAATTTTTAGGCACGATCACATGATAACATAAGATCTTTAATTAAAGGTATGTAGTAAGGTATAACTTGACTTTGAAAACAACCTTACTAATGTTTGGCCCGTGTGATTGCAGATGGGCCCGAAATGTGCATAGCAAGGAGGTCCTGTTCAGGGTGAAGAAAAACAACCTCGGAGAGGTGGAAGATGGGTCCTTGCCAGACAACATGCAGAACTGGAGGTGTAATCATTCAGCATCCATCAAGAAGAACCTCCTACAAGATGATCCAGGCAGGTAGAAAGAGGAGCTGTTGCTGCACCTGAACCAGGACAACAACTCATGTTGTCCCTGGAATGTGTTCAGGCTATCCATACGAAGTCCACAGTTGTTGCGGTAATCGTGGAGCTTAACTTCGAACCTTTTGCAAAGTTTGCTCCTGAGGCTGTTAGGGATCACCTTAAAGGGTCTCCCTTATGGCCTGTCCTCTCTGAGTGTGGTGCCCGGTACTTAGGTGAAACGTACCTGTTCTGGCACAATAAGGAGTAAGGCACCATGGTTAACATTTGTGGTGTGACAGTAGACTTTTCTATGCAGGCAATTTCAAAAGTGTTAAGCCTTCCGAATTTAGGCCCCCATGTTGCTTGGTTATCTACCTGATCAGACCTTGATGTGCGAAAGGACTGGTTAGAGAAGGCTTATGGCAGAGATAAAGCTTTTGGTGAGCTGACGATGGAAGAGCGGGTTTATTTCAAAATTGAAACCTATCACCTCTTCCCCACAAAAGGTTTGAAAAGAATATCTACGTATGCTGCAAGGGGATGTGCAGTGTTGATGGGAAAGGTTAACACTAACCTTCCCCATCTATATTTGAAGGAGATCCTAAGGTGATTTGAAGAATGGAAGTTAGGGAAGATGGCACTGCCTTTTCCCTGCATTATCAGAAAACTGTGTCAATGGGTTGGTATTCAGGGATACACAAATGACGTCTTTCAAAAGGCATAGAATGCTTCTTATGCTGAGTTATTAAAGGCACTAGCTCCAAGAAAGAGCACTGGCGAAGAGCTGGGACCAGATGAAGAAGAAGAACAGATTGGATCACCTGCAACTCAACATGTAGGACCTAGTCAACCTCTAGCCACAGGTCCTATCCAAGAACAAGAAGTAGGACCTAGCACAAGCCAGGATCAGCCACCGCAGCCACAAGACTACAGATCGTCGATGAGCCATCTTAGGGCCATCACCGAGACGATTAGTTGGGGAAGTCGTTATGACACAAATCTCTTCCACGTCATTGATGATGCTGACTAGCCTACTATTTCATTAGATCACATGAGGGGTGAATTATCCATCCAAACAAGAGGAGGAGAAAGCAGATGGTCACAACAGATCTCTAAAAACGTGGCATATTTTCAAGTGCAGTTAGAGACTAGTGAAGGGGCCACTGTGGTGGTTATGCAACACCAGGATGCCATAGAAGCTACTGAAGTGGTCGTTGACCATATCAAATAATCCTTTAACGTGCCTGTTGTGCCACCATCAAATCTTTCAGGAGCATGAGATGCTCAAACTCTTGCTAGAACCTTAATGACTCCTGCAGAATATGAAGATGCACTGGATAGCTTACTTCAAATAGGATAAGTTTTGACGTCTCTATTTGACATCCCCTAAGATGTAACAACAATTCAATCAGAATTCATTTCCACAAAGGGGAAGCTTATCATATCTGAAGTAAGGGTAGAGCATGCTGAAGTTGAAGTGCAGAAACTACAAGAGCAGCTTGTAGCCTTACAAGCAGCACAACGAGATCCTTTGCAATTTGTTCCTGTAGATCAGCTAGAAAAATTTAGAACTGAGCAATTAACAAAGCTAATTGCAGAAAATAAGAAGGTGGTAGAAGAAAAGGAGACAACCACTTGGGATGCCTCCACAACACAAGCGCAAACCCATGCACATCTTAAGGCACTCAAGGCCTTAGAAGAAGAGAATAAGCAGTTGGTTGCAGATAACCTTCGGTTGACTTCTGTGGAGAAACAAAAGAATGTTCTTGATGAACACTTTCATCAATTATGAGAACAGTTCATTTGGGTCAACCGAGATGTAAGCCCTTTAGCTAGAGAAAATCGAACCCTCTCAATGGAGGAGGTACACGCTATTCGTCAAAAATCAGCCATCAAGATAAGCACATGCCAGAATGAGGCTAAATGACACGAGAAGCTGAAGGATCATTTCCATGATTAGGTGGGGATGTACAAAAAAATCTTAGAGAAGGAGATCCATATGGCCAAGGCTCAAATTAACAACATCAGTGCTCAGCACACTGATTGGAGGGCCATATTGGACACTTACGCCTTTGCCCACCAAGCGAAAATTAAGAACCGGGACCTACAGATCAAAGACTTGACTGAATACATGGAGTTGGAAAACCTTAGATATGTTAACCTAGCCATGTTAATAGCAGGACACCCAAGGTTAGAACTCGAGCAACAGGTAGCTTCCACCCACATCAAATACGAATTAGAATTTGCAGAGCGCAAGAAGCTGGTTGAGAAACTAGATGTCACAAATTCTAAACTTGCGATGGTAAAAGAAAGCTACCAGGTACAAAACAATGTTGCAACCGACTTGGCTCGACGGCTAATAGAGCTTTACGAATACAAAGACAAAGCCAGAGCCTATGAAGAGGAATGATGGGTGTTCACGACGTGGTATGTCAAAGCCAATCAGATGTTCCTGCAACTACCCTGTCCATGGGAGGTGCCAACTCTGTCAAACTTCGGAACATTAGCATGGACAACACAGGACCCTCAGACTAAAGAGGAGAAGCTCTAGGCCATTCTTCAGCATCGTCAACCTTCCAAGCTTGGATCATGTGACAAGGGGAAAGAACCCATGGAGGAGCCACCACCACCAGGAACTACATGAGTTCCATTTTTTGTAGTATAGCATTTTTTCTGTGTTGTGTCTCCCCACACTACAGCATTAGTCCATTTCTTTTTCCAGTTAATAATCCCATACCTATCCACTGTGGAATCAATGAACCTTGTTCTCCTTCTAACTCAAGGATGAGTTTTTATTTAGTCGTGGGGGTATGATGAGATGCGATTCACATAGGCCGTGATATCACGTACACGATATCGCATCCGTCGCGATATAGCATCCCCCGCAATATCGCGTACACGATATCACGTCTTCCCTATGATATCGTGTATGCGATATCGTGTCTTCCCTATGATATCGTGTATGCGATATCGCAGTGCACCGCCATATTTATAAATAAGACGTGCCTCTCCTTTGTTTGGGATCATAGTTTTAGAGTAGCGAAGCTCTGGTAGTTTGATCCCTCCAAAGTTAGATTTTTTTCCCGTGTCTGCCCACAGTGTGGTGAATGTAATTGTACGGTGTCTTTATTCGAGTGTGATGTACTTGGACACGCACATGATCGGCAATAAAGATCGAGATTACTTCATCATTGCAGCATTCACTTTATTATTTATTTATTTGTTATTTATTTAATGCTATTTACTATTTTCTCTCTCTCATCCTTAAACTCCTAGAACGCAGAATGAGTACGACTTGATTATGAGCATTTAAGTGTGACTACTTGGTAGCCCAGTGGTGTATCTAGGATCTACACTTGGTAACCAGTGGCATATCTAGGATCTACGCTTGGTAATCCCAGTGGTGTACCTAGGATCTACGCTTGGTAGTCCCAGTGGTAGTCATGCACGAGGTTGAAGATATGTACGATTGATCAAGGAATCGGTTGCTCATCGCACTTAGGCTAGATTAGATTTTCTTACCCTTTTTCCTCCTAGCTTAGCTTAGTTAATATTATTTTCCACTACCTTTAGGAGTAGCATAGATTAGGAACACATCATACACCTTACACTAGACTAAATTATACGTGACAAATATACAATACTAGTTTAGGCGGGAAGATAGTGAACTGCGACCTAAGGATAACTGTCTAGGTGCCACAACTAGTCCATCTGCGGAGTTCGACTGGATCGTGCGTGCGATGCTCGTTTCGTATGGTTGAGTGTAGGGGTACCTCGCCACTCATCACTTTTAAACATAATTCTTAGGATGCTAAAATTATTATTAAAAATGTTAAGTCATATTCTATTTCAGATACTATATTTTCTTTTCATCTTTTTAATGATGATAATCACATTTGTGAATTTTGAATTCCTAAGGGTGAATTTAGTGATCAATGTATTGAACTTTCTCAAATTAACAAAGAAGTTATATCTTAGGATGTTATACTTTTAAATAAGATTTGTCTTGAAATAGCAACTAGATGAACTTTTTTTGATGACTTATATACTAAAACTGAAGAAATTTCTAAGAATACTAATTGGAAAATGTTAGCTAAAACAAAAACAAGTCAAATTGAAAAGAAAATATGACAATACCCTATTAAAATAGGAGTTTGTTTACATCCAAATGAAAAACAAAGCTTGATTGAATTGTTACATGAATTTAATGATGTTTTGGGTTGGACTTATCAGGATCTTAGAACTTTCAATCCATTAGTGATGACACATACAATTCCCCTAAAGCCAAAAACCAAACCATTTAGGAAAAAAATGAGGCCTATAAATCCCAAGATTGAAGCCTTGATGAAAGCGGAAATTGATAAGCATCTAGAATCCAAGATTATTTATCCTATGAGATATTCAAGTTGGATACCAAACTTAGTGCTCGTTAGAAAAAGAATTAGTGAATTAAGGTTATGTATTAATTTTCATAATCTTAATACTTCTTGTATTAAGGATAATTATCCACTTCCTCTTATGGATGAGCTTTTGCAGATCATGAATCGCACCCAAATTTTTTCCTTTCTAGATGAATATTCATAATACAATCAAATCTTAGTTAGTAAAAACGACCAATATAAGACTATTTTAATAATAAAGTGGGGAACTTTTAATTTGCTAAAATGGCCTTTGGTCTCATAAACACTGGTTCTACCTTTCAAAGAGCTATGGATAAGACTTTTTAATAAAGAAATGCATTATTATTTATCTAGATGATTTAAACGTTTTCTCTCCAAGGATCGAGGAACATACCTTATAGACCTTAAAAATATTTTCATAAGATGTAGGTGATTTGGTATCACCTTGAATGCAAAGAAGTCCATCTTTGGTGTTCAAAGTGGTAAATTTCTTGGTCATATAGTAACTACGTAAGGGATTATGATCAATTTTGAGTGATTAAACACAATTTTAGAAGTACCATACCCTTTTTCTAAAATTGATTTAAGAGCCTTCTTTGGGAAAAATAATTTTGTTAGATGTATCATTCCTACCTATGCTGAATTAGTTAGACCATTAAATGAGATGCTAAAGAAAGACAACAAGATAGATTGGACAGATGAAAAAAGCAATGCGTTCCTTGCCATTAAAGAAGCCATTATAGATGCTCCAATTCTAACCTCCCCCTTGGTATGACAATGATTTTCTTTTATATTCTTTTTCTACTGAAATTACTATCATTACTATCCTAACCTAAGATGTAGTTGATCAAGGTGAAAGACTCATAGATTTCATGTCTGCACCTTTGAAAGATGTTGAATTGAAATACTCGTTGAGAAACAATTATATCCTGTGATTAAAGCCCTAAAGAAATTTTTTTACTATTTGTTGCATGCAAAAGTTTATATTATTGTTCCTAATTTAGCCACTATCACATTAGCTAAATCATAAGATCCTAGTGAAAAATGTGCTAAATGGGTTACGAAACTACAAGAGTTTGACATCCAATGGAAAGTGGCCAAGTTGGTCAAAGGAACTAGTCTTGCCAAGCTAATTTTCAAAGCCTCAACCTTAGTGATGAGTGGCAAGGTACCCCTACACTCAACCATATGAATACGAGCGTAGCACGTGCAATCCGTTGAACTCCACAGACTAAGTGCCTACATGCCTCATAGAACACTTAAGGTTAATTATTCATTTTCTTCGTAGACTTACTTGTATTTGTCATGGTGTATGGTTAAGTAAGTCTAAGGTATATGATTTTTATAGTCTTTTATGTTCTATCTCCTATGCTATTAAGCTGAAGGGTTGAAGAGACTAATCGACTAACTTTAACTAACTAACTAAGTCTGAATTAACCTAGCGACAGCATCCATTCCCACTTACCATTCACACCCTGAACCAATGCAACCTTGGTTACCAAACGCTAATCGTTGCTGGGATCACCAACCGTAACGCACGTGCTCAAAGCGGTCGTATTGAGGCACTTAACTAGGAGAGAAGGGTTGAGAGAGATTTAATGAACTAAGAATGCATTTAAATGATAAATAATAAATAACAATAAATAAAATCCTATAGCCTATTCCATGCACTACAAGGTTTATCCAAGAAGTTCCTCTTTATTGCCATACATAAACTTGTGTTCAAGTACAATGTTTGTTTGAATAAAGATTCGTTCACTTTAGGACTCCTACTGCTGGCACATGGAAAATATTCTATCTCTAGAGGGATCAAACTACTAGATTTTTACTATGTCTAAGCCTAGGATCAGAACCAAGGGAGAGCCACCTCTTATTTATAGAATTGGTGGTGAACCGTGATATCGCGTATGCGATATCCCAGGGGATGCGATATCATGGCGGACATGATATCGAGTACACAATATCATAGCCCATGCGATATCCTGTCCCATCATATCCCTATGAATGAATGAAAACTCATCCTTGAGTTCCTTACAAAATATTGGGAAGGTATGGGATTATTGACTCAAAATGGAACTAATGGGATGACATGTGAATGGATCATCATTACAAGACATAACAAAACTGGTGTTCATGACAAAAAGAGTGAACAACTTATTACATTGACATCAGGCCTTATTTGGTAGATGAGAAAGAGAGAGAGAAATAATTTTTGCTACTACCAATGCCAATATTGCACCGTTTATTGTCCATCCATGAGTGTGCCATCGATTTTTCTCCATGCATAGCTGTTTCAGCACCATTCCATTCTAAGTGTTTCCTCTAGATCTAGTCCATTGTTGCATGATCACCATCTACACACACAACACAGTATTGTATTAGCAAGGATAAATGAATCATAATGCAATTGATACCTTGCTTCGGTGTAAGGTCCATTGGCTGAGTTGTGGTATGGCTGATTGCGGGTCTAGAGATATAATATTGATGACTATTGAAGGTGTAGGGGTTAGGAGAAAATCGAAAAAGTTGTGCCCCTTACCCCCATGACTAATCGCGAACCTCTGGAAGCAAGAGTATGGAGAAAGAAAAAGAACAAGGAAGATGGAGAAAAAGAGACAACTAAAACATCAATGTAATGGATGTCAAGATGGAAATGAACAAAATAAAATCGATTACAAAAATGTTAAGGGAAAGAATTTAACTGGTGTACCAAAGAGGAATGTTAGTGGGTCCTCCCCAAAGCAGGCTCATGCCCTTAATGCCCTAACAAACCCACATTCAAAGATTTCGTAGGCTCTAGGAATGTCATTGGGAACAAGAGTTAAAGTCTTAACTGCAAGAATTTACCAAAAAGAAAACAATGCTTCAACCAAAATATACACTAATGATACAACTAGCAATGAGGTGAACAATGGAGAAAAGGATGGAGAGAATAGGATGGAATGGAGTGTCAAGAATAAGGTGGTGTACAACCCCTTGTGTAGTTAATGATTAATGTGACTTAGCAGATCCCATTCCAAGTCCGGTCTCAAACAAACCACATCCAGTAACTTCACATTAATGCATTCGGCTAAACCATCCACTTGGAGTAACAAAAATGCCTTCACCCAAGAGCCACCACCATTCTGACGAAACAAATGAGAAGAAAATGGGAAGCGATAAGGATCTTAGTTAGAGGAAACATTTTTATTTTTGAGTTCCATAACTAGTGTTTGTAGCCCAAGGGATTATTCCTTATAAGGGGTGTGCTTTGAATTATCACTCTTTTTTTATGTGTTTATACGTGAGAACCACACCATGCAAAGACTTTGTTATTTTTATTTGCTCAACTTTCGATGATGGAGTAACATTGAAATGGTAAGAAAACTCAAGAAGAAAACATCCAAGCACCCAAGAGAATGGCCAACACAAAAACATCAAGTTCCCTTGAAGTTACACCCTTTTCAATTCTTGAGTCCTTCCTTAGTTTTAGAAATGCCCAGTTACTGATTCATTATAGTTCTTATTAGAAAGAGATTGTACATTTCCAAGTCGAGAGAGACCATAGAACTTGGTGGATGAATGGATGAAGTGGACTCATTGTTAGCCATATCAAAAGAAACATACCTTAGTATCAACATCATCACTTAAAGGTAAAAATCAAACATTAGCAATTAGTACGAAAATAGTTCATACCATCATGAAGAACACTTATTGGGTGACAAACTTGCAATATGGATCACACACGCACACACACACACAAAATGAAAAATTATAACGATGTTGTAAAACAAAAACGAGAAAAGTTAAAGAAATTTGTAAAACAAAAATTTGTAAAAAAAATGTGTAAAGCAAAAACGTGTAAAAAAAACGTGTAAAACAAAAATGTGTAAAACAAAAATGTGTAAAACAAAAATGTGTAAAACAAAAACTTAAAAAGAACTGAGGACCCCAAATGATTAGCATAGGTGGCCATCTCCCCCATGACTAAATGGAAAGGGAGAGATCCAAAATAATGAACGTCTATTTGAATTTCTTAAAAGTGCCCAACTTCTCCCCATTAATGTTCTTAGATTAAGTGGTGGAAGTTAGCGACGCTCATATTCTAATGTGTCTATGCCTTCATTACGAGCGTGGGTTGTTTCCCTAGTTCGTTCCATGCATGTTGGTTTGCTCCTTTGACTAGCTATCAACCACGGGGTGTCTACTACTTGTGTGGTTGCTACATACAGGCACCTTTGTATTTGTGTTTCTAGGACACACTGGTTACATGGAAGAGATGCTGAGCATTCCTCCATGTCATCACCCTCTGAGTCACTGTATGTGATTCACGAAAATTTCTTCTTCTCGATCTTTCCATAAATATTTACCTTAGATATATCCAAGGAAATATCGTAGATCCCCAGGTACGCATCTATTGTACTCAGCCATGGCCTTCCCATTATAATTGGGAAGTCCTCTTCGTTGTTGTTAACTTCTATCACCAGGAAATTAGTTGGGTATGACCAACCACACACAGTGGTAATGATGTCCTCCACCAACTTCAAGGGAATGGTGATGGACTGGTTAGCCAGCTCTAGTTGAATCTTGCTCTTCTTGAGTTGGGGCAGGTACCAGGCTTGATATATTTCTTGTGATATTAAATTAACTCTAGATCCTGAGTTAAGAAGAGCCTTATGAGGTTCATTCTTGGAGATTTGTAGATAGATTAAGGGACTTCTAGGGTCAAAGAGTTTCCTAGGAAGGTGGCACACCTTGATCCAGTTGGTTATGGTATGCGTTAACATAACCATATGCGTGCCACTCTATTATTGGATGGAAGGGAGGTCCGAAGCCTTGTATGTTGGAGGTGCATGCACTGACTCAACCACTGGTGGTTGTGAGATCTTGTATAGGCTTTTGGTTCTAAAGAAAGGTCTTCTCTTTTTGTGGTTTTCAGAACTAGCAGCGGGTTGAATGTTTACAACTCTCATAGCGTTTTGTTGCTGTGGTTGAGTGGGGAGTTCACCTTGCATTTTTGGAATAGGTGGTATGGGAACTACCGGTAGAAGAGAGGCGGATGGATTAGGAGGATGGTATGGGTGTGGAGCATCTCCCAGAGGAGAAGGAGTCCTTCTAAAGTACTCCCAAACTTGGTAGTGACGTTGGGGAGTTGTGTGACCCATAGAGTCACTTGGAGAAATTGGTTGCTGCACGTAGTATCCATACAGGTCTAGTTGCCAATAAGGGTACTATTGTTTCGGTGGTGGCATCCCCCATGACTTTGGGTATTGCCATTGCTGATGTTATCCAATGGGTTGTGGTGGAGTTCCACTTGGATAGTAGGTTAACGGTTGGTGGAACTGCCTTGGGTTACCTTGTGGATAAGGTAACCTTTGGGGTGTCTGCCGTTGGTTAAGTCTTGGGTTGAGTGCATACACCCCAGACTCTTGTAGATGTGAGATGATTGGACAACATCCCTTAGAATGGTCATATTGGAAGATCTCACATCCACCTTCATTGTCTGTGTCTGAATCCACAACCTCATCAGAGATATTTATTTTTCCCTTACCCTTGTCACGTGTAGGGCTTGAATCTCTCCACTTTATCTTATTCTTGTTACTACTTCGTTCCTCCTTAGACTCCTGTACAATTTTTAGAAAAATTTCAATTTTACTATCTAAGGAGCTCCATACTTCATCTACCTTAGCCAATACTTCTGTTGTTAGATTTTGGAGTGGCAAGGTTTTTTTATTCACCAACTTTTCAAGTGGTGACTCATCCTCTTCATCGCAGAATCTCACTTTCTTCTTTCAGAGGGAAGGATCACGGTTATATTCTTCTGCACTTTCTCTTTTTCATAGCTTTCCTTCTTCTTGGCTACTTGCTCCAACAAGAGATGAATTTCATGGGATCTAAGTTCTAATAATCTCCCTTGGGCATAAGTCCCAAGGGTTCTCCTAGTTTCATACCTTAGCCCATCTACGATGTGGTGGAGTTGATCCCATTGTGCATAACCATGGCCCAGGCAACAATGTAACAATGCATAGTAGTGGCCCATGGTAGCATCCAAGGGTTCATGAGTGCCTTGCTTCCATCCTTGGATCTGCTTACAAAAATTAGACACTATGAAGTACGTTTGGTATTTATCATTGAAAAATTCTAACATCGTACTCCATCTCCTAATGGTTTCCAATTCTAAGGACCGGTACCAACTCCCTGCTTCCTTTATGAGTGTCCTGGGAAACAACTTTAGTTTCTGCCACTCGTTTTCTATGTTTTGCAAGGAGTAGGCATTGTGGAATGCCTATAAATAATTTTGCGAATTTGCATTATATCTCCCTTCGAAGTGTGGGATATTGTTCATGTCTAAGTGCTTGATCCAGCTATCTTTTTGATGCCTTGTTGGTATTCTCACTACCTCTGTTATATCCAGCATACTCTGGGTTGCACATAGGGGTTCTTCATGATCATCTCTTTCCTGACATCTATGATGTCTACATTGTTCCCTACTTTCCCTTCGTTCATGCCCTTGTCCTCTCTCTCGACTCTCTTGTCGAGGTCTCTTGTTTTTCCTACCTCTATCCTCATCGTTATGCTCTTTATGGCTGCGCCTTGATGTGGAAGGAGAGGGTGAATGATGTGAAGAAGGGGAAGAAAAGGAGAACCATTACCATGACGATGTTTCTTACCTTCTCTTTTGTGGCTTCGGCTTGGATCATGATGATGATCTGAGTACCGGTCCTTGTCATGTGTTGTTGTTCCCTCAGTGAACAGCTAGTATTCACGGGGATCAAAACCAAGGTTGTGTATCGTGGATCGTAGGTTTTGATACCCCACCTCCTCACTATCATCAAGAGGGGGAACATCATTCAATAGAGAACCCATTATAAGTGGTTCACCATCTCTGATTTCTCTTAGGACATGTGGGACCCCTTTGCCCTGCAATAGTGTATGGTGGCTCTCTTGCCTTGAGTCCCTTAAACGTTGTGCTTCTGTGGGATGGTAATCCCTTATGTCAAAATTGCCTATAACGTATCTAGCATAGAGCTGTGTCATGCCTATCTATGCAAGAGCATGAATAAGCATGTTAGGAACTGCCCGATCTGGAGGTAACAATATGTTACCTTGCAAATCTCTCTAGCACATCTGTTCATCCTGATGGAGGATAAAAGTAAAATTAGGTATATACTCATCGGGATGGGTATATACCACCCTATATTGTTGAGGAACTAGCTGATTTTGGTTATGTGTTTTAGACTGCTTACTATTTCTTGTATGATCCCTAGGTGGTGTAATGCTCTTATGAGAAGAATAAGAAGACATTGTGTCTTATCGGTGTGCTGATTAACCATTATAATATTTTTTGTTTAATTAACCCTAAGGGTTCGTTTAAGCTCCCAACGATGTGAATGATCTCCTATGTTCTACTTAGTGCACAAACACTTAGTCCCCAGCAACGGTGCCAATGATGAGTGGCGAGGTACCCCTACACTCAACCATATGAATATGAGTATAGCACACGCAATCTGGTCAAACTTCACAGACTAAGTGCCTACATGCCTCATGGAACACTTAAGGTTAATTATTCGTTGTCTTCCTAGACTTACTTGTATTTGTCACGGTGTATGGTTAAGTCTGAGGTATATGATTTTTATAGTCTTTTGTGTTTTATCTCCTATGCTATTGAGGTGAAGGATTGAAGAGACTAATTGACTAAATTTAACTAACTACCTAAGTCTAAATTAACTTAGCGTCAGCATCCGTTCCCACTTTCCATTCACATCTTGAACTAATGCAACCTTGGTTACCAAACGCTAATTGTTGTTGGGATCACCAAGCGTAATGCACGTGCTTGAAGTGGTCGTACTGAGGCACTTAACTAGGAGAGAAGGGTTGAGAGAGATTTAATGAACTAAGAAAGCATTTAAATGATAAAAAATAAATAACAGTAAAAAAATCCTATTTATCCTATTCCATGCACTATAAGGTTTATCCAAAAAGTTCGTCTTTATTACCGTACACAAACTTGTGTTCAGGTACAATGTTTGCTCGAATAAAGATCCATTCACTTTAGGACTTCTACTGTGGGCACATGGAAAATATTCTATCTCTAGAGGGATCAAGCTGCTAGAGTTTCACTACGGTCTAAGCCTAGGATCAGAAACAAGGGAGAGCCACCTCTTATTTATAGAATTGGCGACGGACTGCGATATTGTGTACGTGATATCGTGGGGGATGACGCGATATCACGGCCCATGCGATATCACGTCTCATCACTTAGAAAGTTTTGATGTCCCTAAAAATGAAGAATCATTACCACTTCACATATTATCCATTGATGAAGAAAATAATATCCCATTCACTCCTAACTGATTACATGATCCATGGTATAGTAATATTAAATTTTATTTAACCTTTCACCATTGTCCTTAAAATTTATTGAGATATCAAAGAAAGCTTTTAAGCAACTACATGAGGATGGACATATAGAATATTGATTGTTATTGCATAAAATCACTAGAGCCAATTACTATTGGTCCACTATGATTAATGACACTTACAACCTAGTAAAAACTTGTGTTCAATGACAAATATTCAAGGGTAAAGATTCCAAGAGCTCAGCCCCTTTACAACCTATTATAGAAGCTATAACATTTGCATAATGGGCTTTAGATTTTATTAGAGTAATTAACCCATTGTTAATGACCCAACATAAGTTTATCTTGACAGCTACCGATTATTGCACACATTGGTTAGAAGCAAAAGCAAATAAAATTACAACTTCTCATGAAGTCATTCGCTCTTTAGAAAATGATATAGTTTCAAGGTATGGGTATCCTTATGCTTTTGTAGTAGAAAATGGACCCACTTTCATCTCTACAAAGTTTACATATTGGACTAGGAAACAAAACATTATTATCAAAGTTGTAACTGAGTATTACCCACAAGATAATGGCTTAGTCGATTCATCTAATAAAATATATTAGATGGGGTTACGAAGATGGTAACTCACAATCCATGAAAATGGCATGAATAATTAAAATGGGTAGTTTGGGAAAATAGAATTCATTATAAAGAATCGATCAAAATTACATCATATGATTTAGTATATGAGCAAGAACCAATAAATTTGCAAATCCCTACATATAAGTTTTTTGTAGATTATTTACCAACTAATGAACATTTAATCTCACATACGTATGATATTTGGAATTTATAACTTAAAAGGTTCAAAGCAATTGAAAATATATTTAGTCATCAACAAACTATTAAAAGATGATTTGATAAGAAGTACATAGCTAAATTTTTTCAAGTAGGTGATCTGGTTCTTAAGAGAGATAGAGCATCTAGTCAAACTAGCCCATAAATTAAGTTTTCTCCTATGTGGTTGAGCCCATACCAAGTTACAAATGTCATTGGCCCGAATGTTTACAAAATTGCTAATTTGTATGGATACAAATTAAATAGAAATTTTAATGCATTTCATTTAAAACATTTCTACTCAAGTGCCCCATGTGGACACTTGGTAAATTCCTAGTTTCATGTTTTCTCCCCTTTCTCCATAGATTTCATTTGTATATAATTGCATTTGCATATTATCTTTGCATTTCAATCAACTTCTCATGCATGTTGAGTCTACCATCATCTCTTCCTTGGCATATTGGTTTTGGTTTGATCTTTTGTGTTTTTAATATGATTTCAATAATCATTATGATCATTTGAGTTGCTAGGCATGGGGTCATCCTAACACCATTTGATATTTAAGCAAGTATAATGCTACACATTATATCACATTATTATTATCTATAATCTCTTTTATATGATATGTTTTAACGATTCTATGGTTATTCCCCATCTATTTCCAAGGTATTGGTTTTACTAGCTATGTTGGATTATGGAAGATGGGATTTATGCTAACTTATCATGTTATCATTATGGTCATGTGAATGTAAGACATGTGAGGATGAAAAATGGTTAGCATAATCATTAGAATACCTTATAAAATTCCATCTCTCTCTCATAAGCCTTAGTCCTCAAGTGTGATGATTCATGGCTACCCTGTGAGCAATAGGATGAAGTGTGTTCCTCTCCACTTGAGAATCCTTAGCCATCTAGGAGACATGCTATGATGCTATCTAGATTATAATTAATAGGCACATACATGAGGGTTGAATTGCATCATGGGAAAATTTTTTGAAAGGACCATGTTCTTTGGAAGTGCAGCTAATTGGCCAAACTTGTGTTGGAATTCCTACCTTAAGAATGAAGTGCACCATGGGCAAAGTTTCTTTGAAAAAAATGATGATAATGAAAATAAGGACCATGTTCATTGGTAGTGCAATAAGTTCTTAAGTGTGATGGGGTTCGATAGCAATCCTCACCTGATGAAGCACTAATCAGTCGATGCGCCGACTAGGCCACGTATACGCAGCCCTGTCAACGTAGCAACGCTGCATCGACGAGGCCCCGTTTACACAGCTGCCTATCCTGGCCTATAAATAAGAGGGCCTTCTACCTCATTTAGGAATCCTTTTGTCATTTGTAGCTATATTCTTTCAGTTTGTTTTCGTAGAAGTTAGATTATTTTCTTAGTGTATGCCCGTAGTGTGATGCTTGTAATTGTACGGAACCTTTATTCGAGTGTGACGTACTTGGACACGCACATGAATAGAAATAAAGATCGAGATTACTTCATCATTGCAGCATTCACTTAGTTTTAATTATTTAATATTATTGTTAATTTTTTTATTATTTATTACTTTCTTAGTTAATATTTCTTTATCGTCATTTACTATTCCTGTTTTAAATGCGAAATGAGTACGACTTAATCACGAGCATTTAAGTGTGACTACTTGGTAAGCTAGTAGTGTACCTAGGATCTACGCTTGGTAACCCCAGTAGTAGTCATGCACGAGGTCCAAGATGTATACGGATGATTAAGGGGCAGATGCTCATCGTACTTAGGTTAGCTTGGACTCATTTCCTATTACTCATTAGTTTGATTAATATTATCTTCCATTGTCTCTAGGAGTAGCATTAGTTTAGGATCCCATCATACGCCTCACTTTGGAATAAACCATACATGACAAAGCAAATATGAGTCCAAGTGGGAAGATAGCAAACTGCGATCAATGTGTAATGATCTAGATACCACAACTAGCATGCTCGCGAAGTTCGACTAGATCGTGCGTGAATGCTCGTATTTGTATGGTTGAGTGTAGGGGTACCTCATTGCTCATCATTGGCGCCGTTGTCGGGGATGGTGCTAGTTATTTAGATTAGTTATATCATACAAGGTTGCTATATAGGACTTAGCGATATATCTCTTAGGAAGAAGAAGTAATTAAAAAAGTCACATCCAAATTCACACAGTTTTACAATCATGTCTCTCCTACAAGACTATAATAATGCCACATCTAGTGAGGAAATTCGTTGGAGAACCAACGAATATTATAACAATGAAGATTGGAGTACTCAACCCAAGGTGGGGGTTTCTTATAAACATGAACAAAAGCAACATCATCCCAACACACGAAAGAATAACTTAGCCGATGATGATGAACCCCTACTAGCCACTACAAGCTTAACAAAAATACAGGAGGCTGTTTGAATAGCCCGTGGGCATCGTAAGGAAAGTCGTCTACCCATGCTTGATTTAAATAACTTTCCCAAGTTCTAAGGAGGCTATGATTCAGATCCACAAAAACATTTACAAGCCTTCTATGATGCCTGTACATGGAACAATATTGATGATGGATGGCAAAAACTTAAGCTCTTTCCTCTGACACTCGTTGGCCAAGAAAAAGTATGGTATAGGTTGTTAAAGCCAAACTCAATTCGACGTTGGCCAACAATGGTAGAAATCTTCAACGAAAGATATCAAACCTATGTGAGTGTGTCAACCTTGAGGAGACAAATCCAAGAATGGAAACAAGCACAGCATGAACCCTTGGACATGGCCTTAGAAAGATATTATGCATTGTTAAACAACTGCCCAGGCCATGGGTTCTCTAAGGAAAGGCTAATGTACCATATCATAGATGGGCTCTGTAATGAAACAAGGGAGACCCTAGGGATGTACGCCCAAGGTCAACTATATGAGCTACGAACCCATCAACTCCAAGAGCTTATTAAGTGGATAGAAAAAGAAGAAGGAGAAATAGCCAAATGGGAGAATGTTGAAAGTTCTCAATAGGACTAAAATCTTAACTTAACAAGGGTTCATGATCATGAAGAGGAGAAATCAACTCACTTCAAGGAGGTGGAATCATCTTTGCCAATCCTACAATCACTAGATGAAATTGAGGCAAAGATCAATAAGATGATGGAATGGATACATGAAAGATGTGGAGAATATGCCAACATTATTAGAGGAAAAACTATGTCAAACCGAGAAACAAGACAGAACACCATGCAACAATCAGAAAGAAGGGTTGAAGAGAATAAGGATAAGAACTCAACTTCCAATCATACGTATGAATGTAATATTTGCTTATACAATCACCCCAAAGGCCAATGTCCAGTTTTGTCACATTTACATGAGCATTGGGAAGGAATGTTACATCCATAGTTCATATAGAAATATTGTGTCCAACCAGAGTGGCAAAAACCTCAGTTGTGGGGGAGGCCACTGCCAATTGGACCATATCCTTCGTATGTCCCAACACCAAATGCTTATTATGTTCAACACCCTGTTTCTCCAACAAGATTAGCATCCTCTACCTCACCTCATCGTTATCATTGTCCTGAGTACTATCCACCCATGTCCTCTCCAACAAGATCACCACCTCATGTTCCTTACACTTCTCCTCAACCTCAATATTCTCATACTTCACCCCCTCCTACCTCATCGCCAGCTATGCCAAAAGATTTTGCACCATAGTACCAACCTGTAAACATTACTTATGCTGCTACTATCAACAGCAGTAGAGGTCCTTCACAACATCAAAGGCGTCCCTTCTTTAGACGTGACTGTTGAAAGGGACACCATAGTTCAGAAACCACTGCATCCGCCAACTCAGCACAAATCCAACACTGTGGTGCATCTTCCTCTTCGAACCCAACACCTCATGTTACTCTATCTGGGTCGCCAATCAACACTCCAACAATCATACAACCCAATGAACACAGGAATGAAGAGCGACAAACTGATCCTTGCATACTATCTTCCGGTCACAAACACCATAGTGGGTCAACTCCTTATAAATTAACCACATCTTATAACATGCCCTACTATGTTAACTCTAATCAAGTGTGTGAACCCCAATGGGGTAAGTATGACCAGGTCCCAATATCTTCAACATGCAAGGATCCCCACCTTCCATTTATTAATTCTAGCCATGCTCAACCATTTAGTTATGGGGGGTATCCTCCATTCTAATAACACAAAATTAATAAATGTTTTCTATTTCTTAATTTTTCAACCTTTTTTTTCTAGTTTTTCACCTTTTAATTTATTGTTTTATCTTTTTATCTTTTTGTAAAAAATCTCATCTACAAATAAAACACTCATGTGGATCATTGGTTGAGGTGTGTTCTATGTTATCAAGTTTTGAGTGGTCAATTATTTGGATAGTGATCCCATTTCACGCACTCATCCATTCTACAAATAAGAGGTTCTATTCAAGGGTACAATGATATTCTTGACATTCTTAAAACTTAAAATTAATTTGGTGTTCATTCTACCTAGAATGAAGAAGGATGGACCAAGAGGGAATGCTTAGGGTGTGACATCAAGGAGACTTATGGATTCTCTTTGGTGACATCTATGGGAGTTATCATGTAGCTTGGTTGTACTAAGATCCTTGTAGATCTAACAAAAAATGGGGGTAAGAGTAATCAAAAGGGAACTCAAAAATCCAATGCTATTTTAGGGGGCCCCACTAGAAAGACATGCATCCATGCCTGATGGTTGGTGGCTTCTTTGGATTCAGTATTCAAAAAAAAGAGAGGAAAAGAAAAAAAAGAAAATGAAAAGAAAAGTACCACAAAACAAAAATCACTCCTCCCTTGAACAAATTTCCAAGTGATCGTACGCCTTGTTGTTATGGTACTCTCACAATTGTTCATCATGGGATGAAACAATGCAATGTGACTACTTAGAAGGAATGGACTTGGTCCTAATCTTGGAACGATGGGTTAATGACACGTTAATCATGCTTTACATGCAGGATTCATTGTGCCCTGAGTCAGCTCTGCAATCCCTTCTCTGATTCATCCCATCTTGTTGTTCATGTAGTTATAGCTCATGTCCCATGTAGCATAGAATTTTCATCTCATTACAGTGATATTTACATGTGTGTGTTTTGTGGAGTTAGTGTGGATTACATTTAACCCTTCTAGTGCCCACGGATAATTTAAGGGTGGTTACACAAGGGCATTATAGGTTGAAACCTACTTTGGGGAGGACCCACTTGTGTAATTTTGTTGTAATCTTCACTGATTCCCTAGCTCACACACACCATTTCTTACCCTCAGCTTAATTTTTCACAATTATCTTTCCCTACTATTATCCCTCTAAATTTTAACGTTCCAATGTACCATTACATTCCCTTTTTTCTTAACCGCCAAATTTTTATTTGCTAAAGTTCACATCATTATCATTAATAGTTCCTCTCAAATCAATGAAATTACCCTAGGAAATCTTAATACTTGCTAATGTCATCAATTTCCAACATTAATTTCAAGAAAATTCTTTAAAAATTCAGTATTTCCCTGGTGTCTCACATCACTAGGGACATGATATCACGTACATGATATCATGTCCTATTTACCTATAAATAGGAACCCCCACCGCAACACTTAGCATCATTTTGCCATTCACGCGGGGGGAGTTGTTGAAACTTTTCTCTGCGACTTGCGATTGTGTGACCCTTTCTTTTCCACTCATATCTTGCTCACTGGTGCTCCAATTTTAATTCTGTTTGAACTTGCTTGAACCCAGAGTGTTCAATTTAGTCGTGGGGGAGAGACACTTACCAAAAAGTCCCTAACTTTTTTGAAATTTATCATCACCCAAAGGACATCAATTAGGGTAATTAACTTTAAGACTTAGAATAATTGTGCCAAAAATCATATGACCTTAGGTATACTGAGAGACTAAAATGACAACCACCTACATCACAAGACCCATTATTACAAATTTTGAGCATGATCACACGTTATAACATAAGATCTTTAATTAAGGCAAGTAGTAAGGTATAACTTGACTTTAAAAAAAACCTCACTAATGCTTGAACCGTGTGATTGTAGAATGGCCCCGAAACGTGCACAACAGGAGGGTCATGTTTAAGGTGGAACAAAATGATCTCAGAGAGATGGAAGACAAGGCCTTGCTAGAAAACATGTACAACAAGAGGTGCAATCATTTAGCATCCATCAAAATGAACCTCCTAAAGAACGATTTGAGCAGGCAGAAGTGGGAGCTGTTGCTGTGCCTGAATCGAGGCAATAACTCATGTTGCCCCTGGAATGTGTTCAGGCTATCCATGAGAATTCCACATTTGCTGTGGTGATTGTGGTGCTAAAATTTGAATCTTTTGTAGAGTTCGCTCCTGAGACTATTAGGGATCATCTTAAAGGGTCTCCCTTATGGCCTGTCCTCTCTGAAAGCGGTGCTTGGTACCTAGGAAAAATGTACCAGTTCTGGCACAATAGGGAGCAAGGCACCACTGTTAACATTTGTGGTGTGACAGTTGACTTCTCTGCACAAGCTATTTTAGAAGTGTTAAATCTTTCGAATTCAAGGCCCCAGGTTGCTTGTTTATCCGCCCGTTCAGACCCCGATGTGCGAAAGGATTGGTTGGAGAAGGTTTATGGTAGAGATAAAGAATTTGGGGAATTGATGATGGAAGAGAGAGTTTATTTCAAAATTGGAACCTATCACCTCTTCCCCATAAAAGGAATATCCACGTATGCAGCTAAAGGATGTGTAGTGTTGATGGAAAAGGTTAATGCTAACCTACCCCATCTATATTTGATGGAGATCCTAAGGTAATTTGAAGAATAGAAGACAAGGAAGATGGTGTTGTCTTTCTCTTGTCTTATCAGAAAACTGTGCCAACGGGCTGGTATTCAGGGATACACAAATGACGTCCTCCGAAAAGCCCAGAATGCTCCTTATGCTGAATTGTTAAAGGTGCTAGCTCCAAGAAAAAGCATTGGCAAAGAGCTAAGACTAGAAGAAGAAGAAGAAGAAGAAATGACTAGACCACCTACAACTCAACTTGTAGGACCCAGTCAACCTCTAGCCATGGGTCCCAGCCAACAACAAGAAGCAGGGCCTAGCATAGGCTAGGATCAACCATCGTCACCGCAAGACTACAGACCGTCGATGAGCCATCTTAGGGCCATCGTTGAGATAGTCAGTTGGGGAAGTCGTGATGACACAAACCTCTTCCGCGTTATCAATGATGTCAATCAGCCTACAGTTTCATTAGATCACACAAGCGGTGGAATACACATTCAAATAGGAGGAGGGAAAAGTAGATGGTCACAACAGATCTTAGGAAATGCAACATCTTTTCAGGTGCAGTTAGAGACTAGTGAAGGGGCCACAATGGTGGTCATGCAACACCAGAATGCCATGGGAGCTAAAGAAGTGCTCACAGATCATATCAAAGAGTCTTTTAATGTACTTGTTGTGCCACTGGTAGATCTCTCAGGAGCACAAGATGCTCAAACTCTTGCTGAAACCTCAATGACTCCTGCGGAACATGAGGATTTGCTTGATCGATTACTACAAACAAGGAAAGTTTTAACATCCTTGTTTGACATCCCTCAGGATGTCATAGTAATTCTATCAGACCTCATTTCCACAAAGGAGAAGCTAGTCATATCAGAAGTGAGGGCCGAGCATGCTGAAGATGAAGTGCAAAAACTACAAGAGCAGCTCGTGGCCTTACAAGTAGCACAGCGGGATCCTCTACAATTCGTTCCCACAGACCAGCTAGAAAATTTTAGAACTAAGAAATTAAAAAGATTGATAGCAGAGAATAAAAAGGTGGTAGAAGAAAAGGAGATAGATATTTGGGATGCCTTCGCATCACAGGTG
This sequence comes from Gnetum montanum, assembly GCA_015680685.1. Lineage (NCBI taxonomy): Eukaryota > Viridiplantae > Streptophyta > Gnetopsida > Gnetales > Gnetaceae > Gnetum > Gnetum montanum. The sequence continues at coordinate 530,640 of MNCI01027234.1, read as the reverse complement.
CAAATCCATGCACATCTTAAGGCACTCAAGGCCTTAGAAGAGGAGAACAAGAAGTTGGTTGTAGATAACCTTTGGTTGACCATAGTAGAGAAGAAAAAGAATGTTCTCAATAAACACTTTCATCAGCCATGAGAACAATTCATTCAGGTCAACTGAGATGTAAGCCGTTTTGCTAAAGAAAATTGAACCCTCTCAATGGAGGAGGTATGCGCTATTCGCCAAAAATCAGCAATTAAGATAAGCATGTGGTAGAATGAGGCTAAATGACATGAGAAGCTAAAGGAGCACTTCCAGGATCAGGTGGGGATGTACAAAAAAATCCTAGAGAAGGACATCCATATGGCCAAGGCTCAAATCAACACTATCAGTGCTCAACACATTGATTGGAGGGCCATATTGGACACCTACGCCTTCGTCCACCAAGTGGAAGTTAAGAACTGGGACCTACAAATCCAGGACTTGACAGAGTACATGGAGTTGGCAAACCTCAGATATGTCAACCTTGCTATGTTAACAGTAGGACATCTGAGAACAGAGATTGAATAGTAGATAGCTTCCACCCATATTAAATATGAAGCAAAATTTGCAGAACGCAAGAAGCTGATAGAAAAACTAGATGTTGTAAATTTTGAACTTGAGGTGGTAAAAGCAAGCTACCAAGGACAGAAAGATGTTGTAACCAACTTGGCTCAATGGCTAACAGATCTTCACAAATACAAAGATAAAGCCAAAGCCTATGAGGAGGAACAATGGGTGTTCGCGGCGTGGTATGTTAAAGCCAACCAAATGTTCCCGCAACTACCCTGTTTGTGGAAGGTGTCGACTCCGTCAAATATCGAAACATTAGCATGGATGGCACAAGACCCTCGAACCGAAGAGGAGAAGCTCTAGGCCATACTTCAATGCCATGAAGCTTCAAAACCTGGAGTACATGACAAAGGGAAAGCGCCGATGGAGGAGCCACCGCTACCAGGACCCCCATGAGTTCCGCAAATTTTGTCATTTTGTGTTTGTGTCCCAATTTTTTCATATCCGCTGTGGCATGAATAAATTTCTAGTCAGTCAATAATCCCATACCTATCCACTGTGTATTCAATTGAGCTTTTTCCTCACTTTCTTTGACTCGAGGAAGAGTTGTTATTCAGTTGTGGGGGTATGATAAAGCACTAATTAGTTGATGCACCAACTGGGCTGCGTATATGCAGCCCCGTATACACGACCGCGTTTATGTAGCCCCATCGATGTTGCGGTCGCATTTACGTAGCCCCGTCGATGCTACGGCCACATGTACGTGGCTGCCTATCCTAGCCTATAAATAAGAAGGCCTTCCGCCTCATTTAGAAATCCTTTTATCATTTGTAGCTAGACTCTTTTAGTTTGTTTCCATAGAAGTTAGATTATTTTCTTAGTGTATGCCCATAGTGTGATGCTTGTAATTGTATGGAACCTTTATTCAAGTGTGACGTACTTGGTCACTGATGAGATGTAGATTGCACAAGCCGCGATATCACATACGCGATATCGCGGCCGACGCGATATCACGGTCCACCGCCAAATCTATAAATAAGAGGCGGCACTCCCCTCATTTGACATCCTAGGCGTAAAGTAGCGAAGCTCTGGTAGATTGATCACCCCAGAGATAGAATATTTTCCATGTGCTCGTAGTAGGGGTCCCCCAAGTGAACGGTTCTTTATTCGAGAAGCTTTGTAC
>MNCI01027234.1:502409-526852 GCA_015680685.1 Gnetum montanum | reverse complement strand
AAGAGTTGGTGAATTGGAAAACCATGCCGATCCAAAAGTTAGCAACCGAGGTATCAGCTAAGGTAGACCAAATGTGGGATTCCTTAGACTCAAGAATAGAAACAGTCTTAAAAATCGTAGAAGAGTCTAAGGTAGAGCAAGGTAGTGACAAAGGAAAAACTAAGCAGAGGAACTTAAGCCCTGCACATAACAAGGGTAAGGGAAAAAATCCTATCTCCGATGAGGCTGTAAATTCTAATTTAGACAATGATAGTGTATGTGAGGTCTGCTACTATGACCATACTAAGGGATGTTTCCCAATTATCTCACATCTGCAAGAGTCTAGGGTGTATGCATTAAATCCAAGACTTAATCAACAGCAAACACCCCGAAGGTTACCTTATCCATAAGGTAACCCAAGGCTGTTCCACCAACCCTTGGCATATTATCCAAGTGGAACACCTCCACAGCCCATTGGACAACATCAGCAGTGACAATACCCGCAGTCATGGGGGATGCCAATGCCAACACATCAATACCCTTACCGGTAGCCTAATCCTTACGGTTATTATGTGCAGTAGCCAGTTTCTCCAGGTGACTCTATGGGTCGCACTACCTCCCAACGTCACTACTAAGCACGGGAGTACTTTAGAAGGACTCCTTCTCCTCCAGGAGACATCTCACATTCCGTCCATTCTCTAACTCCGCCCACACCTCTTCCTCCTATAGTTCCCATACGACCTATTCCAACAATGCAAGGGGAATTACCTACCCAACCACAGCAACATAACACTGCAAGAGCTATAAATATTCAGCATGTAAATATCCAACTGAGTGCTAGTTCTAACGACAACTGTACAAAGAAGAGATCCTTTTTTAGAACTAGGAGCCTAGACAAACTCTCGCAACAACAAGCGGATGGGTACATGTATAGGCCTCTAACCACTAACGCTTCGGAGAACCCTTCAGTCCAAAAGAGCATAACGCATACGGTTATGTTAACACATACCGTAACTAACTGGATCAAGGTAGGCCACATTCCCAGGAAATTAACTGACCCTGGGAGTACGTTTATTTATTTGCAGATCACTGGAAATGTGCCACATCGAGCTCTTCTTGACTCAGGTTCCAAAGTCAACTTAATTTTGCAAAAGATGTATCATGCCTGGAACCTGCCACAACTTAAGAAGAGCAATATCCAACTAGAGCTGGAAAACCAGTCCATCACCATTCCCTTAGGATTGGTGGAGGATGTTATTACCACTGTGTGTGGTTGGTCCTACCCAGTGGACTTTCTGATGATCGAAGTTTACAACAACGAAGGGGACTTTCTAATTATAATGGGAAGGGCATGGCTAAGCACAGTAGACGCATACCTTAGGATCCGCGATCTTTCCTTGGAAATCTCTAAGATAAACATATGTGGAAAGATCGAGAAGAGGATAGTTCCATGCATCACATACAGTGATTCATCGGGTGATGACATGGAGGAAATGTCTCCATGTAACAGGTGTGCCCAAGAAACTCTGCAACAAAGATGCCTGTATGTAGCAACCACACAAGAAGTAGTAGACACCCCGTGGTTGACAGCTTCTCGTAGGAGCAGAAAAATATGCATGGAACGAACTGAGGAAACTCATGCCAACAACCGTGGCATAGACACATTGGAACGTGAGCGTCGCCAACTTCCACCCCTGAACTTAAGATCATCAATTGGGAGAAGTTGGGCACTTCTTAGAAATTCAAATAGGCGCTCACTATTTCGGATCTCTCCCTTACAACTCAGTCATGGGGGAGATGGCCACCTATGCTAACCATATGGGGCCCTCAGTTCTTTTTCAGTTTTTGTTTTACACATTTTTGTTTTACAACGTTTTTGTTTTACACATTTTTGTTTTACAAATTTCTTTAACTTTTCTTATTTTTGTTTTACAACATCGTTATATTTTTCTATCTTTTTGTGTGTGTGTGTGTGTGTGTGTGTTCCATCATGTAAATTCGTCACCCAATAAGTGTTCGGGCCGATGGGATGAACTGTTTTTCATTAATTGCTAATGTTTGGTTTTTACCTTTAAGTTACATTGTTGATACTAAGGTATGTTCTTTTGATATGGCAGGCAATGAGATCACTTCATCCATCCATCCATCAAGTCTATGGTTTCCCTTGGCTTGGAAATGTACAGTTCCCTTCCAATAAGAACTTTAACGAACCAGTGACTGGGCATTTCTCAAACTAAGGAAGGACTCAAGGATTTGAAAAGGGTGTGACTTCAAGGGAACTTGGTGCTCTTGTGTTGGTCATTCACTTGGGTGCTTGGATGTTTTCTTCTTGGGTTTTCTTACCGTTCCGATGTAACCCAATAATCGGAAGCTGAGACAATAAAAATAAAGAAGTCTTTGCATGGTGTGGTCCCCACGCATAAAAACACAAAACAAAAAAAAAAAAAAGCTACAAAGCTAAAAGTGAGGATTCAAAGCACACCCCTTAGACGGAATAAATTTGGGCTACAAGCACTGGTTATGGAACCAAAGTGTTCCCTCTAACTAAGGCCCTTCTCGCTTCCCATTCTCTCTGTTGTTTCGTCGGAATGGTGGTGGCTTCTCGAAGTTGCATCCTTGTTACCCAAGTGGATGATTTAACCAACTGCATTGATGCGAAGTCACTGGAAGTGGTTGGTTTGAGGCCAGAGTTGGAATGAGATTCGCCAAGTCACATTAATCATGAAACACACAAGGGGCTGTACACCACCTTGTTCTTGGGATTCCATTCCACTTCTCTTCTTCACATCCTTCTCTCCATTGTTCACCTCATTGCCAGTTGTATCATTAGTGTATATTTTGGTTGATGCATTATTTTCTTTTTGGTAAATTCTAGTGGTTAAGACTTTAACTCTTGTTCCAAAGGACATTCCCAGAGCCTACGGACTCTTTGAATGTGGGATTGTCAGGGCATTAAGGGCATGAGCCTACTTTGGGGAGGACCCAATGACACTCCTATTTGGAACATTAGTTAACTTCTTTTCCTTAACATTTTGCAATTAATTATTATTTTGTTCATTACCATTTTGACATCCCTTTCATCGATGCCATAGTTTTCCCTTTTTACCTATCTTTCTTACTCCTTTTCTTTCTCCATTCTCACGCTACCAGAGGTTTGCGATTAGTCATGGGGGTATGAGGCCTGATTTTTCGATTTTTCTCCTAAGCCTTGAATTTTTTCATTTCTCTTCTTAACCCCTACACCTTCGGTAGCCATCACCTACATCTTCCCAAATCCATATCAGCCATACGAAAACTTAGCCAATGAGTTTACACCAAAGCAAGGTATTATTTACTTGATGATTCAATTACCCTTGCTAATATATGATTGTGTTGTATGTGCAAATGGCAATCATACAACAACGGATTAGATCTGGAGCAAACAATTGGAATGGAGTAGCATTGAAGCAGCTATGCAAGGAGTAGAATGGATAATGCGCTTACAGAGGGATAACGAAAGGCGCAATCTAGGAGTTGGTAGCAGCAAGACTCTTCTCTCTTCTTTTCTTCTATTCTCTCTCCTCTTTTCTCTCAGCTACCAAATGTGGCCTGATGTCATTGTAATAAGGTGTTCACCCTTGTTGTCATGAACACCAGTCTTGTCAAGTCTTGTAATAATGAACTATTCACATGTCATTCCATTAGTTCCATTCCCCTCAATAATCCCATACCTACCTGATATCATTGTAAGGAACTCGAGGACTAGTTTTCATTCAGTCATGGGGGTATGATGAGATGCGGATTGCACAAGCCGCAATATCGTGTCCTTCCCTGTGATATCGTGTACGCGATATTGCGGTCCACCGCCAAATCTATAAATAAGAGGCAGCACTCCCCTCATTTGACATCCTAAGCGTAAAGTAGCGAAGCTCTGGCAGATTGATCACCCCAGAGATAGAATATTTTCCATGTGCCCGCAGTAGGAGTCCCCCAAGTGAACGGTTCGTTATTCAAGCAACTTTGTACCAGAACGCAAGTTGTGTATGGCAATAAAGACGAGCTTTGTGGATAAACCTTGCAGTGCATGAATAGGTTTAATTAATGTTATTTACTACTTTCCTAGTAACACGGCATAAATACGACTTGGTTACGAGCGTTGACGAACGTGTACGGCTAGCCAAGGAATCGGCTACTCATCGCGATTAGTTTCTCTCACCCTTTCCTCCTAGAATGTGGGACAAGTACGACTTGATTACAAGCATCTACGGATGTGTACGGCCAGTCAAGGAATCAGCTGCTTGTCACACTTAGGTTAGTTAAGTGCCTCAGTACGACTGCTTCGAGCACGTGCGTTACGTTGGTAATCCCAATAACGATTAGCGTTTGGTAGCCACAGTTGCACAGTTCAAGGTGTGTACAGAAAGTGGGAATGGATGCTGACGCTAGGACTTAGTGCTATAGTTAGAGTTAGTTTTAGTTTCTCAACCCTTCATCGTTAGCATAGGAGGTAAATCTGAAAATACCAAAAAAATCATATACCTCGGACTTACTTAACCATACACCGTGACAACAACAAGTAAGTCTGGGAAGACAACGAACAATTAACCCCAAGTGTTCCTTGTGGCGTTTAGGCATTTAGTCTATGGAGTTCGACCGGATCACGCGTGCTACGCTCGTTTCGTATGGTTGAGTGTAGGGATACCTCGCCACTCATCAGACACGCACATGAATAGAAATAAAGATCGAGATTACTTCATCATCAGCATTCACTTAGTTTTAATTGTTTAATATTATTGTTAATTATTTTTATTATTTATTTCTTTCTTAGTTAATATTTATTGCTTTCTTAGTTACTATTTCTTTATTGTCATTTACTATTCCTATTGTTAAATGTCGAATGAGTACGACTTAATCACGAGCATTTAAGTGTGACTACTTGGTAACCCAGCAGCATACCTAGGATCTACGCTTGGTAACCCGAGTAGTAGTTGTGCACAAGGTTCAAGATGTGTACAAATGATTAAGGGGCAGATGCTCATCGCACTTAGGTTAGCTTTGACTCATTTCCTATTGCTCATTATTTTGATTAATATTATCTTCCCTTGTCTCTAGGAGTAGCATTAGTTTAGGATCCCATCATACGTCTCACTTTGGACTAAACCATACGTGACAAAGCAAATACTAGTCCAGGTGGTAAGACAGCGAACTACGATCAATGTGTAACGATCTAGATACCACAACTAGCTTGTCCGCAGAGTTCGACTAGATTGTGCATGAACGCTCGTATTTGTATGGTTGAGTGTAGGGGTACCTCGCCTCTCATCATCACCCTAGCCTCTATTCCCTTTTAAACCTATTTCCTCAAAATTAAAAAAAAAGGGAAAAGTAAGTATTTCCTTACCTTTTTCTAATTTTTCTCATTTTCCCTTTTTCCTTTTCACCCACTCCCTTTCTAAATGTCAACAAAAAAAACTAAGGAAAAATCCAAAATTTGTGGCTAGCTATGATCTAAGAGAAGCATGTCCTCTTCATTAAGTTTGGCATAAGTCTTATGCTCAAAGTAGTCCTTAGGCTAATTTCTTTTATTTAAGAGATTATTGGGAATGAAATCTTAATTATGAATAATCAATACATACATACATACATACATACATATATGTGTGTGTGTGTGTGTGTGTGTGTGAAGATAAGCTTATGTTCTATAAAGTTATATCTTGATTTAAAAAGGAGGTGTGGTAAGGGTGGCCCATTTTTAGTACTCCCTTGATTATATCATTATTTTAATCATGTCTAAAATGGTATGATTTGCTTTCAAATTTCAATTTGTTAGTGTTTTGAAATCTTTTGATTCTTTATCCATTGCATTGCTTTTTAAAATTTCTATAGTCTTGTTATTCTTGCACTTGCATGAAATTTAAAGTTTAGGGGCTAAGTGTCAATGTCAACATCGCCCATGCTAAGCATGGGGCCATGATTAATTAGTTTAACCATGTTAAGATCAAATATAATACATTAATACTTAAATGAATCTCCTACATTCAAAAATGGCTATGAAAATGGATTTTATTGTTTCATAATATAAACTTAAAAGTATAGGAAATATTCATCATGCTTTTGATGCTTTATTCAAAACATATGCATGTATGGATTGATCTCTGTTTAGACCAAGATTCATGTTGTAGCAGCTAGCAACCAAGCAAGAAAGACATTGAACAATAGTCCAATTCCATTCAGAAATGCACATCTTTGGAAACTTTTCGTACATTTTTATTTGAAAGTTTAGAAACTTACAGTAAACATTCATTCATCTATTTAAGTTTCCAGAGTCAACTCAACCTTTCCCTCGGCAACAATGGCAACATGCACACCAAAATCACTACAAATTGAGCATTCGATTCTTAGAAGCCATTAGACAAACCTCCACAAGTTTCTACAGGCAATGATCAAAATGCACAAAATTGGAAGGCTGTTATACAATAAATGTTTGAAACATCATTAGAAATAGATTTTCTTCAAATTTTGAAAATGGAAAAGGGATATTCACAATATTAGGTAGTGGAAAAGCACATAATTCTATTGGCATCATAGAGTAGGATAGTTTGAAGCTCACGAGAGCATTGCTAGTCTATAAAGCGATTGCAAGGAGGGCTAGCAAATCCCAAGATACAAATGAATTTTTGACTGGTGGATGCTACTGTTAACTACTTGTGATTAATGGACATTTCCGTTACCTGTGAGTGTATGACATTCCATTCCTAAATGTCATGGCCAATGTCAAATATATGATATATTAGATATTATGCATAGAAAGAAGATATACCAAATGTGAAATATATGTGATAATCGATATTATGTATAAAGAAAATAATAGGGAAAATATAGAAAGAGAAAAAAAAGAATGCTTTATTAATATGGAATAACATATCCAGATTCTGCTATGAGAATGTTCCTTGGGATTTTCTTCCTTTGGCATCTTTTCCTTAGAGGCAATCCAGCACTGCCACCACAATTAGGCCTATAACCCAACCAAAAGGGATGACCGATCCACTTCTTGTTCCACTTCACATGGCTCCTGTGACTTGCCTGTATCAACTCTGCCACTTCATATTAACATGGCCTTTAACCCCGAGTATGAATGCCTTAGCTCAAATCCACAAATGTTACCTTGAGAGACACATCCATTATTACAACATGCCCTTTCGGGTCTTAATCACAACTACCCTTTTGGTTCTTATTAAGATGACAATAACACTTGCTATGAAGAGACATCATCTTCATTAGGCAACAACGTCATTTGGGAATGGGGATGTGACAATCTACCCCCCTTAGGTTTCATTCATCCTCGAATGAGTCCACATTCTCTATCTTTTTCTAGCTTTAATGCTTTCTTTCATGATCCAATGCTCTAATAATTTGATTTCTCCTTTGAAATTGAAGTTTTTTCTTGCTTATTCTATAAAAAAAATATATGTGAGAAAAATATATGAAAAATTAAATATTACTTTCTTAATACTTCATTTTCTAAGATAATGACAAAAATTAAAGATTTATCAACCACCAATTACCAATACTAACCAAAGTCACACAAAGTGCAACTTGGATCTAGTTAGCCAAGTGAAGGTAGGGAATATTCTTTATCCCCAATTTTTATTATATTAAATATTTTAATTATCTAATTTAACTATAAATTAAATAATGTATAAAATAATAAGATCACCAATCAAAGTAAGAATGAGATACTTCCTAATCTTGATCAACCTTATGAACTAATGGAAGTAATTGTGATTTTGCCATAAGTGGTATGTGATCGGATGGTGTTGTTCAAGATGGTAAGGCTTGATCTTGATTCTTCTCAACTTCTTCTTTAGAAATTAACTCTAGTAACTTGGTAACTTGAAAGAATCAAGCATTGTACCAAATATAATCCAACTCTCAATGAAGAATGTTGTTGACCCATCATCATTAATCATAGTAGAGAAATTGGTAAATTTTGGTTCTTAATGAGTGCTATCCATCAATATTATCTATTCATGAATTCTAGAATCTAATTTATCTACTAAATATTCAAAATAAGTAGAATATGCACTGGCTAATGGAATTATATGCTGAATTAATGAAAACATCTTCTTCAAGTCAAGTTCATCTTCCAAGGATTTATTTACAAATCCATATTTTAAGAATTGATAAACGCTACTTCCAAATTTTGCATTGAATTCTCCATAAAAAATAAATGGAATTGTATTAGTATAACTTAGTAATAACTTATTCTTCAAACTTTCTTCGATTTGCTTAATCAAATATGCTCCTTGACATAGTCTGACATCAAAACATGTTGGTCTGGCCATTAAATGTATGTTAACCATGCATACACATGTTCCTGATAGATGGACTTTTAAAATTACTACCAAGGCTATGTGATTTTTCCAAAATCTTAACTATTCTTTCTTTTCCATTACTTGAAGTTCTAGAATTTTAAAAATCATATTTTCTAAACTCCATTCAAATCTTTGCACCAATTCAAACTTGGCTTCTTTATAAAAGATCGCACAACTATCCATGTTGTGATTTCTACAATATGCTAATCTGTATAACTCAAAAGAAGAACTCCCATAAGAACCTTTTTCCTTACAGATACCTTTGTATCCCATTTTTCCCAAGACTAGTTAGAATTAATATAGAAATTCTCATGGTAAGACTTCTTGCAAGCATAAGACATCAACATCCAAATCTTGTAATTTTGCTAAAATACATGGATATTGATATTCATGTCAATCTAGGGCCCATTATGGACATAACAAATATTATTTCTCACTTGCTAAAAATCTTGCAAGCACATTGTATGGTGTAACTTTCATTTTCATTCTTGGATTCTCTTTTGAATCATTTCTCTTCATGAGTATCATACTTCTAGATGAAACAATATTTTTAGTCTCCATGTTGTTTTGCCATATGTTCTAATTGCAATATAGATTAATATACCCTTTTCTTAACAATTGAAGATTATTTTGTTTCTTCAACTAATTCTTTAACTAATACATCAACTAAAAAACTACATTATCTATTTTTATAATTACATTATCTAATTTTAGTAATATTTAATGACATCATATAATTTTGGTAATATGTAACTATATTATCTAATTCTTAATGGCCTTTCTACCCCCCTTAAGAACACTAACTCTAGCAGTGTAATTAACAACATGCCATAGTGATCTTAAGACTATCTGTAAGGGTTATGCACTAAATCTTAAAGTTTAAAAGGTTGAATTTATGATATCATCAAATTATTAGATGCTCAAATAATAAATCTAACCTCACCATTGAGTTCACAATGGTGGAAAATGTTGGAAATGACTATTCCTATGTTAAAAATGAACATCATAGGTTTGAGTGATGCCATAATTAAAATTTTGAGGATCTCGAGGTACTATATCAAGAAATGAGTAAAAACTAATTTTTGGAATTCCTTGGGACTGATTTGACTCTACCATTGGGTCTGAAAGGTTGAAATCTATAGGAAACGACTCTTTGTTCACTAAAAAAGACTTTCAAAATGAAATGTTATGGCTTTTGGAGTCTAAGACCTTTAGCACAAAACATGAGACTTTCCAAGAGGTCACCCATCCTAGTTCCACTTCAGAACAAGAACTTTTAATGATAAAATTTTTATCTACATTGTTACCAAGGCACCAATTTTAAATTTTTGAAAATATTTGTGCATAGTTTTAATTTAAATTTATGACTAATGATGAAATCAATCCCATCAATACAATGCTCATCCAAGGAATAACCCACCAACTAGAAATTATCAAAGATGTTCGATCATTCCTTAGACATACTAGCTACTACCAACAATTTATAGAGAGTTTCTCTAAGATCACAAAATCGTTGGTGAAGCTAACAAAGAAAGATGATCCCTTTGTCTGGACAACAAAATGTGAAAAAGCATTCCAACAGCTAAAAAAGAAACTTGTAGAAACTCAAATCTTGCAAGCACTTGATTGGTCTAGACCATTTCATATCATGATGAATGCATCAAATTATGCCTTGGGAGTTATGCTTACATAATTATATGATAGGAAACATCCATATTACATTCACTGCACTAGCTAAATCATTGTGGGTGCAAAAATAAACTACACCACTACATAAAAAGAGATGGTGGCAACGGTGTTTGCTCTAGATAAGTTTAGGCATTATGTGCTTTGATACAAGTTGTTTCTGCAGATGTAGCACAATTTCATCTACTTTTTGATGAACAAGCCAATGGTGAGCCCCCATGTCATATGGTGGCTAGTGATCTTGTAAGAATTTGATCTTATGATGGTAGATCCACAGGGCACTAAGAATGTGATCGTTGATCACTTGTCTCAGTTGCAATAGGATAACAAAGAGGAAGAAAATCCATTATCTACTATGTTTCCTAATGAACTTCTCTTTTCCAGGGCTATAATAGAACAATTGCCTAATGAGCCTAAATGATATGATGACATTCTCACCTATCTTCTTACTTAAGAGATGCCACAAGGATTGGACCACTAGAAGAAATAGTAGTTTCTTCACTAGGTAAAACACTTATGGAGATCAACAGATACCTCTGCAAGATGTGCATCAATGGCCTAGTTCATTGGTGTGTCCTTGATGCTAATCAACTACGCATTCTCCAAGATGCTCATGAAGGTCCTTGTGGAGGACATTATGCTGGGAGATACATGACCATTAAAATCCTAATGGCAAGGTACTATTGACCAATAATTTTCAGGGATGCTCACCATTATGTTCGCTCTTGTGAATGATGCCAACAAGATGGTGGAATGATTACTTGAATAGAGGGACCTCAACAATGGATTCAACCACTGGAATCCTTTGACATTTAGGGCATTAATTTCATGGATCCCATCATGTCCATGTCAAATGAAAAAGCATACATCATAGTCATTGTTAACTATTGTGCAAAATGGGTAGAAGTGGCAACCATCATTGACTATACATCTTCTACTACTACTCAGTTTGTATAACAAAATGTTGTAAATAGGTTTGGTGTGCCACATGCATTAATTTCTAATAATGGAACTCACTTTATAGGCACTACTTTTCAGAAGCTCATGCAACACTTGGAGGTTGAATATAAACTCATAACACCCTACCACCCCCAAGCCAATGGTCAAGCTAAGGTTACCAATAAGGAAATCACAAGGATTCTAACAAGAACTCTTAGCAACTATAGGAAAGACAAGAGCATAAAACTCAATGATGCCCTTTAGGCTTACCACTCAACATGGAAACTTCCTAGAGGCTATTCTCCCTATGAGCTTGTGTACAAAAAATTACCAATACTTTCTATTCAATTCGAGCTTTGTACACTTTCAATAGCCTATGACCTCAACCTTGATTTGAGTCTTGCATAAAAGGAAAGACTAATGAATCTCAACCTACTAGACAAAAACTGATTGGTATCCCTATCATTGAATGAGTTGCACAAGGCCTACAACAAAAAACATCATGACCTTAAAATTAGAAAATTCAAATTTCAATTGGGAGATAAAGTTTTCTACTAGAACCCCACACGTGTACCTCAATGAACTAGGTCCTAAACGTTGTGGGAAGGACCTTACATCATTTACAAAACTTTTCCTTCTAGGGCCATGATGATCTACAAACCTAAGAGCCCACACAAGAAACAACTAGTCAATATCCAACAAATCAAACCTTTCCATGAGCATAAGCTTGTAAATACAACAAACAACTCATTGAATGAAGAACCATGCTCCATATTTTGGATCTCCTCTTTTCAACGTAGTCATGGGGGAGATGGCTATCCATGCTAACCATATAAGTGACTCTTCAGTTTTTTTAATTTTTTGTTTTACACATTCTTTATTTTACAACTTCATGTTTTCATGTTATGAATCATTTTTAATTTTTTTTTACACCATTGTTAATACATTTTCTATTTCTTGAATAGTTTACATTTTCTTTTATATTTTCTTTATTCTATTTTATTTTGTTTTGTTTTTGTGTGACTTTCTAACTTTTTGTTAATAAGTGCCAGGTACAATGGTAATGTGTTGCTTGATGGTGGTATGTATTATTTTGTTATTTGATTTTTGGTGTCTAGTTTCTAGCTTTGAATTTCACTATGGATAATTAGGACATGGTTTCTTTTTCATGCAACAGGCAGTGAGTTGACACCATCCACCCATCCACAAACTCTATGATTTTCCTTGTTTTGGAAGCATGTAGTTCCTTTTTCATTAATAAAACTTTAACAAATTTGTGACTGATATTTTTCAGAATTGGGAAAGATTCAAAGGTTTGAATAGGGTATGGCTTCAAAGGGATTCAATATTCTTTGTGCCTTTTTGTTTGCTTGGATACATGTGTGCTTTCATGGATTTCTTACCATTCTGTGTTAACCAATAAAAGGAAGTTGAATAAGTCTTTGGATTGTGTGGTTCTTATATATATAAAAAAAGAAATGGGAATTCAAGGCACACCCCTTAGAAAAAATAAATATATACATCTTTGCATCGTATGGTTTCCATTTCAAAAAAAAATGGGAATTCAAAGCACACCCCTTAGAAAAAATAAATGGGCTACAAGCATTGGTTATGGGACTAATCCCCTCTAACTAAGGCCCTTCCTCACTTCCTACTTCTCTTTTCTTCTCTAATAAGGAATGGTGATTATTCTGTGGGAGCACTCTTATTTCTTAGGGGATGGATTGGTCTTAGAATATCAATGCAAAGTCACTGAATGTGGTTGGTTTTAGTCTAGACTAAGGATGGATCCTATCAAGTCATTTAACCACAAATCCACAAGGGACTTCATGTGACCTTAATTAGGAACTCCATTCCACTCTCTCTCTTATCCATCTATGTTTTCCATGTCTCACCTCATTGCTAGTTTCATGTTCTTGTTCGATGTCCTAGTTCGATGTGTTGAAATTCTTAGTTAGTTTCTTTCAGGTTTTTGTACTTAATCTTTTGTAACAATTAATCATCCACAGAGCCCATGGACTCTTTGGTTTGAAGTTATGTAAGGGCATAAAAGGACTATGCCTACTTTGGGGAGGATCCACTTGCATATCTTTTGGTTGGGTTAGTTAAGTTCTTTACCCTTAGACACTCTTATAATCAAATTCTTTTTGTTTACCCCATCAATGACATCCAATTGTGCACATCTTCACAACATTTTTTAGTGAACTTTCCTTTTTATTGTTGTGAATTCTTACACCCTCTTTAAATATTTTCCTTGTGTTGAACTTTTTTTCAAATTTAATGGACTGCTTATCTATTTTACTCTATTTGTCAACCTTCCCACTAACACTACTCAAGGAATCAATCTACCACAATAATAACCTAGCCAAGTGTAACCACTAACGAGACAAGGCATTTAATAGCTATGTGTTACACATTGCATACTAATTCATGATTCTATTGTAATTGTAGTGGAAAGTATGGACTAGAAGTGGGACTATTTTCACTAAGGATGATGCGGCAAAACCACACAATGAGGACCATTCATAATCGCATGGATTGGATGCAAGACTATCTTCACTAAGGATGATGTGGAAATACCACACAATGAGGACCGTTCATAATCATTGGATCTTCTCTCTCTCTCATTCTTTTGCTGCCAAGAAGTGTTGGATGTCAGTGTTATCTAAGGTGTTCCCTTCTCTTATCATGGACACCTAATTTTCTAAATATTATATCTCTATACACTTGGGAATTCAAAGTTTGTTGTTTCATTTGAGTTAGTTTGTATGTTAGTCAATAATCCCATACCTACCCAATATTTTGTAAAGAACTTGTTCCTCCTCTTCTTCACTCAAGGATGAGTTTTCATTTAGTCATGGGGGTATGATGAATCACATTGTTTACATCTACTTCAACATCAAGTATCTAATGTCAGAGCCTCGACATCGAGTATTCAATGTCAAAGCCTAGATGTGACGTTAGGTATCCGATGTTGAGGGGTATACACTAGCCTATAAATATAGCCCTTAGGATCTTGATTTAGAATCAAATTTTTTGTAGTTTCTAGTCAGAGTAGCGAAGATCTTGTATTTTATTTTCTCTAGAGTTAGAATATTTTCTAAGTGCTTGCAAAAAGAGTCTAAGTGTGTACTATTCTTTGTTAGAACACTGATGTACCTAAGCGTAGTAGTGTGATGGGAAAAAAATGAACTCTTTTGACAATCCTTGTAGCACTGAGAATAGATTAATGTTTTCTTTAATGCACTTTACTTTACTACATTTCAATTAAGCAGTTAATTTCTAATTGTTAATGAACACAAGCATGACCACTTCAAGCATACATATGGTACTTGGTAACCCAGCAACGCTTAATGTTTCATAGCCCAGCAGCACTATATGTGTTCAAGATGTGTCCAAGAAAGTGGGGTAGTTACTTGTGTTAAGCTAGTTAGGCAGTAGATTAATTAGATCTTAAATTACTTGACCTTTCATTCTTGTTGTAGGTGATCAAATTTATAAAACATAAAATAAAAAAAAAATCATGTACCGTAATTACACTTAAACCATACCCTTAAGCTTCACAAATGTAGTTGGGAAGACAATAAATGTTCTCAATGCCATTTCACTTCCTAAAAGAACTAGTGTATTAGAGAACTATAGGTCCACAGAATTCAACTGGATCATGCGTAAATGCCTTAGTGATTCGTATGGCTTGGTATATGGGTACCTTGCTACTCATTACTAACTTTCTGGAAAGAAATTTAACAATGACCCTAATCAATTAATAATTATAGTATTAAGATGGATAAGAGTTACCTAGACTGGTGTGTCATTGTTTTACCAACATCTCTTGTAATTGATGAATCTTGATGAGGCATGATCAAATCTTTGTTGGTTAATGATATCCATGAAATAATTTTGTTGGTTGCTTGGATCTAGATGCCTGATCTATTGTTCATGAAATTAATGGAAATGTATCTTCTGACTTTCATCACAAACATATCCTACATCTGGTGATGATTAATGGCTTTCCCTGTGTTGTGGCTTTAAGATTCATCATCAAGTTCATGTTGTAGTCAGTCCATGGTTTTGAATGGTGCTTGGGTCATGGTTTGCTCCGATATTAATTGTGACATCCTATCCCTAGATGTTATGGAAAATGTCAAATATATGATATATTAGACATGATACATATGAAGAAGATATACCAAATGCAAAATATATGTGATATTCAGCATTAAGTATAAAAGAAATAATAGGAAAAATATAGAAAGAGAAAGAAAAGAATGCTTTATTAATATGGAATAGTGCATCTGGATCCTACTCCAAGACTATTCCTTGGGGTTTTCTTCCTTTGACATCTATCCCTTAGAGGCAATCCAACACTACCACCATAGTTAGGCCTATAACCCAACCAGAAGAAATGGCTAGTCCACTTCTTGTCCCACTTCACCCAGTCTCGTGACTTGCCTGTACAGGCTCTGCCACTCCATGCTAGCATAACCTCTAACCCTGGGTATAACTACCTTAGGTCAAATCCCCAAAGGTTACCTTGAGAGATACATACGTTATTACAACATGCCCTTTTAGGTCTTAATCACAACTACCCTTTTGGGTCTTGTTAAGATGATAATAACACTTGTTATGAGGAGACACCATCTTCATTATGCAACAACATCATTTGGGAATGGGGATGTGACAACGTGGATGGTAGATGTTGTTATTACCCTAATGGACAAGGATTTGACCAGTGGCGGGAATAGGTGGCACATGTCAGTGGGTGAGTGCTTCTGGTGATGTAACAACATGTATAAGGTGATCATAGGGTGATAGCCTTGAGTGGTGGTTCGCGTTGGCAATAACATTCACATTAGTGCTAATTGGCATGAAGATGGCAACTTGTACATTTGGTGGCGACGAACACATAACACCATGTCAATGCAAGAATGCTAGGCATCTTGTTGTGCATGGGCTTGCAATGCCTACAATAGCATTTGCAAGGCAACATGAGGCATGGGTCAATGTGTGCCTCTATTAGGCTCATGGAACCATTATGTGGCCCACATTGCATTGGGTGGTGATAGTGGTTGTTACATGGCTAGAAACCTCTGGTTTATGTTTTTCTTTTGTTACACTCTCACTAGGATTTGGTCATGTGCAGGTTTGGGTGGAAGTGAAAGAGGTAGAAGGCAAGGGGCCAGAACAACCTTGATAAATTCTTCGTCAAATGCAACACAAGGTTCCAAGGGCAAGGCGAGGGTGGGGGTCCCACACAAGGGAAATTCTAGTATCATTTATTGTTTCGCTATCCATTTGGTGGCATTTCAAAAGGTAGTTTGGTGTGGAACCACAAGCAAATTTGATAGCCAAAGGTTGCAGACTTGTTAGAGGTATGCTCGTTGCAGGCATGGGTAGACATGGCTGCACAAGAAGTTATTCTATTGTTGGTTAAACCTAGTGCTCATTTCTGAGCTAAGTCTTTGTTTTATCCTGCTATTTTAAATTTCTGTAACTCAACTTTGGTCTTTGTTGTAGTTTAAACACATAACTTGTGTTTCTTTAAAACTCTAGTTAATCTTTTTTTAAGTTATTAGCTATTTCAAGCTTTTTATTTTACAATTCATTAATGCACATCTATCATTGTTAAAATTTTTAAGCAAACAGTTATTTAGTCATTGTTGCTGTATCCAAAATTTATTTCTCTCCCAAAGTCATTGTTGCTGTATCCAAAATTTATACGTCAACAAAAATATTGTTTGCACTCACTTCCAAAGTACTGTTTGCAGTGTCCATCGTCGAGCGCACCTGATATTATTTTGCGGCTTTTCCTCTTCGCTCAAAGTTAACATTAATTAGAAACTAAAATTGCAGCATTTCTTCAGCCGTGCAATCATCTAAATGCGTTTGGACGGGGTGAGTCAAATCTCACACGGAAATATGGGCCTCCCTGGTCTGTTCAGTAGGTGGACATTCAAAAGAGTGTTCAAAATGGAATCTCTTCACTGTTTCTATTCCTTTCATTGAAAAGCAACTACCTTTGAATCCATCGTCAGCGAAGCATTAACGTCTCAGATTCTATCATTGTTAGTGGAATCTTATCCTGTGTTTGGACTTTGAAACAGGTTTTTGGAAGGGTGCATTTATCATGACTCTGACTCAGGATTCTATCTTTTTACCTGTGATACGTGGCCATGGCCAATTGGGTTCTCCATTCCATAAAAAAAAGAAATTAAAAAAAGTACATCACGTGAAAGCCACTCATTACAAAGTTATTGTTGCTGATGGGACTACCCACTGACCGAGACATGGATACATTGCTATTAGGCATTTGATTGCATTGTCTTGGAGAGGAATCTGTCGAATTCCACACCGTGCCGAGTACGTGGCTGGCAAGAGCCATTCATTGAAAGAGTCGTTGAGCAGCATAAGGATGGGTTTTCAGGATGATATGTCATGGTAGTACTGGGTCAGCCATGCTTGGATAAGGTGCACCTCTTCACGGCGTTGACGTACCAGCCAATTGGGATCCTTGCTGGTTGAGAATCTCAGATCTGCATGATGAGCCCCTGCCATCAAGAACCCACAACATGGAGTCACAGAGATTTAATTCTTAGGTTTCGCTGTCTCATGTGATAGCAAGCATGTGCAATAATAGAAACTGTGGTGAAGCTTGGGTGCAATAACTTTGCTCTATTGAAGCTGTGGTCAAGCTTGGGTTGTCAGTTTGTTTAGGAAGGATAATCATCAAGAGGCTGAATGATGAGGTTTGGTGGATGAATATCTTCTTGGTGTCCCTGGAACTTACGTCTCTTAATATGAGAAATAAGTATTTTACTGAAGGATAATCTAGAAAGACAATATCCTTGTGGAATCCATAGAACTCACGTCTCCTAATTTGAAAAACAAGCATAAGATATATAGAAAGACAAAACAAAACCAGTGATCCAATTCTTAAGTTTTTGAGTTTTTAATGAGAGATTTTTTGTTAGTTACCTTGCTTGGTCACTAATGCCACCACTGTGTCGGAGATGTTATGCAGCACCCTGGATCAAAATTGAGGACCTTTTAGATTTTTCATCAAATTAAAGATACCCAATAATTATTGGTAATTACCGAGAATCTGGGTATTGCAGGTATACCCTCCCCGGCTCCAGGGATCACGCATGCCATTGGAGAAAATGATGTTGCTTGCAGAGTGCTTCAGAACAGTGCTGATGTTCTGCCAAGAAAAAACGGTGATCATGAGCTTCGTATCCGAATGGCGGATATATACAAACATAAGAAGTCAAAATCTGATGACAATGTTATTGAAACTGCCATCATACTGGAACTTGTCTCCATATATAGAGCCCATGATAGTTAATGACATGGAGCTGGAACTGTAGGGGACATACTGAAAATCCTATGTTCTACAGCATTATAAGTCATGATTCCAGCCAAGGCCTTTTATCAATCTTAGTTATTATTGGTTGATTGTTCGATGTACTGTCTAGGATCGTACCATCAACAGAAAACAGTGTTGGGGTTTCTCTATATTGTTTGAACACTAGTGCGGGGTAATTCCATGAAACCTTAATCTCAGTGTTCCATTTTCAACACTGCCAGTGTTGGGTAAACGGTCGGTAAGGGAGGAGCAAAAGCTTAACTTGCATTTATACATTACTATCACTCCAAATAATGACCTAAATAGTTGACCTAAATATTAGGCTCTTTCTGTTACTAGAAAAGTTGAATCCCTGAGAAGTAAGCGTCATGAAAAAGGAAAAGAGAGATTACATGACCACCAAAGTAAGTAGTAATCCAGTGAGGCCTTGGCCTGATCCCTGCCTGCTTCTGGCACCAGTCTGCACGCTGCCTGAAGTTGAAAGTGAAGGGTTCGAACATGCTCTTTGAAGAGGCACTTAAGGGCATCACCATTTCTGTGCAGGACTGCCAGCCCCAACCACTTATAATCGTCTCTGCTGGTTCTTGTTCTTGCTCTGATTCTATGTCATTGCATGTCTCTGTGTTGGTGTAGTTGTAGTATACACTTGCAGCAGCAAATACTCTGCTCAACACATCCCTGCCTTGGTGGGAACTGTCAATGATTCTGCACATCTATACATGACACAGGTTTGTAAGCAGCAACAATTTATGCATTTTGAGCTGTAGTAAGCTAACCTTCAAAAATCAGTGAACCAAGAAGAATTGTGGGTATTCATTCCTTATTACCAATGCTAGGTTATGTCTTTCCTGTTAAAAAACCAACAATTACCAAATATTTGTTTAGTATTTGCTATACCGTTTTAACAGGGTATGCAGGCAATGGCATGAGGAAATTGGAGGGAGTTGGGTAGTCTGTCATAGCTGTGGATATGAATGCTTCCTCGAGCCAGTCAATCACCGGATCAACGCTTTTCAACGGTCTGATGCATGAAATGCATAACAAACGCATCAATAAAAATGAAATTAGAAATTTGATATGGATATAGGATAACCATAAAAGTCAAGCCCAAATGAGTTAATTAGATTGCGTACTTGCAAGTTTTAAAAATGTAGCTCATTTCAGCAAGTCCTTCAGGCTGATTTGCCATTTTCTGCAACAGACTCCACGATTCTTTAATAGCACTGAAGCAGCTATTGCTTTCTGTCTGCGCACAAAAATTACCTTGCTCAAAACCATGCCAATAATGAAGTATAGCAGCGAGTCATGGGTGGTTCTGTGAGACCTTGAAATCATTAGAAACAGTGTCATAGAAGACGGTCCGAGGGACTATATCATCAAAGTAGAGAATTGGAGCAGATGATGCAAGAGCTCCAGCCACAATATGTGGATACTTTAGACGAAACCAGGCAGCAAGCACTATCACAGAAATAAGTTCATGAGTCCATAATGTATGATAATACAGTCTTTCACGTAATTAAGAATTTTCTTAGCCTCGTAAGTTCAACCCACAAAAACAAAGTCCATAATGTTTCCATACATGTGTGCTGAAAGGAGTTAATAAATTTGTTACTACTAATGCAAATTGAAACGCTAAGAGGATATGCTCACTGCCGCCATAAGAGCCACCAAAGGCCACAACCGGAGATTCATGAGCAGAGAGATTTTTCTTAAGATCCAGTATCAGTGTAGCATAATCAGCTAATGCTTGCTCAGAAGTCAGGTAACCCAACGTGCTGGCACTCTTAAACGATTCCTCCTCACTGCCAAAGGGCATCGAATCCCCATAAAACCGGTGCTGCAACAATCATACAAAAATCAAGCATCGATAATATATCAAATTCACAGGAAAAATCAAGTATTTCATCGACTCAGCTATATACCTCAATGAAAATCAGCAGGGCCTTGAACCTGGGAGCAATATTATACATGAACCCAGTATTGTTTGCAAACCATTCAATGCTTCCTTCATTGCCGGTGTAGACGAAAATTGGAGCCTTGCTCTTGGCTCCTCCCCAGTACGAATCATTGATGAGATACTTTTGCTGAAACACCTTGTACGAAGAAGGCTTGAAACTGAAATGATCCAGGGTTTGTGTGAAGAACCTCTGCTCATACTGTGCTGATTCGTGTGCTTGATGTCTGTGTCTAAGCTTGCGGGCACCATGAAAGCTCAACAGAGTTGGTGTTTGAGGCTTAGCAGAAACAGTTACGAAAAACACAAAGGCTACTGTCATTGTTAGTAGCCAGAAATTGTGCTTGGCCATTGTGGGTATCATGTTGTGAACACGCACAACAATAATGGGCATTATATGACATCGAAGTCATGCTCATGCTGGCGTGATTACAGCATCTTTTGAGGAGATTAGTAACATCTTCTCCCTCTTTTTCCTGGACCCTCACCTCCAGCACAGATAAGATACCAGGACCACGGCCAAACAAACACTCTCTGTTTGTTTGTTATACATGAGAATACCGTGAAGCAGGCTACGAAGAGTGTCAATCATCGTGAACTGTTATTCTTGGTGAAAGGAATAATTTATGGGTATAAATGAATTGATGATTATCAAAGCACCGGTGGCTCCAATCCCACATGCCTGCCAGCCTAGAATTTGCAAGAATTGGATTCTCATTTTGAAAACAAATCCCACAATCCTCTCCTGTCATTTCTGCAAATAAACCGGGTTTAGGATTCCAAGGTGTTTTTAATAGCAGTGTTGTCCAACAACCATGGCAATTCCTGTTTTTAACTTCCTCTACGATGTCCAAAGCACTTTAAATTATACTTACATTTACATCGGCAATTTAAGAAAACAGTTGGGTGTTCTAAATGATGGACCACTTTGATAAATCGGTTTTTACCTTGGTCAGAAGATTTCCTTCCTGAATCCTTTGAACACAATCAACTTCCAAAGTTGCTGTCTTGTTCTTGACTGGGCTTTCAATTGCAGAATTGTCCAAGGTAATTCGTCGTTTCCAAGGCACTATAAAATATTTTTAGATTATTTTAGCAAGTTAACAGTAGACTTAGGTGTGGTAGATGATTGACCGAAACAATTTTACCTTGATTCGTTCAGAAGATTTCTTCCTGACCCCAGCAGAAAATGATGAATTTCCATGGTTGTCTTGTCTTATCGAGTAGATTCATTCCCTACCCAGAGCCAAAGTCTGCAGATTTCCACACTATGCTTGAAAATAGAAGGATGGTACCTGATTTCTCCGTCAGACAACGAACACAATCAATACGAACGACCCTTTAGTCTAGGTCAAAATAACAGAAAGTCCTTACTAAAAAACCACTGCAATATAAAACTTACCGCAAACAACCTTTCCTGAATCTGACCTCCTTCCAACGTAATGTTTTCTAGTAAAGTTACTTCACTGTGGGATAAAGACGGTAAGATTCTCTCACCATAATGCAATGATAGTATTCTGAAAATTTTATTCCAAAGCTAAACTATAACACCTTGCTCTACTGCAGAGTGTCACATAGGATCGCTAGTAGTAACACAGCGTAAGCATGACCAACTAAGAAACTAGTGGCACATGAAAATACAACTAAGAAACTAGTGGCACATGAAAATACATTAAAAATAAATCACTTGATGTATATATATTATAGAAGGTCAAATTGCACAAAAATCCATGCCAAACCAAAGACTAAACATACATTTCAATTTAAGAAACGTCATGTCTCTACATAAACCAAAATCTATACTACTCTCATAAGATACAAAAACACATAAACATCATCATATATATAAGAGTATAGGTTATAAAAATACGAATAGTCCACACAACTATACATGGAAATATACATCAACTAATCCTTTAAGGTTTTCCCCTCCTATGCTTTCTCTCACTCACTTGCACCTCTACAACTTCCACTTGTAACTAAACAAAGTCAGTAAGTGGTAAATCTTTACACTTCCCCTACTAGATGGTCAACAAATGCTACATTGGAGGAGAGGAATGGGGTACAAGGCAACTTGCATTAATTGTTAGGCTTGCACCTGCTCAAGCAACACATGTACATACCATCTCACACATAACACTGGCATAATCATTATTAAAGAGAATATATGGCTATCATACAATTATAGATATAATCACTATTAGACATAATTAATCATATATCTATTACACCACTATCTCCACTATCATGCCCATGCCATCATACCCACTCCATCCCATCAAACAACACATGGACCACACAATCATAAATCAATGATAAGATATATTAACAATGCTATGTGATGAGTGGCGAGGTACCCCTACACTCAACCATACGAATACGAGTGTGCACGCGCGATCCGGTCGAACTTCGCAGACTAAATGCCTTACGCCACAAGAAACACTTGGGGTTAATCGTTCGTTGTCTTCCCAGGCTTGCTTGTATGTGTCACGGTGTATGGTTAAGCAAATCTGAGGTATGTGATTTTTTTTGGTATTTTTTAGTTTATCTCCTAAGCTATGAGGGAAAGGGTTGAGAAACTAACTAACTCTAACTAATGTCCTAAGTCTAAATTAACTAGCGTCAGTATCTGTTCCCACGTACCGGACACACGCTGAACTATGCAACTGTGGCTACCAAACGCTAATCGTTACTAGGATCACCACACGTAACGCAAGTGCTCGAAGTGGTCATACTGAGGCACCTATTTAGCCTAAGTGTGATAAGCAGCCGATTCCTTGGCTAGCCGTACACACCTGTAGATGCTCGTAGCCAAGTCCTACTTATCACACGTTCTAGCCTAGCGATGAGTAGCCGATTCCTTAACTAGCCGTACACATTGGACTACCACTGGGATTACCAAGCGTAGATCCTGGAATACGCTACTGGGTTACCAAGTAGCCAATGCTCGTAGTTAAGTCGTACTCACGCGTTGCGACAAGCAGCTAATTCCTTGATTAGCCGTACACATCCGTAGATGCTCGTAATCAAGTCGTACTCGTGTGCACTAGGAAAGCAATAAATAACAATAAAATAAAACCATGTACTGCAAGGTTTATCCAATCAAGTTCGTCTTTATTGCCGTACACAACTTGTGTTCAGGTTACAAAGTTGCTCGAATAAAGAGCCGTTCACTCTAGGACTCCTACTGCGGGCACATGGGAAATTAATCTAACTCTGGAGTGTTCAAACTGCCAGAGCTTTGCTACTTCTAGCTAGGATTGGGAAATGAAGGGAGTGCCGCCTCTTATTTATAGATATGGCGGCGGACCGCGATATCGCAGGGAAAGACGCGATATCGCGACCGCCGCGATATCGCGTACGCGATATCGCAGCACTATGCATGTCACGTCTCATCATACCCCCATGACTGAATAAAAACTCATCCTCGAGTTCCTTACAATGATATCAGGTAGGTATGGGATTATTGAGGGGAAATGGAACTAATGGGATGACATGTGAACGGGGCTTTATTACAAGACTTGACAAAAACTGGTGTTCATGACAACAATGGTGAACACCTTATTACAATGACATCAGGCCACATTTGACAGCTGAGAGAAAAGAGGAGAGAGAATAGAAGAGACTTGCTGCTTCCACCGCCTAGATTGCACCTTTCATTGTCCATCCGTAAGGGCATTATCAATTCCGCTCCTTGCATAGCTGCTTCAGCGCTGCTCCATTCCAAGTGTTTGCTCCTGATCCATTCCGTTGTTGTATGATTGCCATCTGCGCACACAACACAACCATATATTAGCAAGGGTAATTGGATCATTAAGTAAATAATACCTTGCTTCGGTTTAGGTTCATTGGCTAGGTTGTGGTATGGCTGATATGGATCCGGGAAAATGTAGATGATGACTACCGAAGGTATAGGGGTTAGGAAGAAAAATGAAAAAACCCGGGGCTTAGGAGAAAAATCGAAAAAGTGGGCCCTGTACCCCCATGACTAATCACGAACCTCCGATAGCATTAGAATGAAGGAAGAAAAGGAGTAAGAAAGAGAGGTGAAAAGGGACAACTATGGCATCGGTGAAATGGATGTCAAGATGGAAATGAACAAAAATAAAATTAATTGCAAAAATGTTAAGGAAAAGAAGTTAACTAATGTTCCAAATAGGAATGT
>MNCI01027234.1:468968-497687 GCA_015680685.1 Gnetum montanum | reverse complement strand
AAGTCGTACTCATGCGTTGCGACGAGCAGTCGATTCCTTGATTAGCCGTACACATCCGTAGATGCTCGTAATCAAGTTGTACTCGTGCGCACTAGGAAAGCAATAAATAACAATAAAATAAAACCATGTACTGCAAGGTTTATCCAATCAAGTTCGTCTTTATTGCCATACACAACTTGTGTTCAGGTTACAAAGTTGCTCGAATAAAGAGCCGTTCACTCTAGGACTCCTACTTCGGCACATGGGAAATTAATCTAACTCTGGAGTGTTCAAACTGCTAGAGCTTTGCTACTTCTAGCCAGGATTGGGAAATGAAGGGAGTGCCGCCTCTTATTTATAGATATGACGGCGGAACGCGATATCGCGTACGCGATATTGCATGGGATGCAATATCGTGGCGGCTGCGATATTGCGTACACGATATCGCGGCACTATGCATGTCGCGTCTCATCACTATGAATCACAAATTGATACTATCATATACCCAACTAATGAGCAGTGATGTACCCCTACACTCAATCATATGAATACGAGCGTGTATGCATGATCTAGTCGAATTCCACAGACGGACTAGTTGTGGCACCTAGATAGTTACATGTTGATCACAGTTCGATATATTCCCACTTTGGACAAATATTTGCTTTGTCATGTATGGTTTAGTTCAGAGTGAAGTTTATGATGTGATTTCTAATACTATGCTACTCCTAAAGACAATGAGAAATAACTTGAGTAAACTAATAGACAATGGAAAATAAGATCTAAGCTAGCCTAAGTGTGATGAGCATTTATCCTTAATCATCTATACGCATCTTGAACTTTGTGTACTACTTCTGGGATTACCAAGTGCACATCACTCAAAGCATTACTTGATACGCTACTGGGTTACCACATAGTGACACTTAAATGTTCGTGATTAAGATGTACTCATTCTGCATTAACAATAGGAATAGTAAATGATGATAAAGAAATATTAACTAAGAAAACAATAATTAATAATTAATAATTAATAATTAAAAAATTAAAAACTAAGTGAATGCTACGATGATGGAGTAATCTCGATCTTTATTGTCGATTGTGTGTGTGTCCAAGTACGTCACACTCGAACAAAGGTTCTGTATAATTACAAGCATCACATTGTGAGCATGCACTTGAGAAAGAAACTAAAAACTAACTAAAAAACTGACAAAAAGACTTGACCCTAAAGACTTACCAAAGACCCCCTTCCTATGCACTTGAGTGCTATATTTATAGGCTAACATAGGTGATGGGATGCTATATCGCATCTGCCGGGATATCGCATACATGATATCGTATACATGATATCGCATCCTTCCCTGTGATATCGCGTACACGATATCATAGTGCGCTGCCAATTCTATAAATAAGAGGCAGCTATCCCTTGTTTCTCCATATAGATCTAAACCATAGCCAAACTCTTGCCATGTTTCCATTCCAGAGTTAGAATAATTTCCATGTGCCCGTAGTAGGAGTCCCAAAGTGAACGGATCTTTATTCAAGCAATTTTGTACCTAAGCACACAATTGTGTACGACAATAAAGATGAAATTTTGGATAAACCTTGTAGTGCATGGACTAAGCTAAATAGGATTTTAATTATTATTAATGGTTTAAATGCTTTCTTAAGGACTTAATCTCTCTCAACCCTCAACTCTCATAATTAAGTGCATTCAGTACGACCGCTTCAAGCACGTGCGTTATGCTTGGTAATCCCAGTAATGAATAGCGTTTGGTAATCCCAGAAGGTTGCATTGGTTCAGGGTGTGAACGATAAGTGGGACAGATACTGATGCTAGGCATTAGAACTTAGTTAGTCAAAGTTAGTTACTTAGTCTCTTCACCCTCTTCCTCATTAGCATAGGCGATAAAACATAAAAGATATAAAAATCACATACCTCAGACTTACTTAACCATACAACTGTGACAAATACAAGTAAGTCTGGGAAGACAATGAATGATTAACCTTAGGTGTTCCATAAGGCGTGTAGGCACTTAATCTGCGAAGTTCGACCGGATCTCATGTGTAATGCTCATATTCGTATGGTTGAGTGTAGGGGTACCTCACCACTCATCATTGGTGTCGTTGTCAAGGAATAAGTTGTTTGTGCACTAAGTAGAACATAGGAAATCATCCACATCATTGGGAAGCTTAAACGAACCCTTAGGATTAATCAGAAGAAAAATTAAACAACGGTCAATTAGCACACTGAATAAGAGACAATGTCTTCTTCTTCTCATAAAAGCACTTCACCACCTAGGGATCACACAAGAGACAGTCAGCGACACAACATACATAACCAAGAACCGCTAGTTCCTTAACAATATTGGGTGGTATATACTCATCACAATGAGTATATACTCGATTTTACTTTTATCCTCCATCAGGATGAACAACTGCGCTGGAGAGACCTGCAAGGTAACATAGTGTTACCTCCAGACTGAGTAGTCCCTAACATGCTCCTTCGTGCTCTTGCACAGATAGGCATGACAAAACTATAGGCTGAATATGTTGCATGTGATTACAACACAAGGGATTACCATCCCATAGCAGCGCAACGTTTAAGGGACTCACAGCAAGAGAGTTATCACACATCGTTCAAGGGCAAAGGACCTCGCAACGCTTCGCTTGTCATAAGAGAAATTAAGGATGGTGAACCTATCTCAATAGGTTCTCCAAAAAATGATGTTCCCCCTCCTAACGATAGTGAGGAGGTGGTGTATTAGAACCTTCACTCCACAATACACAACCCTGGTTCTAATGCCCACGAACACTAAGTGTTCAATGAGGGAACACACACACAAGATAAGGATGAGCATTCTGATCATCATCACGATTAGGGTTGGGATCACTGAAGAGAAGCTATGAAACATCATTATGGTGATGGTTCTCCTTCCTCTTCCCCTTCATCGCATTACTCACCCTCTCCTTCCACATCAGGATGTAGTTATAAAGAGCCCAACCATGAGGATAAGGGTAAGGGTAAGCAAAATGAGAGACCTCAACGAGTGAGTCGAGAGCAAGGACGAAGGCATTTTAGGGAATCTAGGCATGGAAGAAGGGAAAGTAGGGAACCACGTAGGCATCATAGATTTCATGAGAGAAATGACAACGATGAACCCCTACTTTCCACCCGAAGTATGTTAGATATTACAGAGGCCGTTAGAATACCTACAAGGCACCAAAAAGATAGCTAGATCAAGAGACTAGACATGAATAATATCCCATGATTTGAGGGGCGATACAATGCTGATTTGCAAAACCACTTACAGGCATTCCACGATTCCTGTGCCTTGCAGAATATTGAAAATGAGTGGAAAATTTTAAATTTTTTCCGAAGGACACTCATAAAGGAAGCGGAAAGTTGGTACCGGTCCTTAGAACCAGAATCCATTAGACGGTGGAGTACGATGCTAGAATTGTTTAACAATAAATACCAAACGTACTCCAGAGTGTTCAACTTGCGTAAGCAGATCCAAGGATGGAAGTAGGGTAATCAAGAACCCTTGGATGCTACCATGGGCTGATATTATGCATTGCTACATCATTGCCTGGGCCCTGGTTATGCACAATGGGATCAACTCCGCTACCTCGTAGATGGGCTAAGACATGAAACCGGGAGAACTCTTGGAACATATGCCCAAGGGAGATTATCTGAACTTAGGTCCCATGAGGTGCATAGATTGTTGGAGTAAGTAGCTAAGGAAGAAGGAGAGCTATGAAAAAGAGAAAGTGCGGAAGAGTATAACCGCGATCCTTCCCTCCGAAAGAGGGGAGTAAGATTCTGTGAGGAAGAGGATGAATCACCACTAGAAGAGTTGGGAAATAGAAAAACCTTTCCACTTCAAAAGTTAACAACTAAAGTGTCAGCTAAGGTAGATCAAATGTGGGACTCCTTAGATAGTAGATTTGAAACTATTTTGAAAATTGTAGAGGAGTCTAAGGAGCGAAGTAGTGACCATGATAAGAAAAAGAGGAGAGACTTAGACCATGCACGTAATAAGGGTAAGGGAAAAATGACTATCACCGATGAGGTTGTGGACTCTGATACAGACAATGATGGTGGATGTGAGATCTTCCAATATGACCATCCTAAGGGATGTTGCCCAATAATGTCACATCTGCAAGAGTCCAAGGTGTATGCACTCAACCAAAGACTTAACAAACAACAAGCACCTTGTCGGTTACCTTATCCCCAAGGTAACTGAAGGCAGTTCCACCAACTGTTAACATATTATCCAAGTGGAACTCTACCACAATCCATTAGGCAACACCAGCAGTGGCAATACCCATAGTCATGGGGGATGCCACTGCCTAGACATTAATACCCTTACCGGAAACCAGACCCATATGGCTATTACGTGTAGTAGCTAGTTTCTCCAAGTGACTCTATGGGTTACATAACTCCACAACGTCACTACATACCATCCTCCAAATCCATTTGCCACTCTTATGCTGATAGTTCCACTACCACCTGCTCCAAAAATGCAAGGGGAACTCCCCACTCAACCGCAGCAACATAATGCTATGAGAGCTGTAAACCTTCAACTCGCTACTAGTTCTGACAACTACATGAAGAGAAGACCTTTCTTCAGAACCAAAAGCCCAAACAAGCTCTCACAAGCACAAGCGATTGAGTTTGTACATGCTCCTCCAACAAATAAGGATTTGGAGCTCCCTTCAAACCAACAATAAAGCTTAACACACACGGTTATGTTAACACACACCATTACTAACTGGATCAAGGTGGGCCACCTTCCCAAGAAACTCTTTGATCCTGGAAGTCCTTTAATCTACCTCCAAGTTGTTGGGAATGAACCACGCAAGGCTCTTCTTGACTCAGGTTCCAGAGTCAACTTAATATCGCAAGAAATATATAAAACCTGGAACCTGCCTCCACTCAAGAAGAGCAATATTCAATTAGAGCTGGTTGACCAGTCCATCACTATTCCTTTAGGATAGGTTGAGGACATTATTACCACCATGTGTGGTTGGTCATACCTAGATAATTTCCTGGTGATCCAAATAAACAATGACAAAGGGGACTTTCTAATAATAATGGGAAGGGCATGGCTGAGTACAATAAATGCATGCCTAGGAATCCACGGTCTTTCCTTGGAAATATCTAAGAAAAAAATTTATGGAAAGATTGAGAGGAAGAAAGTTCCATGCATCACATACAGTAATACAGAGGGTGATGACATGGAGGAATGCTCAACATCTCCTGCATGCAACCGGTGTGCCCAAGAAACTCAGATACAAAGGTGCCTGTATGTAGCAACCACACAATAAGAGAACACCCAGTGGTTGAAAGCTAATCAAGAGAGCAACCCATCAATATGCAAGGAACCAACTAGGAGAACAACTTGCAACCACGATGAAAGCATAGATACATTGGAGTATGAGTGTCGCCAACTTCCAACCCTTAACCTAAAAACATCAATTGGGAGAAGTTGGACACTTTTAAGAAATTCAAACAAATGCTCATTATTTCAGATCTCTTCCTTTCAATTCAATCATGGGGGAGATGGTCACCTATGCTAATCAATTGAGGCCCTCAGTTCTTTTAAGTTTTTTTTTTACAAATTTTTTGTTTTGCACATTTTTGTTTTACACCTTTTTGTTTCACAAATTTCTTTAACTTGTTTTGTTTTTACAAAATCATTTATACTTTTTCTTTTATTTGTGTGTGTACTTTATCCATTTTGTTAAGTTTGTCACCTAATAAATGCTCTTAATGATGGTATGAACTATTTTCTATTGGTTGCTAATGTTTGATTTTTACCTTTAAGTTATAATGTTGATACTAAGATATGGTTCTTTTGATATAATAGGTAATGAGTCCACATCATCCGTGTATCCGTAATTTCTATGGTCTCTCTTGGCTTGGAACTGTACAGTTCCTTTCTTCAAAATAATAAGAACTATAAATGAATTGGTGATTGGGCATTTCTCAAACTAAGGAAGGACTCAAGGATTGAAAAGGTTGTGGCTTTAAGAGAACTTGATGCATTTGTGTTGGCCATTCTCTTGGGTGCTTGGATGTTTTCCTCTTGAGTTTCCTTACCATTTCAACGTTACCCAATTTTCAGGAAGCTGAGCGAATAAAAATAAAAATAAAAATTCTTTGCATGGTGTGGTTCTCACTAAACACAAAAAAAAAAAAAACAATGGAAATTCAAAGCACACCCCTTAGATGAAATAATTATTCGGGCTCCAAGCACTTGTTATGAAACTAAAAACATGTTCCCTCTAACTAAGGTCCTCCTCGCTTCTTACTTTCTCCTCCCTTGTTTTGTCGGAATGATGGTGGCTCTTTGGTGAAAGCATTCTTGTTACTTCAAATGGATGGATGAGCCGAATGCATTAATGTGAAGTCACTGGATGTGGTTTGTTGAGGTTGGACTTGGAATGGGATCTATTAAGTCACATTAACCATGAAATACACTAGGGGTTGTACACCACCTTGTTCTTGGGATTCCATTCCACTCTCTTCTCTCCATCCTTCTCTCCATTGTTCACCTCATTGCCGGCTGTATCAGTAGTCTATATTTTGGTTGATGCATTGTTTTCTTTCTGGTAAATTCTTGTGGTTAAGACTTTAACTCTTGTCTCCAAATGACATTCCTAGGACCTACGGACTCTTTGAATGTGGGAATGTCAGGGCATTAAGGGCATGAGCCTGCTTTGGGGAGGACCCACTGGCATTCCTATTTGGTGCACCAGTTAAATTCTTTCCCATAAAATTTTTTGCAAGCAACCTTATTTTGTTCATTTCCATCTTGACATCCATTTCATCGACGTTACAGTTGTCTCTTTTTCTCCATCTTTCTTATTCCTTTTCTTTCTCCATTCTATCTCTACCAGAGGTTTGCTTTTAGTCATAGGGTTCCTGACCCAATTTTTTCAATTTTCTCCTAACCCTACACCTTTGGTAGTCACCAATATTATATCTCTAGAATCTGCAATTAGCCATACCACAACTCAGCCAATGGACCTTTCACCGAAGCAAGGTATCAACTACATTGTGATTCATTTACCCT
This sequence comes from Gnetum montanum, assembly GCA_015680685.1. NCBI lineage: Eukaryota > Viridiplantae > Streptophyta > Gnetopsida > Gnetales > Gnetaceae > Gnetum > Gnetum montanum. Next base: position 490,629 of record MNCI01027234.1, on the reverse strand, counting down.
TACTAATATAAGACTATGTTGTGTGTGTAGATGGTGAAACACCCTAAATTTTCAATGGCATTCTTGCTTCACTAGGTCTTTAGAATTCAGGTAGAATCATGGCAGTTTGACAGAAAATGGACGCTCTAAGTTTAGATTGTCTAGTTCAGAAAATTTTCTACTCTCAGTGTTGCCAAGCCTAACGGACTCTCCAACCTACCCACCCAAGTAGTTCATCCAACATCTAGTCTACTCAGGAGCAATGCGTGGGATTGTTGGTAGTGCTTAGGCTACACAAAATAGTTTGACAAGTTTTCTAGTCAAGAAGTTTGCTACGCTACGCTACGCTATGTAGTGTAGTAGGCCTTAGAAGACAGTTGCAGGATGAAGTGTTACGCTACGTAGCATAGCATAGTGTTGCAAAAGTAAGGTAGAAGGGCCCAGCTTACTTAGTGATTTCAACTGCATTGAGCAAGCACTTCCGGTCTTCAAAATCAATTACTTTGCTTAACTTCAAGTCCTTCAGCAAGCTCCCCTTGCTAGAAAAGTAGCAGATCTAGCAAAAGGCAAGTTATGTTGGCTGCTACACTATGCTATGCTATGTAGCGCAGCACAACGTAGCAATGATGCAAGAAAAAATAGGTGTCTTAAAGGCAAGATCAGCAAGTCGCAATTGCAGTTGTTAGCACAATCAGGCTTCAAGCAAAATTTTGCAACCTCGGGTGAACAAAAAGCAGCCACTATGCTATGCTATGCTACGTATCATAGCATAGCATAGCAAAGATGTAGAAGTAGAAGAAACACTTCAATGCATGCCAAAGTTTCCAGCAAATGCAATTAACTTCATCGCAAATTTCTTCTTCGAACTGGTGGCTATGCTATGCTATGCTACATAGTGTAGAACTGCGTAGCAAGATGCTACGCTATGCCAAGCATGCTACGCTGCATAGCATAGCACCGTGTAACAAGATGCTATGCTATGCTAAACATGTTATTCCCCATAGCGTAGCAGATAGCTATGCTACTTCAGGATGCTTCACCCCTTGTCTACATCACTAGCATGCATCTTCAGTTCTGACAACATAATTGCAACCTGACAAACTCATCAATTAGCTTTGCATGTCCATGCATCATGGACACATCAACATCTTGCAGGTCCATGACACGTGTCATCCAAGCCTTGTCTCACATGTCCCCGTGGCCCTATAAATACCCCAATCAGCAATGCTCAAAGGGTTGGCAAAAATCATTAGTTGGCAAATTTTTGGCTGGCATATTTGGTCAAAGGTTGGCAAATTAAGCATTCGGTTGGCAAAAATCTATGCAAAAAGCATTAGAAAACTTGAGAAGTTAGCAAATTCTATTAACAAAATCCCTATTTTAGTTAAGATCTTGTTAAGAAGGTTGGCAAGTTGGCTTTGTAGCTTTTTCACATTTTTGGCTTTTAAGTCCATGTTTAAGTACATTAATGGCTTGCTTTGAGCGTCCTGGTTACTTTTGGGATCTCTATGCTTCCCAATGTTGCACAACTGATTGTATCCACTTTGGCAAAGTAAAGTCATAAACTTGAAGTGGTGCACTTCCTAACTTTTACTTTATTTTGTTGTTTATCATTACGTTCTGCATTATTTTCTCTTCCTCGCATTTAACAATTGTTATTTTACGTTATAAGTACCGTTTTTCATACTAAACGTTTGCAAAAGGTTATTGACACCAATTAAGTCCCTATTTGATCGACCAGACCATTCAGGGCACCCCGTTTCCATTTAATCCAGGATGGCCCTCACACAGATCCAGGGTTAAAACTATCACAATCGATGACCTCTCAGTGTTTTCCAGTCATCGAAATTTTTGGTCGCTATAGATGGAAATCATACAACAACAGATTGGACCTAGAGGGAACACTTGTAATGGATCGGTACTAAAATAGTTATGCAAGGAATAAGATTGATGGTGTGCTTACGAATGGACAACAAAAGATGCAATCTTGGTGTTGGTAGCAGCAGACTTCTTCTCTCTTCTCTCTTCTCTCTCAGCTGCCAAATAAGGCTAGATGTCAAATGTATAAAGTGTTCACTCTTGTTGTCCTGAACACCAGTTTTCTCATGTTCTGTAATGATGATCCGTTCACATATCATCTCATTCACATTAGTTCCATTCAACTCAATAATCCCATACCTTCCCAATATTTTATAAGGAACTCGAGGACGAGTTTTTATTCGGTCATGGGGGTATGATGGGATGTGATATTGCATCTTCCAGGATATCACGTACACGATATCATATACGCGATATCACAGCGCACCACCAATTCTATAAATAAGAACAGCTCTACCTTTTTTCTCCATCTAGATCTAGACTGTAGCCAAACTCTTGCCATTTGTCCATTCCAGAGTTAGAATAATTTCCATGTGCTCGCAGTAGGAGTCCCAAAGTGAATAGATCTTTATTCAAGAAATTCTATACCTAAGCACACAATTTTGTACAGCAATAAAGATGAACTTTTGGATAAACCTTGCAGTGCATGGACTAAGCTAAATAGGACTTTAATTATTGTTAATGGTTTAAATGATTTCTTAAGGACTTAATCTCTCTCAACCCTCAACTCTCATAGTTAAGTGCATTCAGTACGGCCGCTTCAAGCACGTGTGTTATGCTTGGTAATCCCAATAACGAATAGCGTTTGGTAATCCTAGAAGGTTGCATTGGTTCAGGGTGTGAACGATAAGTGGGACGAATATTGATGCTAGGCATTAGAACTTAGTTAGTCAAAGTTAGTTACTTAGTCTTCACCATCTTCCTCATTAGCATAGGCGATAAAACATTAAAGATATAAAAATCACATACCTTAGACTTAACCATACAATTGTGACAAATACAAGTAAGTCTGGGAAGACAACGAATGCTTCACCTTAGGTGTTCCATAAGCGTGTAGGCACTTAGTCTGTGGAGTTCGACTGGATCACGCGTGTAATGCTCGTATTCGTATGGTTGAGTGTAGGGGTACCTCACCACTCATCAATAGGAATCACAATATCATTTATATGATATCATACCTAGGCTGCGATCTCGCATACATGATATCGGGGCTTGGCAAAGCCTGATTCATCATACCCCCATGGCTGAATAAAAACTCATCCTCAACTTAAACAAAATGAAAAACAAGCTCATTTGATTACACAGTGGATAGGTATGGGATTATGGACTGACTATGGATTATTTCATGCCATAGTGTGGGATTAGACAAAACAAAATTAGGATACCAACATAAAATACAAAATAAAAAATTGTTTGGAACTCATGTGGTTCCTAGTGGCAATGGCTCCTCCATGGGGTTCCTCCCCTTATCCTGTGCTCCAGGCTTTGGAAATGGATACGGCTAAAGGAGTGCCTAAAGCATTTTTTTCCTTTGTTTGGGGATGATGTGTCATCCATGTTGATGTTCCAATGTTTGACGGAGTCAACACCTTCCATGCACATGACAGTTGTAGAAACATCTAATTAGCTTTGATGTACCATGCTACAAAGTCATTCTTCCTCCTCATAGGCTCTAGCTTTTTCTCTAAATTCTTGATAATTCATGATCTATCAAACCAAATCTACCACAACATCCTTTTGACCATGGTAGCTAGCTTTTACCACCTCTAATTCAGAATTTGCTACCTCCAATTTCTGTAGTGTCTTCTTGTCTTTAGAAAATTCTATTTCATATTTGGTGTAGGTGGCAGCTACCTACATTTCCAACTCGGCCCTCAAGTGTCTTGCTATTAACATGGCTAAGTTGGCATACCGTAGGTTTGCCAACTCTATGTATTCAGTGAGATCCTAGATCTATAGGTCCTGACTCTTTAATTCTACTAGTGGATGATGGTGTAAGTGTCCAATATGGCCTACCAATTAATGTTTTGAGAACTAAAAGAGTTGATGTGGGTCTTAGCCATATGGATCTCTTTTTCAATGATCTGCTTATACATCCCCACATGGTCTTGGAAATGGTTTTTCAATTTTTCATGTTGGTTAACTTCGTTTTGCTATGTGCTTATTTCAATGGCCATCTTCTGATAGATGGCATGTAACTTCTTCATTGAGAGGGTCCTATTCTCTCTGGCTAAGAAACTCATGTCTTAGTTGACACTTATTAGTTGTTCTCACATTTGATGAAAATTATCCTTGAGAACATTCTTTTATTTTTCAATTGTTATCAATTGAAGATTTTTAGCAGCAAGGAGTTTATTTTCTTCTTGTAAGGCTTTGAGTAATTTTGCATGTGCATATGTTTGGGCCTGTGCTTTCAAAGCATCCCAATCTACCTTATCCTTTTTCATTACTACTCTTTTATTCTCCTCTAATAATTTATTCAATTGCTCTATCCTAAAAAACTCTAGTTGGTTGGCTGAAATAAGTTGAGATGAATCTTTCTATGCAGCTTGTAGGGTAACGAACTTCTCCTAGATTCTTCTCAACTCATCTTCTATGTGTTTGGCCCTAACCTCAACCATAACCAGCTTTCCCTTCATGGAAATGAGGTCTGATTATGCTACTATAACATCTTGGATAATGTCAAACAAGGACGTCATTACTTGTCCTATTTGCAACAAATGATCTAGAGCATCCTCATGTTTCGTAGGAGTCATCAAGGGACCAGCTAGAACTTGAGCATCGCGTGCTTCTATGAGATTCGCTGGTGACAAAACATGGATGTTAAATGACTCTTTGATGTAGTCTGTGACCACTTCTACTATTCCAATTGCATCCTAGTGTTGCATGACCACTACTATGGTACCTTCATTGGTTTCTAATTATACTTGAAATGATGTAGCATTCCTAGAAATCTGTTGTGACCAATGTGACTCCCCTCCTCCTATTTGTATCAAGACCTTATCCCTTGCATGATTGATTGAGATTGTGAGTTGTACAGCATCATCAATCACCTTGAAGAGATTGGTCTCATCATGACTTCCCCAATTGACTATTTCTATGATGGTCCTAAGATGGCTCATTGATAGTCGGTAATCTTATGGTAGTGGTGGCGGTTGGTTCTACTGGCTCATGTGCTACATGTTCGACCTCACTTCTTATTGTTGATTGAGCCTTTTATTTGGAAGTTGGTTGGGCCCTACTATTTGAGGTGTAGTAGGCCCAATCTTCTACTCTTGTTTAGGCTCTAGTGTCTCACCAATATCTTTTCTTAGTGCTAGTGGCTTTAGTAATTTGGCATATGAAGCATTTTGAGCCTTTTTGAGAACATCATTAGTATACCCTAAAATTCCAACATGTCAACACAACTTCCTAATCAGACATGAAAATGGTAATGCATACTCTCCTATCTTGCGTTCTTTGAACAACTTCAATATTTCTATTAAAGACAAATGGGGCAAATTTACATCAACTTTGCCCATCAAGATTACACTCCCTTGGCCACATAGGTAGAGATCCTGTTTAGTCCCTTCATTAGGAAGATGTGATAGGTGCCAATTTTGAAATAAATTCTCTCTTCAAGGATCAGTTCTCCATATGTTTTTCTTCTTTTTCATACGTCCTCTTTAGCCATAGTTTTCATGCATCAGCATTGGAGCGGGTGGACAAATGAGTAAGTTTGGGCCCTGTATTCAGAAGATTCAGAACCTCTGCAATGGCCTTTGTGAAGAAATCAATCGATATTCCACCAATTTCGGCAATGGTGCCTTCCTCTTTATTATGCCAAAATTAATAAGTTTCTCCCAAATATCATTTTCCACTTTTGGAGAGGATAGGTCATAGTAGAGATCCATTAACTTGATCTTTGATCAGCTTAGGGGTGAATTCAATGAAAGGTCCAAAATTAAGTTCCACAATCATTGTAGCAGATGTGCACCTTTCTTGAATGGCTTGAACACATTCTAGGGACAATGTGAGATGTTGTCTTTGTTCATGTGCCCTACCTTCTCCACCTTTTGCTTGCTTAGATTGTGCAGTAATAGAGGTTTCTTGATGGATGCTATACGATTGTGTCTCTTTTTCTACATGTTCTATGGAAGGTCCTTGGCCTTTGCCTCTCCTTGGACATTTGGATGCACCTTGAGAAGGTCCTCCTTGTTGTCCTCATTTAGGGTCCATCTGTAATCACACTGGTATCAATTATTAGTAAGGTAATTTAACAAAGTTTAATTATCTTATACCTTACTCATTACCTTTAATGAATTTTGAATTTTTTCTTAGTGTGATTTTAGAGTTAGAAATTTTTCAACGAAATTCATCTAAAAATTTTAATGTCAGGCCCAATTTGATCAAGTGATTCCAACAATAATTTGCATGATTTGGGTGAAGGAAGAAAATTAGTTTGGCATGAGTTAACATTTCTTAAGATTACTTACCCCTATGATATCCTTTGGGTGATAGCGAAATTTGAAAAAGTTATGCACAAATCGGAGCATACCCCTTTCCCATAACTAAGTTAAACACTCCAAGTTTAAATAGGTTCGATTGGAAGAAAAATAAAAGCATTAATGAGAAATATATTGATGGTTAAATGGTAGGCTCACTGATGAGATGCAATTCGCATAGGCTGCAATATCATGACCGTCGCGATATCGCATCCCATGCGATATCACGTCGTCCCCTACGATATCACGTCTTCCCCTACGATATCACGTATGTGATATCACGGTCTGCTGCCAAGTCTATAAACAAGAGGTGGCTTTCCCTTGTTTCCTCATCCTGGGCTAGAAGTAGAGAAACTTTGGCAGATTGATCACTCCAGAGATAGAATATTTTCCATGTGTCCGCAGTAGGAGTCCTAAAGTGAACTGATCTTTATTCGACCAACATTGTACCTGAACACAAGTTGCGTACGAAAATAAAGATGAACTTCTTGGATAAACCTTACAGTGCATGGAATAGGATTTTATTTATTGCTTTTTCTCTCACCCTTAAACTCCTAGAATGCGGAATGAGTACGACTTGATTACGAGCATCTAGTATGACTACTTGGTAACCTAGTGGCGTATTCAGGATCTGCGCTTGGTAATCCCAGTGGTATTCATGCACAAAGATGTGTACGAATAATTAAGGAATCAGCTGCTCATTGCACTTAGGCTAGATTAGCTTCCTCAACCCTTTCCTCCTAGTTAAGTGCCTCAGTATGACCACTTTGAGCACGTGTGTTACGCGTGGTGATCCCAACAACGATTAGCGTTTGGTAGCCGCAGTTGCATCGATTTAGGGTGTGTATAGTAAGTGGGAACGGATGTTGATGCTAGTTAATTTAGACTTAGTTCATTAGTTAGAGTTAGTAATTATTTTTTCAACCCTTCACCTCAATAGCATAGGAGATAAAACATAAAATACTATAAAAATCATATACCTTGGACTTACTTAACCATACACCGTGACAACTACAAGTAAGTTTGGGAAGACAACGAATGGCTAACCTTAAGTGTTCCATGAGGCGTGTAGGCACTTAGTCTACAGATTTTGATTGGATCGCACATGCTACGCTTGTTTTGTATAGTTGAGTGTAGGGGTATCTCACCACTCATCATTAGCGTTGTTGCCGGGGACTAAGTGTTTGTGTGCTAAGTAGGACATAAGAGATCATTTACATCATTGGGAGCTTAAACGAACCTTAGGGTTAATCAAATAAGAAAAAATTTTATACAACAGTAAAATCTGCACACCGAAATAACAATGTCTTCTTCTCACAAGAGCAACACATCACTTAGGGATAATACTGTTGGCACATTTTGACCATTCAATGGAACAGGCTTTATAAGGTTATGGTGATTTTTTTGAAAAATTTAAAAGAGATTGTTGAGATTTTGTTTCTTCACCTTGAAGTCTACCATGTTGATTAAGACAAGCTTTTGCTAATTGGTTCACATCCACAAAGGCATGGTTGAATGGCCCAAAATCTTAGAGGCCTTGTCCAACTTGCATCCTTGAACCAACCAATCCACAAAGGTTGTAGAGCCTCCTTCCAAGGACCATGTTGCCCATATGAAAAAATCTTACCATTCCATGGGATTTCATTCCTTATTGACATTCGGACAAAAACAAAACCTTAAATTATCATTTAAAAAAAGGCCTATTCATGGGAGTATGCTATACAATAAACTAGAGCACAAAAACACACAAAATCAAGGAAATTAAGGGCCGTGGCACTGAGGGGACACCAATAGGAGGAACTTGGTTTTCTCAGAATCACTAGAACCATCTATACATGTGAGGGAGCTTAGACCTTAGGACAGATTTCTTATATTCACATCGGATGGCTTATGGGAGCAACTTTCAGATGATTAGGCAGTTAACATTGTGCACAATAATCCACGAACGAGTATCGCAAAAAGGTTGGTTAGAGTTGCGCTCGAACGTGTAGCAAGGAAGTGGGAAATGAGATATTCAGACCTTAGAAAGATTGAGAAAGGCATTCGACACCATTTCCATGATGACATTACAGTAATTGTGATTTACTTGGACCATCATTCAAAATTATCTGGGAAGAATAACCGCGGTTTGAATTGCATTTCTGTTCCTGTGGACATATATTCCTCAGAGCTGAGGGTGGATGAAACTGCATGATGAAATGCTTGAACATGAAGAGGTTATTGTCTCTACAATTACAGAAATTCTGCACTCAAGATATGTTTTTCCACCATTAGGGCTCTCGGAAGGGCTAATTTAGTAGTAGCAACGACCACGATAGTTATCATCCGGCATTAAAGCACCACCGCAGAAGCAGAGTAGGACGAAGAAGAAGAAATGACCCAAAAACCCATCATAGATTTCGCCTGCTTTCACGGGAATCACAGTTGCACCGCCACATGTGCAGCAAACAAGGCGGAGACAAAGTCCCAAGCCGCAGTTCGAGAATGAGCAGGACTCTGCGGTGACGGCGACAGTGACAGTGGCACCAATTGTATGAAAGGCAAGCACAGCAGAGTAGCACCAACGAAAGCGCCTATGTGTGAGTGAAGAACAGAGGGCAGAGGACACGGAAAATGCAGAGCAATGACACCAACAGAACACGCGGTCGCGGTGGTTAGGACAAGGAAGATCAGCAGCGGGTGCACAATTGGTTTCCACATCCGCCATGCCACCGTGTAGGAGCAGAGCAGGAGGCCAAAGTCAGGAGCAGAGCAGAGAAATTTTCTCTTGAAAAACCAAAGCTTGAGAGAGAGATAGAGAGTAAGAGCCATTGTTGGTTTTCTGTTATTTTTGTGGATTTTCGTTTTTTCTTGTGGGTTTCTGGTTGCAGATTCTGATCGAAAATGGCCGCCGCTACGTCGCTGAGGGAGATAGATGATGAAATTCTATTTTGTTCCTAAATACACATATATAAAGTTACATGTATAGCTATTTTATAAAAATGGGGATTTATGGACATTTCCAACTATAGCTTTTATTTATATAATTGCAACTTTATGTGAAAGTTGAAACTTCATAGCCTTAATCCTATGATGTTTGTAACCACTACAAAGGACACTTGTTAGTTGTAGCTTTTTTATCTCCTTGATGGTTACAACCACCCAAAATTGTTGTAACTTACCTAACTTGTTGGGCAAGTAACCTCCTAACTTTTTGGGCAAGTAATCTCCTAATTGGTTGGCCAAGTTAGTTGGGAGAGAAGTTAGGTGAGATATTTTTAAATATGTAACTTCCCTACCTACCTTGGAATCCTATAAAAATGCTTCAAGGGGAAGGGGGGATCATCACTTCTCACATCACAATTGGGGTCTCATACATTATACTTTTGAGAAGACATTGGGATCACTTGGGCTCTCACTCGGAGACAATTTGAGTCTTGGGGAGAAGAGCATTTTGTAAAGAAGAAGTTGTGACAATTGCTTCCAAAATGGCTTGCTAAAATAAAGATTTCATCCTCTTTGTCATGGTCCTGTGAGTTATGTATTTTATTTTTTGTTTTGTTTAAATTATTTAGCTAGTGGTTTAGATAGTATCATCCTTGGCAAGTAATTTTGGGATTTTTAGATTGCTCTTACTGTTTCTTGTTGCCTGATAGAAATTTCTATTAAAATTTTTCCATAGAAGCACTTGTGTTTAAAAGCCTTAAGAGCATTTTAGTAGTAAATTTCGTTATTGTGTAACGTGTGGGAACCGCTATTAGAATTGTTGTAAGAGAGCCTCTGTTTGTAGTCACGCCATTGAACAATTCAGAAGTCGAGAGGGTTCAGAAAATCTTTGGTATTTTGATGGGACCAGAATAGCTTCTTTCTATCTTTAAAGTGAATTCCCGTGGTTTTTCAATCAGAAATTGTCAAGTCTTTTAAAGGTTCTATTTGAATGCAATTTTTGATATCTATTATCTAGTCAAAATGGAGTCTCGTACGTGGTAGTTTACGCAACAATTTTTGATAGCATAATAGGATTGTCTTGAAGATATTGCTTGTTTGAGCCTTGGAAGTTTGAACAATTCGTAGATATTGAATTTGGGATAGCTTTATTGTGAAGTGTTTACTCGTGTCATTTTACCTTGTTTAAATATTTGAGGTCTACACAAATCTACTTTCTTTTCTTTTTTTCTTATTTCCATTGCATCTTGCTCTATTTCTAGTTTTCTTGTGGAACTATCTCTTTCTTTGGGGAAAATTAGGAGTAGATTTGTGGAGTTGTGCTCAAATGTTTTTGCAAAATTTTATTTGTTACAAGTAGGTATTATAAGGACCGCATAGACTAGGCAGTTGAACAAAATAGGAAATTTTCAACAACTCACAGTATTGGGCAAAGTTGGCTGAATCTCTTTAAAGTAAGTCATTTGTAGTTTACACACAACGCAATCGTTACATTTCTCACAACCGCATGTCGCAACAGCACACACACATATTCACATTAACTACTAAGTTTATTTGGAGGTATCTAGGCCTTGGTGTTGCCAGAGACCAGCAGGCACCTAAATCTTGTTCGAGGACACTCGTTGGCGGTCGCATCCCAAATGGTCGCCAACAGATTGGACTTTGGATCCGCCCCTTACCGTTGCAGACGTGCAAAGGAAACTTCCTCCATTTCCTTTGCCATTTGGACCTGGTAAAATTGCTGTGTATTTTATTGTTGCATAATGTAATTGTGAATCGTGAATGTCGCGTATTAGTATTTTTTTGACATGTGTCTTGCATTTTTCAGTCAGGGAATCCTGGGAGATTACCCTTACAATTTTCGGCCACGAGGCGAATACCCTCCTCTTCCACTATGGCGACATCAAGGAGGCACAATGCTGGCTCGGCCATGCGGCGGCCCTGGTTGCATTTGTAACGATAGAAAACGTCGGCAGCTGGAAAATACCGACTGAATTTCCGGCGTACATAGTTTTAGCCACGGATCCACGCGAGGGCTATGTTGGAGAAAGCGAATCCGTGGCGCCCTGACCGGTCTTGTCGATCAAACAGGGACTTACGAGTCAGTAAAACAATGCAAAGTGTGTAAAAAGAAAGCGATCTGATTCGAGGAGTCGTAAAGCAAGGGGAAAACGATTGCAACGGTGATAATGCTAAACACGATGAAAGGAGGTTGACATAAGAGAAGCTCGTAGCTTCAAGTTCTTTGCTTTGACTTAGAAATGTATATTTCGTATGAGAAATTACACTGGGGAATCCCCGATTACAGGATGTGAAACAAGCACAAAACAACAAGCAAACGGTCTAAACAGAAGTCCGATCTACCTTGTGGGCTAAAGCTGAGATGCAAGGCAGGCCAAGCTGACGTCTACCGAACAATTGTTTCTGATTGATAGAGTCTTTTCAGCAGAGCGATTACTCCTGTCACTGGTGCTCAAAGCGAACTATACTCTGCTTCGACTATAAGGTGATGATGTCCACGATTGCCAAAGCACTGTTCTCTGTATCTCTGCCCCAAAGTGCTAAGTGCTCTGGTGCTCAGAAATATGTTTTTGCTTCTCTGATTTGCCAACCTTTGTATCTCTGTCAACTGAGGTATTTATGGGCCACGACACTTCGCGAAAAAGGTGCAACCCTGATGACGTGGGTCCCGGATATTGCGGGTCCTGTTGGTATGACCATTTTAAGTTAGACTGTGACTACGCACAACACACTCGTTTGCGTGTTGTGCATGTGAGAAGCAGGCACATGCTGAGCACGCTTTAATTGCTTTTAGGCTGTATTATGCTCATTCGCATTATGTTGCGTGTATGAGCATAATCTAGTGTAAAAACAATAAGCTCAACATTGCTTTACGCTCACTATGCAACTACGCGTAACAAAGCGTAAATAATGTACAACCTACGCTCACTACGCAGCTGCGCGTGGTGAAGCGTAAATAATGTATAACTTACGCTCACTACGCAACTGCGCGTAATGAAGCGTAAACAATGTATAACTCGAATGATAACATATGCACTGGTACGCACCGCCGCGTAACGAGCGTAAAGACAAGTTAATCATGCGCCACGAGAAAAAGCGTCAAACTGTTGCGCTTCTCTAGACTCTTCCTTTGACTGTTTTGGAGCTTATTACGCACATTACGCTGCCATGCGTAATAGAGCGTAAGCTTGTCCTGGAACAAAGCTGATGTGCACTCTCGCTTGAATTGTGGAATTGCGAATCTTTGCCTGAGGCCGACTCATAATTTTCACGGTGTTTCAATGGCCCCTCTTTGTTGACGGTTGGAGGGCTTACCCGAAAGACGTCAACAAAGAATGCAAAACACCGAATTGGTGAAAGCAAGAACAGCATTCATCTATGGCTACTCAAGTGTTGCCCTATCAACATGGAAGAACAAGACTGGCAGGTATGGGAGATAAAGGGATATAGTTGGAAACAGGTTCGGGGAATATGCAAAATGCGTTATAGATGGTAAGGGTATGAAATACGTGGTCAACAGGAATGCTTTCAGACGAGCGTAGCGCGTCAGCTTGTGGTTTCTCTGTTACCGATTATTGCAGGAATGCGTGCAAAAGGAGCGTTGCGCATCACTTTTTGCGATGTCTCTGCTAACGTGAGTGCGGCAAATGAATACTTGCGTATGGGGGTTTTGCGTATGGGAACTGGGTGGTGGGGATGAAGGAAACAAAAGTTAAGGGTAGAATTGTGCAAGGGATAGACATGTAGAGCTACGTGATCGGGCAAACTTGAGCAGCCATTTCAACACGCTATTGTACTTCACCACTCAGATGGACGCACCTTTGGACAACATCCTCCAAGGCAAGTACCCTGCAACCACAAAAGAAAACAGAGGACACCATTGCTCATGAACCAAAGGCGAGGTTCTTGAAACCAACGCTGTCTGATGTTAGATAAATGGGCTGTAAAGAAGGAGCCGGAGCACGCGGGCGAAGCCGCCAATCCTGATGATTCGGCACCGCATATCTTCGCCAAAAGGCACCAGACACAGTACAGCTAATTGGCTGCACCTGGAACCGACCGGATGAATCTGAGAGGCCGACGTCCGATAGCGATGATTGGCGGAGACTCCCGGGGCTATGACCGTCGAGGATTTCGTCGGAGCTCTGACTAGCGAGGCTAAACTCTCAGAGGTGGCACCACTGTGGCGGGTGCGGTGGCGGCATCTCTGAGGGATCAGTAAGATGCCTCTTTGCTTATTCGAGGAATCAGTAGGATGCCAGCGGGGTGGCAACACTAGGACTGTTCCAGTATCCCACCTCGTCTGTTGTGCAGCTGTAAAAGAATGATCACGCTCGCTTGGACATGGCAGCGATTTGTACACCCCAGTTTTAAGTCCTGGTAGACTGCCATTACTGGTTTTAAGTCTCAGCAGACCATGGTCCCAGTTTAAAGTCCAGGCAGACCGAGAGGCGCTAGTTTCACGTTGTAGCGGATGGCGGCAAGGCTGGTTTATGGTCTCAGCAGACCGTGCTGTGGATGTTAGTTTTATGTCATGAGCTAGGGACAGATCTGTGCTGGTTTTACATCTTAGCAGATGACTATTTACCTGTGCCAGTTTAGCGTCGTGGCGGACGCGTGCAAAAGATGCCAGTTTTTCGTCTTGGCGGACCTGTACAACACTGCCAGTTTTACGTCGTAGCGAATGGTTACCACTTGCCAATTTAGCGTCGTGGCGGACGTGTGTAAGGCGTGCCAGTTTTACGTCGTAGCAGACGATCAGTGCCAGTTTTATGTCATAGTGGACGATCAGTACCAATTTTACGTCGTAGCGGACGATTAATGCCAGTTTTACGTCGTAGCGGACGATGGGTGCAAGTTTTACGTCGTAGCGGACGATGGGTGCCAGTTTTACATTGTAGCGGACAAGTACTGTCATACCTGCTGTCGACACCGTAGATGCTGCTAGATGAAATACCGCTTCAAGTATACATGATTTACAAGGTTTTTTAATTCGTTGCCATTGGTGTCTGCTAATTTGAACGCTCCGTTGCCATACGCGTCAACCACCAAGAAAGGGCCTTCCCAGTTTGCAGAGAACTTGCCTACTGGTTCACGCACAGCCTTGAGAACAAGATCTCCTTTCTTGATCGGGCACTGTTGAAGGTTGTTGCGATGTTTCTGGCGCTGTTTGTCCTGATATTTTTCAATTGTATCAAGAGCCTGAATCCGCTTCTCTTCCACTGAATCCAGATCCATTATCCGAGCCTCGGCGTGTTGAGCCTCATTTATAATGGTGGAGAGGACCATTCTCAGAGAAGGAATTTGCAATTCAAGAGGTAGCACTGCTTCAGATCCGTAAACCAGGCTATAGGGTGTACTACCTGTAGCTGTCCTACACATAGTACGATACGCCCATAACACATAGAGGATCTGTTCATGCCACCGCCTTTTGTTGCTGTCGAGCATTTTCTTGAGCAGGTTGATGACTATTTTGTTTGATGCTTCAGCTTGACCATTCGCCTGCGGGTAATAGGGAGAGGAAAAAGACTGTCTAATGCCTAGGTTGTCACAGAAGGATTTGGTATCCACGCTACTAAACTGTGGCCCATTGTCGGTCACAATAGTCATTGGGAGACCAAATCTGGTTACTATGTTGTCCAAGATAAAATGGCAAACCTGTTGGGATGTGATTTTCCGCAGGGGGACAGCTTCTACCCACTTCGTAAAGTACTCAGTAGCGGTAATTATGAAGCTATGCCCTGTAGAAGATTTTGGCGTGATGGGTCCTATGATGTCCAGTTCCCATCGCTGAAACGGCCATGTTATCTGCGTTGTATGCAATTCTGTGGGCGACATGTGAATGAGGTTTGCATGACACTGACACGTGTCACAAGTTTTAACCTTTGTCAGGCAGTCCTGTTCCATGTGTGGCCAGTAGTATCCTAAGCGTCGGATTTTTAGGACCATAGCCCTTAGTGCTACGTGGCCGCCACACAGTCCCTCGTGAACTTCGCCGACTATGTGTTGCGCTTGGTCTTTGTCAACGCAGGTAAGCAACACGCCATCAAAGGAGCATCTACAGAGAGTGTTGTCTCCGATGATGACGTATTGCCTAGCCCGCTTACAGATTGCATCTTTCTGTGCGCGCGTTAATGCAGGTGGTGGCTCACCCTGTAAAAGATAAGTTTTGATATTATCTTACCATTCAGGCGTGCTTTCCTCGATAAGAGAGGAGATTTGCGCCGTCTGAACGATAGGGTCTGCGCAGTCTGTAATCAATGCAGGGCAGGTGTTAAACAAATGTGAAGGCACGTGTAAAGCCAGGGTGGCCAGTGCGTCAGCAGTCCGTGGGATGTATTAGGCGTCGAAGGTCGTAAATCGCCTCAGAAGATCTTTAGCCTGATCACAGTAGGGCTACAAATGTACAGCCTTGCAGGCGTAGACTCCAGTGATTTGACTTATGACACGCATCGAATCACCCCTAACCGCCAGGTGTTGAACATCGAGTTCACCTGCAGTTAGTAACCCCCTGAGGAGCCCCTCGTAGTCTGCCACATTGTTCGTACAAGGGAAGGTTAATCGATAAGCGTGTAGACGCACATCCTCAGGCGATAGCGTAAGAACAGTGGCAGCACTACCGCCTCTGGCAGTTGAAGCTCCATCGAAGTACAATGTTGCTTCGAGGCCTGTTGAGACAGGGCTTAGTGTATGTACATGTTCGTCTGGGAACTCTGGCTCCATGGTTGCGTGATTGTTAATCGGTGAAGTTATTAACTGGTCAGCTATCGCTTGGCCCTTCGTGGATGATTGACCAATATAGTGCAGATCGAATTCTGCCGTGATAGCCTTCCAGCGAGCTATTTTACTACTCTCGTATAAGTTGTGCGTAATGGCTTTAAGGATGTTGTTTTTACAGATGACGTTAACTTGACTACAAAAAAGATAATGCCTACATTTCTTGAGCGTAAAAACTAACGCTAAGAAATTACGCTCGACGTCGTTGTATCTCATCTCGTACGCACATAGAGTGTGGCTCAAGTAGTAGATGGGCATTTCCGACCCATCATCCCTTTTTTGACAAAGCAACGCTACTATTGCTACGTCCGAAGTTACGAGGTAAATGAAAAAAGGCGAATCCCTTTGTGGCGGGGAAACCGTCGGCAAATGTTGCAGTTCTTGTTTTAAACTGTCGAACGCACGCTGGCAATCGTCGGTCCATTCGAAATTAAGCCACTTTTTCAGCAAGTGTTGCATAGGGTGTAACTTGTCGGTTAACCTCGATGTGAACCGGTGTATAAACTTTAAGCATCCCTGCAACCCGCGTAATTGCTTGAGGTCTGTGGGAGGTGTTAACTCGACAATGGCTTTGACCTTATCAGGGTCAACTCATATGCCGGTTTCCGATACCACAAACCCCAGCATGCGTTCGGTTTTGACTCCGAATACACACTTCTTTAGGTTAAGCCGGAGCTCGTGTGTGGAGAATCTTTTAAGGACTAAATCCAGGTTCTTTGAATGATCTTCCGACTTCAAAGACTTCACAGCTATGTCATCCACATAATCATTCAGCCTTCCTAGGAGGTAGTCACTGAAGATGTATGTCATGGCCCGCTGGTACGTTGCTCTGGCGTTATTCGGACCAAAAGGCATCATGCTGTAGCAAAAGATGCCCCAGGGTGTCATGAACGTCGTGGTCAACTAGTGTTTTGGGTTAATGCAAATCTAGTTATAGCCTGAAAAGCCATCCATGAAGGACAGAAGCGCATGCCCAGCTATTGTATCCACTAGCTGGTCAATACTCGGCAGCGGGAAGTTATCCTTGATTGTGGCCTTGTTCAAATCCCGGAAGTCTATGCATATGCGTATGCTCCCGGTTTTCTTCGGCATGACCACAATGTTGGATACCCAGTCTGAGTAATCGACCGCGCGGATGAAACCAGCCTGGTATAGCTTGGTGATTTCATCACGCACTGCTAGCACGATCTCTGGTTTGATTTTGCGTGCCTTTTGCCTAACCGCTTTAATCTGTGGGTCTAGGATAATGTTATGCTGGATTAACCTAGGATCTAACCCAGGCATATCCTCGTATGACCATGCAAAGACAGTAATGTTGTCTTGCAGGACCCGTTTTATTGCGTTGTGCGTTTTTTCGTCTAACAAAGAACTGACTTTGAGCGTTTTAGTCTCACCCTTATGCGTAACGATAGGGACCTCACTGAGGGGGTCCTCGGTTATGTCTCCAGCCTCCAGGTCTAGCGTACGCGTTGACTGTTCTGGCCATTCTGGGGACGTCTCTGATGCAGCTATGGTTATGCTTTCTAAAGGGAGGTTGACGTCTACTAGAGTGCAGTCAAACTGTCTAATTAAGTTCCCGTATGGGCCTGTCAAAGTTAAGGGTGCTGACACTGTGGCATCCATTCTCCGTCTGTCCTGCAAAATCGGCAAGTGCGTAAATGGTTAGGAGACAAGTGACGTGATGTCGCCGAACGTGGAAGGCTAACTGAATTTTGAATATTATAGACAAGCTGTAATCAATGTAACCCAATTACGAGGCGATAGGATGTGGTAGTTTAACGTCATTTCGGACAGTGGCGCGTGTGATATCGGCCGCATTAATATCTAGATTTGCGGATTCCGTTTCAGGAAAGTTTCGCTTGATTCTGATATCAAGTCGGTGATCCTCGCGTATAAGTAAGTAGTTCTTCGACGAGAACTGGTTGTTGGCTATCGTGAATTTGAATTCGCAATTGTCACTGAGAAAAGGAAGAATAGAGAGTTAGGGCGTGGAATCTTGCAAAGATTTACAAGCGTTAAGTTGTGAAGAAATTCTGAAACCATCGCAATGGCGCCGAAGACGAAGAAGAAGAACGCAAAACTAGCCAAAATCGACGAAATGCAAGCAACTCTGGACCGTGTTTCGTAGGCTCTGATCGATGTTCGTGACCCTACGCCGTTGAACCGGTTAGTCATTCCTTACATTCATTTTTATGGCTACTTTTCGTGGTATATTTTTGTTTGCGTGCATGTCGATTTTAAGTTATGGACCTCGGGCTAATGCGAGGGTTTGAAAGGGTTGCGTTTATCGCCATAGTCAGGGACGAACCTTGCGTTGTCGCAAGGGTTTGGGCGATTTCGGCCTGGGTGTGTTTTATAAGTTTTCTGTGTTAGTTGTGCAAATGCAAATGTAGCTGTTAATATATGCTCTGGCTTTTCTATATAGCGTCACGCTAAAGCCCATCCTGATTGTGCTAGACCTCATTGGGGTTTTGTGCTGGATGAACCCTATCGTCCCCAATGTCCCTCCTCCTCACACACGAGTGTAGGGAAAGGCCATCTGGTTCCGAAAGGGGGCGCTGGAGTTTCTGCAGTTTCTGCTGCGCAACTTCAGCATCATTGTCTGGTCTAACGTGACTGAGGATGTTGCCGGTGCCGTTTTGGAGCACCTATTGGCAAGGTCGGCGCAGGGGATTCTGGCTTACCTGACGGACGGAGCCATCGACACGGGTTATCCCGAGGACCAAGTGCTCAATGCCCGCAGTCTATGGAGCTTACACTGGATCTGGGGCATGGCCCGTTTCAACTGTTATTATGCATATAACATGTTGTTCGTGGCTTGCCATGTGTCGACGTACTTCCAGAACCCACAAGGCACGGTGTACTACGCAGGCGAGTAAGTAGATTTGGCGAACTGTATTGTCCCTATTTTGTTATAACGTCTGTTATTGATGTGAAGGATAAGAGAAGTCTATGCACAAAGTGTATGTTAAGCTTACGCTGTATGGTACAGGTTTTTTATACATGACAACCAACTAATTGGCGATGGCGATACGTTGGCCTGGGCTAAAACGGTAATAATGGCGTTTACTGCAACCAACAACGTGCGTGCCGGTGTTATCGAGCAAATTGGCCATTAGATGCGCAAGTATCACACCCACTATGAGCGCCCTTTTAAGAATTGTCGGGAACTCGGGTGGTTGCACGAGGACTAGACCTTGGATCCGCCTCTCACCATCGAGGATGTGGAGAGGGAACTCCCGCCATTTCCATTTCTGTTTGGCCCCGGTAAGGCCGCTGCGTGTTCTAATGTTATGCGTGTAGTGAGTCACGGACGTTATATAATCGTGTTTCCGTTTAACTTGTGTTTTATGCCTTTCAGTCAGGGAATCCTGGGAGATTACCCTTACGATTTTCGGCCGCGAGGCGAGGGATGTTCTCTTTCGTTACAGGGATATTAAGGAGGCACAGCGTTGGCTTGGCCATTTGGGAGCCCCAGTCGTAGTGACCAGCAAGATCCAGGCCGTAGGGCTAATGCACCTATTTTTGGCTGCAACCCCTGACGTCCCTGCCAACGAAATGATCGCTTTAGTGAACTCCTTCAGCGAGAAGGCGGATCGTTTTAGCACGCGCGTGCATAACATGCGCGTAAATTTTGACATTAACGCTCATTTCTTCTCAGACCTGTTTGGCGTTCCCTCGAGTAGCCTTCTTGTAAAAGTGAAGACCAAGAGGAGTGCCAGAGTCGAGGAATTTCTGAAGGAGTGGGCGAGGATTCCTAAGGAGACCAAGGGGTTTCCTTGTGAAAAATTCGAGATGGGGACCGCCAAAACACTTTATCCCCTTTTTCAAGTCCGGACCTTTCCTAAAACCCTCTCGCAGGTGAAGTTCTTTTATGTAGAACAGACCCATATCATGCGAGAGGTCCTAGAGGAGGGAGCCAGGTTTGATTGGGCAAGCCATCTTGCCAAGGGACTGCGCAGTGAAATGGTCAAGCTTCGGGAGAAGCTCGAGTCTCGTTTCAATGTGCATTACGCCTTTTTCATAGCTTGCCTCCAGCGGTTTGCTGAGTTTCTGGTCATTCAGAGGAATGGGGTATGGGTACAGTAAGACTGAGACCAGCTATCCAGACCCTGGATTGCCCACATTCTCAGCACTACCCGTGGGCAGGATCCGCCGGAAGGGATCGGTGAGTCGTTATCTGTAACGACTAAAGGCTTGATGGCGCCCTGAGCGCGAGGTCTCGACAACGTAGGTAGGATAATGCCTACCTATACTGGCGACGCCTCATGGGGGAAACGTCTGGTAGAGGAAATTGTGGAACCGACAGCTCGGCGGAAGAGGCTTTGCCTAGCTGAGGCCCCTGGGGGTGATGCAGGCCACACTGTTGGGCTCAAGGTGCAGCGGAATAAACCTCCACCTGGTAAGTGTGAAAAGGTTGTATACGCAATGCTTTACTTAGATGATCTGGAATTATAAGCTAACGTATGGTGGTGTAAGGAGCAAAAATGACAGGGCAATTGACCCTTGAGACAGGGGCGATGGTACTGAGCCGTGGGGAGGGGGCCTCAATTTTGGAAGAAGAGGCCCCGACTATTGATACGAGCCATGTGCAGGTTCGAGTGCGTGAGGCGGTCCCAGCTGTTAGCGGAGGCCACGTACAGACTGGAGTGCATGAGGAGGCCCCAGCTACTGGAACCAGTGACGCACAGACTCCAGTGCGTGAAAGGGAAAAGGATACGGGCGATGTCGATGAAATCGCCACTATCACCGGCAGAGGTAATGAGTGCGTTAGCATGTTTGAAAAATGTGTTGATGGAGGGAATGTCTAACCAAATTACGCTATAGGGGAA
Organism: Gnetum montanum; assembly: GCA_015680685.1. Taxonomy (NCBI): domain Eukaryota; kingdom Viridiplantae; phylum Streptophyta; class Gnetopsida; order Gnetales; family Gnetaceae; genus Gnetum; species Gnetum montanum. The sequence continues at coordinate 469,733 of MNCI01027234.1, read as the reverse complement.
GCAGATGCCTGAACGTCTGCTGCTGTTAGAAAAATGTGGAGAGACTTCCCCGATAAATTTGCCTTCATGGAAGGCGTCGTCAGCGACATGATCGAGCGTGTGGAACACGTTGAACCTGGCGCTGGTAAGTTAACGAAGTTGCAACATGATTTCTTAGTAATGTGTCATCTATATTGATGCTTGTTTTCTGTCAGGAGCTCACCTTCGATGGGATCCCGCGGAGCCCATTGATCTGGACACAGTGGAGCCCCCATCTGATGGGGCAGTCGTGCCACGCCACATTTATGAGGAAATGCGTAAATGTGCGTTACGCTCGACACGCTCCATATGGGAAAGTAGGAATGTTAATGAAGGCCTATGGAAAAGGCTGCAACGGTCGGAGGAGAGGGTTGAATCCTTGACCAAGGAGGTCGAGGACCTAAGCGCGCGGTATGAATTCCTATAGGCTCGAGTGACGGGGGACGAAGACTGGCGTACCACCGTTATTGATCACTCCCGTTATTGGACAACCATCAAGAACAGCATTCAGACCAGTCGGGCGTTAGTAGAGAAAAGGATGCAAATTGAGCTCCTAGCTCAGAAAAGCTGGGACTGGAGGGACTACTGCGCCAGCATACAAGAATGGGGGCAGACGGAGAAGGACCACAACCATGTATATAAAAGGCAAAGCGCTGCTTATATAAAACGTTACCGCGATTCCGCCGTTAAAGCTCGATCCCTGGAGGTTTTCGTGGACACCATCGAAGCGTCCGAAGCTTTCAAGAA
>MNCI01027234.1:451058-461727 GCA_015680685.1 Gnetum montanum | reverse complement strand
TGACAGTGTAGGTGGGGTGATGCCCACTTACACTGGCGATGCTTCATAGGGGAAACACTTGGTGGTTGAAACTGTAGAGCCTTCAGCACGGCGTAAAAGGCTTCGCTTAACCGAGGCCCCTGCGAAGCCTGGGAGTAGCACAGGTCGAACCATGCAAGTCAGAGTTCGTAGTAAACCTCCATCTGGTAAGCGTAAAAGAAACGTAGTGAAAGTTATTGTATTACACAATTTTTATNTTGTTAATAATTAATATTTTTAACTAAATTATGCTACAGGTGAAGAAGATGTATCCACGTCTGCCTCTGTGAGCAGAACATGGAGAGAGTTTCCTGACAAATTCACCTTCATGGAAGGCGTTGTCAGCGATATGATCGAGCGCCTCGAGCGCGTCGATCCTAGAGCTGGTATGTTATAGCTATAATAGGTTTATTTCATTAGAAAGTGGTAATGTTTCATTTATATTGATAATGTTTGCTATCAGGAGCTCGCCTTCGATGGGACCCAACGGAGCCCATTGATTTGGACACAGTGGAGCCTCCATCTGACGAGGCAGTCGTGCCATGCAGCATTTATGAGGAGATGTGCAAATGTGCATTATTCTCGACTCGCTCCTTGTGGGAGAGTAAGAGTATCAATGAAGACCTCTGGAAAAGGCTGCAGAGGTCAGAGAGGGAGAAGGAGTCTCTGGCCAAAGAGGTTAGAGACTTAAAATCACGATGCGATTTCCTGCAGGCGCAGGAAACAGGTGAGGAGGACTGGCACACAGCTGTGATTGACTACTCTCGCTATTGGACCGTAATCAGGAATAGCATGCAAACCAGTCGGGAGTTGGTGAAGCAGCGGATGCAGATAGAACTGTTATCTTAGAAAAGCCAAGACTGGAAGGATTTCTGCGCAAGTGTGCAGGAGTGGGGGCAGAAAGAAAAGGATCACAAGCATTTGTATAAGCAAGAAAGTATCACTTATCGTCAGCATTACCGTGATTCTGTCGTCGAAGCTCAATCCTTGCGAGTATTCCTTGATGTCATTGGCGCATCCCAAGCTTTCGAGAAGTTTCAGGAGCAGGTGACAGTAAGCACATCACCGGAAAGAGAAATGACTCTTCCCGGGGGCGAGACTACTGTCCCTACTTTCTTCCCTGATCCGCCTCACTGGACTAGTGTGGAAAAGGGAAAGGTGAAAGCTGGAGTTGCTATGGGAAACGGAGTATGGTCTGAATTAACTGAGGATGAAATCATGCAGCGCCTATGGGTCGGTTTAGAACAGCTCCCCTTTGCTGCGGAAGTAGGACCGTCACGAGTAAGTTTAAACATTATTGAATCTAAGTTTTCTGATTATGGTGTTAAGTCTTTGCTAATGTATTTGCTGTACACAGGTACAAGAATTGGAGGGCGAAGGCGAACAAGGTGGGGAACAAGCACAAGAAGAGGAGCATAATAGCGAAGAGCATCCTCTTGTGGAGCTGACATTGGAACAAGGGCCTCGTGGGGATGGAATTCCTCGCGAAGGAATACCTTCTAAGAAGGACGGCCCACTTGAGGATGATTTATTAGGCTTGGAGCCTAACCTAAGGGGTATGGGTGATAGTGGTACCAGGGGGGATGCGTAACTGTAACTTACGCATGATTTTATTGATTGGAATTGAACAATGGTTATATGAATGTTGAAAAGATTGGCATTAAGATCTTCTGTATGGTTTTAAATGTTATTTATTTTATTTTTTTGGTTTTATCTCTTTATTTGCAACGCGTAAGTGTAGTTGTTAAAGGTTTTGAATAAGTTACGTTGTTGTGAAATAGAATTGCTAATTTAAGGCCATCGCGGGCCATCGTGTAACATTTGCGTAAGATACTAGGGAATTAGTTTTGGGCCGTTGCGAACCTTTGCTAGTTTAAGGCCATTGCGGGCCGTCACTAGTTTTAGGCCATTGCGGGCCATTGCTAGTTTAAGGCCTTTGCGGGCCACCGCTAGTTTTAGGCTATTGTGGGCCACTGCTAGTTTTAGGCCGTTGCGGGCCTACTGCATAAGTTTGGAAGCGTAATTGATAATAATGTACATTTCTGCGTAATTGCATTGAAATGATCAACGAGCGTAAATAGCGTATATAAAGAAATGTGAATGGCGTAATGAATAGCAAGCGTAAATATGTATGTATATATTAAAGAGGATTGACAATGCAAACCACTAAGCGTAAAAGGAAAAATTAGTAAAGACGTGACGATGCGCGTAAATTTCATTTAGATCAATCACTAATTTGTAATTGTTTCTCGATGGCCTTTACGTTCAGTGGTGCATAAGGGAGGGGAGACTTGCAGCCTGACTCTTCCATACCACCGTCTTGAAATGGCAGGTTGGCCCAAGCTAGACTGTCATCATTCGTTTTGGTTTATTCAAGGATTCGGGGATGGATCTGATCATCCGATGTTTCTATCTCCGAACCCCATTCCTCTTTGATATTGTTGATAGTCCTTGGGGTGATTTCATCACCGCGTATTATAACCTCTCCCCATGCGTAAGGGAGATGTATCTCCTGATGGATTGGTGACAAAACCGCCCTCAGTTGGGCTAGCCAGGATCTCTCTAGAATTAAGTTGAACCTGGGCATCTCCTTGATGACAAGGGATGTAGCATCCGTTGGGAATTGATCCCCTACCACAAATTTGATGCGCACCATCCCCTTGACCTGAACCCGTGCTCCATTGAACGACTATACACATGTTGTCATTGTGGGACTGATCTGGTCGACAAGACCCAACCTATCCACGATCGGATAAGGAATGACATTTGTAGCTGCGCCGTCATCCACGTGCACCCTTCGGATCCGGTATTGACTGACCCGGATGGTGATAAACATGGGTTCAGTTGTCACTTGACCTTTCTCAGGATCATCTTTGATGGATTTTTCATGAAAGGTCAACAAGGTAGGTTTAGGTCACTCAGCATCGAAGGGAAACATGACAACATGTATCGCTTCCTCCTCCGCTGGTAAGCTTTCCTCCATAGGTATGGATGTCAGCATGCGGACCATGGCCTCACGGTGTTTTTGAGACGTCATGAGCAGGTCATAGAGACTCAGCGTTGTATTTTTTTGTTTTAGAGCCTGTTTGACCTACGTAAACACGTCAAGGAGGTCCTATTCTTTACTAGCTTATTTGTCCCCTCTGTCTTCTTCCATTCGCCCTAAGAGACGAATCTCCCTGGGCGGAATGGCGTCGGTCGGAGGGTTGCTCTTTTTCTTGCCGAGGGTGGGTGGCTGTGTTTCTGCACCCTTGTCCTACCTAGGAGGCGAAGATGCAAGGACAGAGGCCAAGGGCCTGGGCCTAGCGAAGCCTAGCGTAACATGGTTTTTAGCAGCATTGACTAACGTGTCCCCTCCCCTTTGTTTATTACATGATAGTTAGTGATTTGTGTTAGAAGCTTGCCCTTGCGTAAAAGGGGTAGCCGGTGATTTTGGCACCCTGAGAATGAAAGGCACCTTAGGTGTGGGCGCGGACATAGCCGCGGCTTTACTGTTACTGGGAGGCTGAGTTGAATCTAGAGAAGGCCCGAATGATGAAGGGTGGCCTTGAGACACCACTAGCTGCCAGTGAAAATCTTGTCCCCCATGGTGAACTGGTAGGCACGTGTAAAACAAAAGGTTGTTTTGGCGGTACCTTCTTTTCACTGTTTGTACTCACCACGTTGATTGTGTAGGGTGCGTTGTTTGCATTCAATGGATCCTTGTACACATGCAATGCTTGGTTTTCCAGACGTGTTGAACTACTGTCATTTAGTTTCAAAGAGCCATCATCGATCATGCATTGAATGTCATCTTTCAATGCCTAGTAGTAATCTATGTTGTGACCACACAACTGGTGATAGTCACAAAAACGGTCCAGCCTGAAAGACCTTGGAACTGGTGGTTCGTCAGGTAGTGCTAAAGAAGGATTCTTCAGCAGTTCACAATGACGCCTGTGACACTTCATAGCTTCTTCGAATACCTTCTTAGTCTAAATGTATCCTGCCCCTAGTAGTTGTTTCAAAAGTTCTGAGTGTTTTACAGGGAGGGATGTATACTTTGAGCGATTTTTACGCTCAAAGTTTGGTTTTGGTTGAGGGGGCTTTTCAGTGGCAGATGTGTCTTGGCTGGTGCTACTCGCACTAGCCGTGGTCTCGGGTGATGCTATAGGTGCCTTCTTGTTTTTTTTCTTAGCGCCTTCAGCCAGCGTAGCTACCATCGTTGTTGTTGTTTTACCTTCATCCTTACCCTTGTTGTTAGCATTTTTGTAGGTGACATACGCCGGGTCCTTGCTAGCCTCCGCAGCATCTTGGATGCTTTTGGTCTGGGCAAAAGCCTGATGTAAGGAGCTAGGGGAAAGATAATATAGCTTAGACTTGATAAAATTTTTAACTGCTCCTTTGAATATGGCCAACAAATGGGCCTCTGCAATTGGCTCACAGATTTCATTCAAAGTAGCACTCCACCACTGTATAAACTTTTGGACTGGTTCGAGTGGGTCCTGTTTCACTCCCATGAGTTGATCTAACGTGACCTCCGGCTTTAGGTTGTATTTAAAGTGAGTCACAAACTGTGTCAGGAGCTCTTCCAAGGTTGATATGGAAGAGCGAGGGAGGGCTTGATACCAATCCAAAGCTTTCCCTGCCAGAGACATCGCAAAGACGCAGATGATTGTGTGAAGTCACTGCTGTAGCAACAAAGATTCAGATCTGAAGGTAACTAGGTGAGCGTTGGGATCTCCCTCCCCATTATATTTAGTGAAATGGGGTAAGGACTTCCCCGTGGGTAGCGACAGCGTGGGGACTGCTGGACTAATAGGATCATCTTGATAGAAGTCCATGATCTGTATAGTGTTTGAACCAGCAGCATTAAGGCGTCTAACCTCCTCGGTGAGAGTTTGAATAAGTAAGAATGCTTGATCTAAGCCTGTTGATGAAGATGTTTGTGCAGGGGGAGCAGGGGGTTGACCTGCAAGAGTCGCGCCAGGTAATGGGAATGGAGAAATGTTTTGGCTGGCAGATGGTGTGGCGGGGGTCCCTGCAGACAGAGGTACTTGTGAGGACCACCACCCACCGATTTGAGAAGAGAGATTAGCTGCCACCGACTGTGTAGTGTAGGGATGATAAGGATATTGTGAGACCATCTGCGGAACATGCGTTGTGGGTGCAACCAAGGGTTACACACCATATATCGCAGACTGGTTATGTTGCGTCGCGGGGATGATCCACTGACTCGCGGTGGGCTGTTGGACGGATGTCTGTGGCTGAACGACAGCTGTGATCTGTTGGCTTGGAGGGGGCAGCAGTGATAAAGTTTGCACCGAGCGAGTTGTAGATATGGCATGGGGTTGGATCTGAGGGATGAAATGGGGCACGGTGGATGTAGGGACCACCGACAGAATGCTAATTAAGATGTTATTTTGGGGTATTTGCACTTGTAGCCCAGATCACTGCGTAGTGACTTGCAGGATGACAGGAATGTAAGTTTGTGTGGTCATGGCAGGATTAAGATGGGGGGCTTTTCCGTTGAGAGGGAATAAGGGATTTATGTAGGTATGGGGGCTCAGAGTATGATACGAATGTTCAGACTGGGCTGCAAATTCATCATCTTCTTCCTCCCCATTCTGGGATTCCAACACGGACTGGGTAGCTTGATTCTTAGCCATGACCAATTGTGTTATGATTTTATGGTAATGTTCTGTCAAAGGAATGATGTTGTATGTGGTAGGGGTAAAATCCTGACCCCCTCGGTGGATCATCTCAAAATTTCGTTTCGCCTCGATTTCGGCTCGGCTAAGGGAAAGCTTTGCCTGGATCTTGACGCAAATGAAGTTATATTCTTCAGGAGTCACGATGGTAAATACGGGGTCTTTTCCCTGCGGTCTCAATGACCGACGTGACTGTCCCTGAGGTCCTATAACACCAGAAGCTCGTCCAGTGGCGACGATGGGATTCACAAATGTGGCACCTGAGTCAGTTGTGATCATTGCGGCTGTGGTTGTGTATGCAGAATCCATTGGTCAAGTAGATTAACAACGACAAGTGACTAGATCTAAAAAACGGTGGACAAAGAAGATCGCGATTAGGCTTTCTACCCTGTAGGATTCCAAAGGAATTGTTACTGTGACTGATCTACACTGCATGCTTTTTGTAAACTTCCCTAGAGGTATTACATTTACATTTTGGAGACGTGGGTACAGATCGCTTACAGGGCTATCCGTAAAAAATACAAATTGGCACCTAGGCTCTCCTTCTAGCGCCAGAAAACTGTAACGACGAAAAATGTCGGTAGCTGGAAAATACCAAACAAAATCCATGTACACAGTTCTAACCATGGATCCGTGCGAGGGCTGTGCTAGAGAAAACGAATCCGCAGTGCCCTGAACGGTCTTGTCGATCAGACAGGGACTTACTTAATCAGTAAATTGACGAAGATTATAGGTGTTTCGTGGAACGATTTGATTCGATAAATCGTGAAAGGAAAGGAAAACGATGTAGATAAATTGCAATAATGACAACGTTAACATGACAAAGGGAATCAAATCTAAGAGAAATGATCTGTACTTTGACCCAAAAAAACGAGTATTTTGTATACAAAGTTACAATGGGAAGACTCCGATTATCTTGAGCGAAACATACACAAAATAAGAAGAAAACTGTTTAACAAGGAGTGCAAAATGGAGCTCGGTCTACCTTATAAGCCAAAGATGGAGTGCAAGGAAGGTCAAGCTTGGATGTCTATCAACCAACTGTGTCTGGTCAATAGATCTTGCCAACCGCACTAGATGATCTCTCAATCTCTGATCTATCTTCTTCGCTTTGGATAGTCTCTGCTCAAAACTGCAAAGCATCGCTGATGGGAGAATTGTATTTTCGCCAAAAGGTATGATCACTCCTGCTGCTAAATGCTCCAAAATGTCTCTTGTTTCTGCTCAAGGATGATAACTGCCAAAAAAATGAAGATGCAAACCACTGCTCTTTTTTCAAAAGTCCCTCCCTTTCTTCGCCAATTGGGGTATTTATAAGTCTGACAACATGCAGAAAAGGCACAGCCTTGGTGACATGTGTCTCGAACCTTCCAGATACCATTGACTTGACGAATCGGCTATGTCATGTCACATTGCAACGTACGCTGTCAACACTTTTGCCACAACTGCTTCATGATTACGCACAATACGCTTATCAGTGTATTTCGCGTATGGGTAGAAAATGCGTAACTGCTTTAGCCAGCTTTACGCGGTATTACACTTGTTTACGCTTCGTCACGTGGTAGAGCGTAACAAAGCATGGAAATAGTGAGTCAAGCTATTTTACGCTCATTTATGCAGCAAAGCGTAGTGAAGTGTAAAAAATGATCAACTTGACGATAAATTACGCTGACGTACGCTGCGTAGCGTAACGAGCATAAGGCGATCAATCTGCAAAAAGAAAGGAGCCGATCTGTCGCGCTTCCTTTGGACTTTCCCTTTGACCTTTTTGAAGCTCATTACGCTGCCTTGCATAACAGAGCATAAATCCGACCCTAGACAAAAGACTTAGCAGGATATGCGAGAAGTCGCATATTACGCTGTTTAGGCCTTAAGCTTTACCAAATCTGCTGAAGTAAGTTACCTTCTGATGTCAGACTATGTTAAGTAGAATCATGCTAAGCATCATTACGCTATGTTGCGTAATGTAGCGTAAAGATAGAAAACATAGTAAAATTGAAATCTGTAAGGAACTTGGAGACTTGATGCCGGGCGCCGTTTCTCCTTGCTTTGCCTTGTTCTACCTTTTGGAATTCTATCACGAACTTTTGCCTGAATTGTGAATCTTCACCTGAGGCCGATTCACAATTTCCACAATGTTTCACATAGTGTTTGGGTAGCTAAGAGGCCTCTGAGTAGCCCCTCATATTCTACCACATTGTTGGTGTAGGGAACACAAAATGATAAGCAAAGGGTGCATTTCCCCAGAGGGAAATGTAATGACGGCACCAACACTACCTCCTTGCATGGTTGAAGCACCGTCAAAGTGTAAAGTAGCTTCCAGGTGCGATGGGACGCTGCTGATAGTGCCAACATGCTTGTCTGAGAATTCAAGATTTATGGTTACATGGTCATCGATGGGTGAGGTCGTAAGCTGCATTGCTATGGCTTGACCCTTGGTCAACGACTGGCTTACATAGTGTAGGTCAAACTCCGTGGTTATCACTTTCCACTGGGCTATCCTGCTGCTTTCATACAGGTTGTTAGTGATAGCTCGGAGTATGTTGCTTTTGCAAAAGATGTTGACTACATTGGGAAATAGATAGTGCCTCCACTTTTTTAACAAAAACACTAAGGCAAGACAATTCCTCTCTACTTCATTGTATTTTGCCTCATGCGATATTAGTGCATGACTTAGGTAGTACACTGGCATCTCAAATCCATTGTCTCATTTCTGACATAGCAGTGCTACGATAGATGTGTCAGAGGTGGTGAGGTATATGAAGAAAGGCTTATCCCTTTGTGGCGGATGCACAGTTGGGAGGTGCGAAAGCTCTTTATTTAAGTCATCAAAGGCTTGTTGACTCTAGGTTATCCACTGGACGTTAACACCTTTCTTTAGAAGATGTTGCATGGGGTGTAACTTGTTAGTCAACTTTGCTATAAACCTTCGGATGAACTGTACCCTACCTTGAAAGCCATGTAACTCCTTAAGGTTTGTAGGAGGTGCTAGGCTGACGATGGCCTTGACTTTGTCAGGGTCCATCCTTATTCTAGCCTTTGACACCACAAACCCTAACATGCATCTAGTTTTCACACCGAAGACACACTTAGGATTAAGGCGTAGATCATGCATTTGATAACATTTAAGGACTACGCCTAGATCACATGGGTGATCAGCTGCCTCCTTGGACTTGATTGCTATATGGTCCACATAGTTATTTAGTGTTTCTAAGATGTAGTCGCTAAAGATGTAGGTCATGGCTCGCTGGTAGGTTGCTCCAGTGTTTTTGAGCCCAAAAGGCGTCATGGTGTAATAGAAGGTCCCCCATGGGGTCATGAAGGTTGTCATTAGCTGATGCTCCAGGTTGATGCGAATTTGGTTATAGTCGAAGAAGCTATCCATGAAGGATAGCAAGGCATGACCGGTCGTAGTGTCGATGAGTTGATCGATGCTTGGAAGTGGAAAATTATCTTTGATCATCGCCTTGTTCAGATCCCGGAAGTCTATGCAGATTCATATTCCTCTCGTTTTCTTGGAAACTACGATGATGTTGGACACCCATTCCAAATAATCAACTGCACGGATGAAACCAACTTGGTATAGCTTGGTGATTTCATCCCTCACAACTAGTGCGATTTCTGGTTTGAATTTGCGAGTCTTTTGCTTGACTACCTTCATGCGCGGGTCTAGGACGATGTTGTATTGCAGAATTTTAGCTACGTTTTCATGCATCTATGCATCTAGGAGGGAGCTAAGTTTTAACATGTTCACTTCCTCCTTGGATGTGGTCACAGAAGTCTCAATGAGAGGATCCTTAGTTACATCCTCGGCTTCTAAATCTAGGGTTCAGACTAGATTCTCGGGCCAGTCTAGGGATGTTTCTAAGGACACTATAGTGCTGGCTTTGGTTGACCCCTAGTCGATCATATCGGGGTTCAACTGTCTTGTGAGCTTGCCATGTGGACCTGCTAGGGCTAAAGGTGTGGAGAGATCGTGATGGATTTCCATTTTCCACTTAACCTATCAAAACGAGATGAAAGCCTAGTTAAGAGGCACACATGTTGGTAGTAATCGTGTATAATGAAAACTTGTGAGATGTATGATGTAAAGATTAAAATTTTTCCAGTTTAAAGTCATGGAAGACCGTTATGGCATGGAGATGTAGAGCTGCTAAAATAGAAAATGTAAAACTGTCGATGTGAAAATGTGATGTTGCTAGTCTAGCGTCATTGCGGACTACAAACGTATAATAGATCGAAACATGCTAGTTTAAGCTCTTTTTGGACCACAGAAGTTGCAACTGTGCTGGGGTTTGCTAGTTTAAGGTCTTTTTAGACTAGTAAGAGTGCAACTATGCTACGATTGCTAGTTGAAGGTCTTTCTGGACCGTGGATTCACCAGATCCTCCAGAACATCCAAGCCTAAGATCCCCTAAAAATAATTGGGGAGTCATTTTTTGTGACAACTAAGGATCGGGTGGTTCACAATGTTCGTGGCGTATAAACTGTAAGCATCCCTGCAACCCGTGTAATTGCTTGAGGTCTGTGGGAGGTGTTAACTCGACAATGGCTTTGACCTTATCAGGGTCAACTCATATGCCGGTTTCTGATACCACAAACCCCAGCATGCATTTGGTTTTGACTCCGAATACGTACTTCTTTAGGTTAAGCCGGAGCTCGTTTGTGGAGCATCTTTTAAGGACTAAATCCAGGTCCTTTGAATGATCTTCCGACTTCAAAGACTTCACAGCTATGTCATCCACATAATCATTCAGCCTTCCTAGGAGGTAGTCACTGAAGATGTATGTCATGGCTCGCTGGTACGTTGCTCCGGTGTTCTTCGGACCAAAAGGCATCATGCTGTAGCAAAAGGTGCCCCAGGGTGTCATGAACGTCGTGGTCAGCCAGTGTTCTGGGTTAATGCAAATTTGGTTATAGCCTGAAAAGCCATCCATGAAGGACAGAAGCGCATGCCCAGCTGT
>MNCI01027234.1:430811-442885 GCA_015680685.1 Gnetum montanum | reverse complement strand
CCAGGGGAAAGATAATACAGCTTAGACTTAATGAAGTCGTTGACTGCTCCCTTGAATATAGCCAATAGATGGGAGTCCGCGATCGGGTCAAGGATCTCATTCAAGGTAGCATTCCAACGCTGTATGAACTTTTGGACTGGCTTTAGCGGGTCTTGTTTCACCCCCATAAGCTGTTCCAACGTGACTTCCTATTTCAGGTTGTATTTGAAACGAGTCACAAATTGAGTCAGCAGCTCTTCCAAGGTTGAAATGGAAGAGCGTGGGAGAGCTCTATACCAGTCTAAAGCCTTCCCCGTTAAAGACATCGCGAAGACTCGGATCAAAGTGTGCGGCCACTATTGTAACAACAAAGATTCAGATCTGAAGGTGGCTAGATGGGTGTTGGGATCCCCCTCTCCATTATACTTGGTAAAATGAGGGAGGGACATCCCCGGTGGCAACGACAGCACGGGGACCGCTGGATTGATCGAATCATCCTGATAGAAGTCCATGATCTGAATGGTATCAAGTCGAGGTGGAGGATCTCAAGTCGAGGAACGAGTTCCTCATAGCCCATGACACTAATAATGAGGACTGGCACAGGGCTATAATAGACTACACTAGGTTTTGGACTGTCGCGTGTTAAAATGTTGAAGCCACTCGCAAGATAATCAAACAGTGGATGCAAATGGACTTGCTAGCCTAGAAGTGTCAGGATTTGAAAGAATTCAATGCCAAGGTTTATGAATGGGGGCAGTCCCAGAGAAATCATAAACACATGTATAAATGGGAAAATTCCACCCATTGTAAACTATACAGGGACGCTGCTCTGGAGGAGTTTACGTATAAAGCATTTGTAAATGTCATTGACACTTTTGAGGCCTATACCAAGTTCAAGGAGCAAGTAAAGGTTACAAAATCTCCTAACCTAAAAGTGGACCTTCCCACAGGAGAGACTGCAATCGTCTCCTTTTCTCTGGGACCACCAAGGTGGACAACCGTCGAAAGGGAGAGAGCTACTATGAACGTTGAACCAAGCAATAGACATTGGGTGGACATCACAGTAGAGGAGTTTTGGCACCACCTCAGGCTTGGTTTAGACTAGATACCCTTTGAGACGAACATAGGCCCTTCTCAGGTTAGTTTCTTTCTACCATGTTAATGCTTATGCTCTATTGTAGTTTGCATTTTTTGTCCTAGCTGACCACTTCACTCTTATGATGCAGGCTCTAGGTGAGGGTGCAGGGCCCGTAGAGGGAGGGAATGAAGAATCAGAAGAGGGCAACACAGGGGAAGGCGATGCAAAAGGAAATGATGCAAAAATGAAAGGCGAAGATGATGCGAACAGAGACAACCCATGACAACATGGGATTTTTTTTGGAATTTTCAATTTTTGTGTAACAAATTTTGCAAACATTGTTTAAAAGACAATAGTTTTGAATAAAGCAAAGAGATTTTATGAAACAAAATTGATTCTGCGCTAACTTGTGCATTGCATACATGCTGCGTTTTGTATAAAAAGTTCATGCTTTCATGTGCTAGTTTTAGGCCATTTTGGGCCATTCCTAGTTTTAGGTTGTTTCAGGTCATTACCAATTTTAGGCCATTTTGGGCCATTGCGTAGCATAGTTTTAGGCTATTCCAGGCCATAGTGTAGCATGCCAAAAGGATGGTATGTTAACAAAGCAAAAAGCAATGAACATTTAAGGGATGGCAACTGGGCAGGAAGTAGTGGGATTGCTACGCTATGCGTAGCTACTTCTTAACCCACCATGGGTTGACTGGAACATAATGCTGAGATGTTTTGCCAGGGCCCTCATCCACATCATCGTCCCCCACTTGGAAGGGCAACTCAACCCATATACTTTCATTTTGGAGATCGGCCTACTGGGTTGATTCTCCCGCCAAGTGGTTAATGTGTACGTAAGTAGGTGCTTCATCCTCAAAGGTTATGACATCTGAACCTTGTTCCATGTCTACATTACTGATAGCTTATGCTGCTACTTCATCACCATAGATCACCACCTCCCTGCCTATGTATGACAGGTGGATTTCCTGATGTATGGGTGAGGAGACAGCCCTCAGCTATGCTAACCATGATCTCCCAAAGATCAGGTTAAACCTGGGCATTTCCTCAACCATGATGAATGTTGTGTTTGTGGGGAACTAGTCCCCTGCTACGAAGTCTATGTAGATTGTGCCTTTCACTAGGACGCATGCCCCGTTAAACGACCTTAGGCACGACGTCATTGTGGCTTTGATTTGGTCGACCAAGCCCAACTTATCCATAATAGGGAAGGGTATGGCATTCGTGGCAGCCCCATCATCAACATGTACCCTTCAGATCCAGTGTTGGCTGACCTGAATTGTGATGAAAAGGAGTGTCATGGTCACCTAACATCTCTCAGGATCTTCCCTAATGTCATTGGTGCTAAAAGTCAATTGGGATGGCTCAGGCTCTATAGGTGCAAAGGGAAGCATGACATAGTGGATTGCTTCCTCTTCCGTTGGCATGTCTTCATTGACCAGAATCACTATCAACATGCAGATTAGAGCCTCGTGATGGGGGATAGACATCATGATCAGGTCATATAGGCTTAGTGTAGTGTTTTTCTATTTTAGAGCCTACTTGACCTAAGTGAGGGCATCTAAAAGGTTTTAGCCAAGCCCCTGTTTGGCACTTTCCTCTTCTTCAAGTCATCCCAGAAGATGAATTTCCTAAAGAGGGGCAACTTTGGATCTAGGTTCAAACCCTTTTTGGCAGGGTGGCACAGACTGCGCTGTTATAGCAATGTTCATTTTTGGTGATGAGGGCGTAGAAGTAGAAGGAAAAGACGTAGGCTTGGAAATGGCTTGGGTGGAATTTCCATTTGACGCCTCACTTGCAAAATGCACTTCTCATTTTTTAGGACAAGAAGGTTGTTCAGATGTCTTATGCAGGGCGGGGGCTGTTGAAGGAGTCAGCTCCCTAATGATGAAAGGAGCTAACGGTGTTAGTGGGCAAAGTAGCACGGTTTCGCTAATAGGTGGCACAGAGATGGACGCCTGTGAAGGGACTCTCAAGAAGAATGGTTGTTGTGAGCTTTGATTAGCCACTCGTGGTGTTGGTGCACTACATTGAGGCACATGGACCATGAATGGCTACTGGGGTGGCCTAGGATCATTGTCAATGCTAATGGTGTTGATGACGTAAATGGCATTGTTGACATTGAGGGGGTCTATGTAGACATGCATAGATTGGTTTTTGGGACGTACTGGGTTTCTTTCATCCAACACCAGTTTTCCCTAGTCGATCAATCTCTAGATGTCATCCTGCAACACCAGACAGTAATCTGTGTTATGACCACACTGTTGGTGATGATAACAAAACCTGTCCAGCTGGAAACCCTTAGAAACTGGGGGCTCATTGGGTAGGGCCAAAGAGGGGTTTCTAAGGAGCTTGCAATAGCATTGACGTCTCCTGATTTTGTTTTCTGACATTTGCTTATATTGGATGTGCCCTGCTGCCAATAGCTACTTCAGAAGTTTTGAAGGCTTGAGAGGCAATGGGATGTACTTTGAGATATCTTTACGCTCAAAGTTCAATTTGGATTGCGTAGATGTCTCAGGTGTGGGTACTGGAGGTTACAACATGTTGCCCTGCTTGGGCATGGGGTTAGCTACGGGTATAGCCAGTTTCTTGTTGCTTTTGTTACCATTGTTACTAGGTCTAGGCTTGGCCTTGGTTGCCACAGCGGCCACTATGGTTGTTGGAGCTTTACACTTGTCCTTCTTTGTGAAGGTGTTTTTGTAAGCAATGTAGGCCAGTTCTTTGCTTGCCTCGGCTGTGTCCTGTATACTTTTAGTCTAAGCAAAGGCTTGACAAAGAGTGCGAGGGGTGAGGTAGTATAGTTTAGACTTGATAAAGTCATTTACTACACCTTAAAATATGGCCAACAAGTGGGCTTTTGCGATGGGCTCGCAGATTTCATTAAGGGTCGCACTCCATCGTTGGATGAACTTTTGGACCAGTTCCAGAGGCTCCTACTTCATGCTCATCAGTTGTTCTAGTGTGATTTCTGACTTCAAGTTATACTTGAAGTGTGTCATGAACTGGGTCAGAAGCTCCTCTAGAGTTGAAATGGATGAGCGTGATAGTGCACGGTACCAATCTAAGGCTCTCTCAACTAGGGACATGGCAAAGACATGAATGATCATGTGCGACCATTGTTGCAATAGGAGAGACTCAGACTTGAAGGTAACAAGATATGCATTGGGATCCCCCTTCCATCATACTTCATGAAGTGGGGAAGGGACATCCCTAGGGGTAACGTCAGAGTAGGGATTGCAGGGCTGATGGGGTCATCCTGGTAAAAGTCCATGACTTGTACCATGTCAGACCTGATAGCCTTGAGGCATTTGATTTCCTTAGAGTTGGAACGCTTCATCCAAACCCTACTATGGTGTGGGCAATTGGGGAACTGCTGAGGCAGTTCCCACCTAAGTAATGGCAGGGGTAGTGGCATGACCCATCGGTGGTACCGTTGGGGTAGCCCCCGCGAGTGGTGTTACTTGCACTGTCTACCACCTAGCAGGTGGTGCAGTTGGAGTAGAAGCTACAGGTTGTGCCACTGGATAGACTGCTTGTGTCATCGACAGAATAGACCATAACCCCATGTTGGGTTGTACTATTTGCGAGATTTGGTAGGTTTGAGGGCAAACATAATGAGACATCTGCAATGGTTGTGGAATAGGCGAAGAAGTGAATGGGGTCCACCATGTGGATAGGCCTGGGCCCGCCGTAGTGGGTGGAACAGATGTAAATGTAGGAACTGAAACAGAAGTTTCATATGATTGTGAAGTAGGCACAACATGAATATGCGGTAAGGTAGCCATGATTGGTGTGTGATGCACTATAGGAATGGGCTACTGAATAGTTTGCAGAGGCATAGTTGTTGTAAATGAAACAGGGGAATAAGGGTGTTGATACACTAGGAAGGTGACATGGCTACCCATTGTAGTTGTAGTTGCAGGCTGCTGAAGTGTAGGTGTGATGACAAAGGGAGCGGTGAAAGGCAACGGGTTGGCCTAGAAGGATTGGGTAAGAGGGACAGGAACGGGGTTGGTTTGGCCTCCCTCGTTGGATTGGGAATCGAGTTTGTCATGTCCTTCCTAAAAAGCATCATCCTGGTTAGATGCTGTGTCTTGTTGCTTCCTAAGCCTAGCCAACTAGATTAATTGGTCTAGAAGCCTTTAGTTTGTTTGTGTCAAAGGTATGGAAGCACCGGGAGTGGGAACAAACTCCTTCCCATCACAGTAAGTGAACTCGAAGCTATGTTTACCCTTGAATTCGTTTACATCCAAAGGCAAGTTTGCCTAAACCTTTGCACAGAGGAAGTTATAGTGCTCATGTTGCTGGGCCAAGCCCTCAAGTCCCCGATTTTGGATCTTGAGGGATCACCGTGTTTCCAGCATTGGGTTCAGTGGTTATTCAGCACCAGTGGTTCCTTGAACCATGATGGGAACCTCAACGTTGAAGGTGTTAGTAGCAATAGTTTTAGAAGTCATTGTTACTAAGCTAGATAGTTTTGCAAACTTGAAAAAAGCAAAGAAATCAAGAAAACTAAGTAGTTTTGAGAACAAGAAGAGAAAAAAAGTTGGCAAGCAATCAACAAAAAGAAGGCTTTATGTCTTGCAAAGCTCCTGAGGAGCCATCAAGGCAACCGACCTGTATCACACGATGCGTAAAAAACCACAAAAGGATGTAACGTTTACGCCAGTGCACGATAGGGTACAGAACACATGCAAGACTACAGTGAAACACCACAAAAATTTTTGAGTTTTGCATTTGTCTGACAAGAAGCAGATCCCCGTGACCTACAGATGACTTTGGTTACATTTGAAGTCACACAGGGCAACTCTGAGAATCGAAACACCTGTTTTTTACAAAGTGTTGTGCCAGCGTATACACCCAGCGTATACGCCCAGTTTTAAACCAAGTGTTGTGCCAGCGTCTATGCCTGGCGTCTACGCCCAGCACTCCAGCGTATACGTCCAGTGTATACGACCGGCTCTCTGGCGTACACGCCCAAGTACGGTAGATGCACATGCTCGACGACAAGATCTCTAATGGCAGCATGAAGATTACACCGAAGAGCAAGGATTGAAGCAAGTGGACATCCTGCGACCTATACGCCTAGCGTATATGCCCAACATTCACTAGCATATACGCCCGACGCTCAGGATACACGCTTCACACGCACGCTCAGCGGGTGCAATAGGAGCAAGAATTGAAGCAAGTCGACGTCCAGCATCCATCAACGTATACGCTGGGGCGTATACGACAGCATCCATCCAAGTCCACGCCCAGCATATACGCCGGCCTGTTGTAGCATATACGCCCAGCGTATACCAAGTTTTTAAATTGTAAATGCCCGGTCTAAATGCCACGTGTCTCCCAGTCCGATTTTCCCGGTAACCCTACCCCTATAAATAGCCTAGTTTTCCGCAATTACCAGGTCGGCAAAAATTGAGCAAAGCAAACCCAGAGCAATTATGCTGCAGAAACCCCCTTACGCTTACGCTTACGCTGGAAGTCCTGTACGCCGAGCACAATCCGCGCTCCGCCTACCGTGTCAGCCGGCTGCGTCCCTCCGTCCACCGGGGCTTTACATCCGCGTTGTGTCCCTACACAACTGCGTTAGACTGGTGCATAACATTTCAACTCTGTAATCCACTGTTTACGCTTGTTGCAAGTTCTTTTACAATTTTACGTCAATTTCGCCCACACTTTGTTTACGCTTGCTTATGTTCACGCTCCATCTGCGTCCGTATACGCTCACTGTTTACGCTGTTTACATTTGCTTACACATGCTAGTTTGCGCCATTTATGCTGTTTACGCTGCTCATGATTGCATACGCTTACGTTGTGCCAATATTTGTTTATGTTTTTTACGCCCGACCCTGTTTATGGCCTGATTACGCTTACGCTGTCTACGCCTGTTTCACTGTTTATGCTTCGTTTACGCATAACCCAGCGTATAACGCTTCGGCTGCGCTCGGGGAAATCCTTGTCTGATCTGCGCACGGACCACCCAAGGTACCCTACCTTCGTGCATTCCAGCACGCCCTCAGGCGAAGGTGGGATCATCTGCGCTCATCCTGTGATCCTGCGGTCTCTGTTTCCCATTCCAGCCGGGGACCGACGATTTCAGGCAGTACAGATTTTGGCACTAGAAGGAGGGCCTCCGCTTAAACAGTTTGACTGCACGCTCCTCAGCGTCTACGCTCATCAGCATTTTCGCTGCCCTATTTAAACCCCCGACTCAGCATTTACGTTGTCGATTCTTCAGCGTCTACGCTACACATAAACCCTAGCGTATACGTTGCACGCTTACGCTAGCGTTCACGCTGCACGCTTCTGCCAGCGTTCACGTTGCACGCTTACCCTTTAGACTCGTCTACGCGAGTCGCATACACTACGTTATCCAATACATAAATCACATACTCAAATCGTCTATCATCATGAATCCTATCAACATAACTGCTGCTACTACCTAGAACATTAACATCTCAGACACAACAGCTACCCAACAATCTATCATACAACATATGGGAGGGCAATCCACAATGGGACCCCGTAGGTCGTTGAGGTTGCAAGGGAGAGATCCTGCCGCTAACGTTATAAGCCAAGATGAATATAACTTCATTTGCATTAAGATGCAAGCCGGCCTGGCAATAGATCGGGCTGAAATGGTGGTAAAAAGGCAATTTGAAATCTTTTACAGAGGGGGGTATGAATTCATCCCTTCCCCGTACAATGTAATCCCCATCCCAGAACAATTCTCAGAGCTCTTTACGCAGCTCCTTCTGCACAGGAGCCAATCGCTAGACCAAATTATGGGAGACCCACAACGAGACGAAGAGGACGAATTCGCTGCGCAATCTGAGCATGAAGATTCCTATCATACTCTTAGTCCACATAACCACATGAACCCCATATTTAACCCGGACGCAGGGGAGACCATATCCCTCCAACCCCTTAACTCTGCCCACACCCAAGCACCATTACAAGGGACATCAGCGTTAGCCCAGGTCCCTCCCCAGGGAAACCCTTTTACTGCTGCGGGTTCATCCTCACAAGCACCGCCCCCTCACAATAACGTGGGAGTGACGTTCCAATCCCAAGTGGTAAGAAGGCCACATATGATACCTGTGTCCACATCTGCCCACTACATCCTGCATGTCCAAACACATACATCCCCTTTCACTGCTGTAACCCAACAGGGAGCCCCATCGTACAACATGGCCGGACAATGGCCGATGATGGGCACGACGTCGCAACAGATTTCCCACCACTATGTACCACCCCACACATTGCCACCAGCTCATGTACCCCAGGCATAGCCACGACCACAGCAGCAACAACCCCATCTCTATAATGTATTGCCCCTAGTGTCACCTACTGTACACTTCCCACAAACGCAACCACCAACAACGCAACTTTCAACCTTCCAATCCACCGTTCAATAGTCTAACCCATACAGCGTGCCACAAGCCCAAACCGCCATGCTCCCAAGCACTCAGGATTGGGCAGATGCTAAAAGAATGATGCAGGAATTAACTGACGAGATAAAACGCCTCAAGACAGCCGCTGACGGGGAGTTGAATGTAGTAGACTTCTATAACGATGACCCCATCAGCTCTTCCGTCCCACCTTTAACTCTGCCCAAAGGCATCTCCCTACCAACACTAACCAAGTACAATGGGGAGACAGATCCCAACACACATTTAATAACGTTCAGGTTAGAGTGCGCACTGCTACAAGCATGACCCCATGCAATTCTTCGCGTGTTTCCCATGTTCCTCTCGGGGAGAGCACTCAATTGGTATAGGGCCCTCCCAAGAAACTCTGTTTCCTCCTTGGAAAACCTACTACACCAGTTCGTGACCAGGTTCAAATATAACCTGAAACCTGAGGCCACACTAGATAGCCTCATGCAGGTCAAGCAGACACCGCTTGAACCGGTCTAGAAATTTATTCAGAGATGGAGCGCAGCCCTTAATGAGCTGCACGAAGAAATTTCCCAGACATACCTCCTCACTATTTTGAAAGGAGCCGTCAACGATTTCTTTAAATCCAAGCTGTACTACCTAAATGCACGCAATCTCAAGCAAGCCTTCAAGCAAATTAAAAACATAGAAGAAGCAGCCCAAAACAGCAATGACCCGGCTTACATAGCCTTCAAAAATCAACATGCTAAAAAAGATAAAGAAAAGGGTAAAACGACTATAGCATCGATAGCAGGGGCACAACAACAAACTAGGCCGCCGCAAACCCCTGCTAATTACAACAAACCAGCTCCAACGATTCCGTAAGAATCATCATCACAGCATAATCCAGCGAACTTTACACGCAATTTTGAGAGGAAAGAACCCTCTCAATATACACCCCTTCCCATGAAGCCATCCCTGCTTTTTGACCAGCTCCTAAAGGTCGATTTAATGCAGCATAAGCGATTATCTCCCGCGGCCATCCAAAGACATGACCGGTTCTGTCAACTCATTCAGAACCCAAGCCTAGCAATGCCGGATGAGCCCCCTGTACCTAAAGGCTTCAGGATGGATCGCTTTTGCAATTACCATCAACGAAATGAACACGGAACATATTACTGTTTCACCTTGAAGCAGGACCTACAGCGAATGATCGATGAAGGCCAAATCACCTTCAACGAAGCAAACCCAATTCAACCACAAAATCAAACTATGGGGGTCTATAAAGACCCTTTAAAGGCTGAAGAGGCGCCATACACCATCAGTACAGTCTGCCTTGACGATGATTCTGAGCCATCTTACATTAACACCATATCTCCCGAATATACGCATCTAACATCCAACAAACCTTTTGTAGTTCGCACACCTGTCCCTGCATCTACACCCACACCCCGGCTGTCCCATCCTTTACAACAGTCGTATGTCGTTCAGATACCCTCGGCAGTGGCAACACCTAACACCACGACACGCAACAAGCCATATGTGGTGCGTGTCCCTCCTCTCACTCCCCTAAATGCACAAACTCTGCATAACCAGCCTACTCCTTTTGTGGTCCAAGTACCCTCAGCAACCGCAACAATGGAGGTCCAACCTTCGCCCAAACCAACCCCATTTTTCATTAGAATACCCAAAGGTCCCCAGGACTACCAAGCCTCTGTGTCACAAATACAACGCCAACCTAAGCGCTACGTTGTTAGGGTGCCTGTTCAGCCCTCTAACCAAGCACATCCAGCAGTACAAGAGTCACCCCATCCAACCCCATATGTGGTAAAACTCCCAGTGCAAACCGAAATGCCAAAACCAACGGCACCTCCACGCCGCACGCGAGAACGTCTCGGAGATAGACTTGCACGTGAACGTATGGAGAATGAGTGCCAAAGGTTAGCTCTGGGGCCACCTAAGCCCACTCCCCTCAACTCCGTGCCCATGTCATCACCTACCGATCAACCAAGCACAGGCAATGAAGGCGAGTGATCTGAAAAACATGAATCATCCAGAACGACAGCTCCGAAAACTGACAAACCAATAAGACGGGAGATAAAACTATTGGGTCCGATGGATCCAATTAGCACCGATAGAAACACCCCCAACGGTGAAAACTTCACAGCCGCCTTGACACAAGTCACACAAGCATTAAAACAAAAAAACACTTCACTGAGCTTGTATGACTTAGTATTAACATCTCAAACGCATCGGGAAGCTTTAGTACGCATGTTAACATCAATCCCGGTGAGCGAGGACTTACCCCCAAACGAACCCTCCAACCATGCGGTGATGTTCTCACCTCGCGGGACTACTCCTAAGCCACTAAGTTTCCATGATGACAATGTCAAGGTGGATAAGAGAACGGGGGAGATAACAACAGCCCCCATGTTTATAACAATATGTATAAACTGGTTTAAAATACATAGGGTCCATGTAGACGATGGAGCTGCGACAAACGTTGTGTCGTACCACATCATTGAACAACTAGGACTTACTGAACTACTAAAACCAACCACGACTACATGTTTAAGGTCATTCAGTGGGTCGCGCGTAATGGTGAAAGGCACAATAACTTTGAACTTCATAGCGGGAGATCAATTCCCGACATCCGTTGAATTCCTAATGGTGGACGAAATGCCAGGGTTCAACCTGATATTGGGAAGACCATGGCTAGCCCAGCTAAGAGCTGTCTCTTCCCCTATCCATCAGGAAATTCATCTGCCTTATGAAGGCGGAGAAATCGTCATACATGGTGAAGCAGCTACTCCTATCATCTCATCGCATATAGACATGGATCAAGGCTCGGAAGTCGAACTCGAAAAATCCAGCCAAAATAACAGAAATCTACGACCATCGATAAGCAGTAAATCTTGCGACATGGGACGAAAGCCTCCTCAAGTAGAGACGCATGTGCCTCCCCAAGTAGAAGCTAATATAGAGCTCTCTACGGACATTGAAACATCAGAAAACGCTAACACAAAATACACTCCATCAGAAGTCCCATGGGCCAAATTGCCTTTTAACATAATCAGCGAAGGAGATGCTGAATACCAGATCATACCTATTGAAACATCATCCAACATTAAAACGAAAAAGATCAAAAAATTACTGAAATGATATGATCGCTCTTAGTCCGAAATGACGTTAAACTATAAAAAGTCTGAAATGACACTAAACTACGATAAAACAGGAAAAATAATTAAATGCCACTCCAAGTCCGAAATGACACTAAACTATCATGTCCGCGATGACATAAAACTAGCCACGATCAGTAATGGTCGGTTAGCCAAGAAATCTATCCGCGTCTCCCTAAAAATCCCTTGATTACGCATGAGGCCCAAAATGGCCATAAACTACGCATGGGGCCCGAAACGGCCATAAACTACGCATGGGGCCCGGAATGGCCATAGACTATGCATGGGGCCCAAAATGGCCATAAACTACGCATGGGGCCCGAAATGGCCATAAACTAGTACTCGCTTTTCGTTCTACTTTCATAATCGCTTCCTGTATTACACTTAAAACAAAAAATAAACCAAAATATTTTACATTTCTATGGCATGTTAAACCCAAAATCA
>MNCI01027234.1:404251-430344 GCA_015680685.1 Gnetum montanum | reverse complement strand
ACTTCTTTTAGCGACTTCTTGTACTGGTGCTTGTGGTTCTTCTCATCTTGCCCCCATTTGCGTACTTTGGAGGCGAAAGCCTTCCAATCTTGGCATTTGGTGTTCAGCAAATCAATTTGGGCCCTGCGCTCCCCTAGTCTCTGTATTAGCCCTGCATGGCGATTGAGTAGGTTCCAATACCTTGTATATGTGACCTCGGAGGTTCGCCAAGCGTGATCATTGTTTAATTTAGCTGCGGCAAACTCATATCGGGCCTTCAGATCGTCACGTTCCGTTGACAATGCAGAATTCTCCTTCTCTTTCGCCTGAATTTGGAGCCACAATTGTTCAATGGATCGCCTACACGTCCATACTGCTTTGGCATTGTGAATGAAGCCCTCTGCCACCTCTTCATAAACAGGTCTAGGCACTTGTTCAACTTCAGGGGAAAGTGTAGGCAAACTCTCCATATTGACAGGTTCGGAAGGATCCCACCTCAATTGAGCACCTGTCCATGGGGAAAAGGCAAACGATAAAACAAACAGAATTGAGCATCAAACTCTAAAAATATTTAGATGCATTCATACCTATGCCAGGATTGATCCCCTCGATCCGTTCGACAACCTCTTCGGCCACCCCAGCCACGAAATACCTTTTACTTAGCATTTCCATCCAGGTAAAAGGTCCATCAGTGCGCAAGGCGCTAACCTTCGGAGGCACTTCGGGGGGGATCTCTGACTCTTTCTCTGGGATGGTCTCGCTCTCCTCTGAGTCAAAAAAAAAATAAAAAATTTGCACAATAAGGTAATCCAGGAATATTTTAGGCTACACAACTAAGTAAAGAGACATACCGTTCCCTCTGATCTCCTCCTGCGTCGGAGGGTCTCCAAGCTCAAGGTCCCCTTTAAGAAAGCTGTTGAACATTTCTTCAGTGTCCGCTTGGTGGTCTAGGGGTTAGGTACCTCCAGTTCCTCTAGTTCCCTCCCCTAGCAATTCAGTTCCTCCCGCCGGGTCGGTTAACTCCTCGTCTTCTGGTATAGTCCGCAGATCGTGTCTCTAGACTGCTCAATTCAAAACAAATGAAGTTAGTTGCATACAACCGATAATCGTTAAAACTATTTGTAAGACAAATGAAATAAAAATAAAAAGTTTACCATGAATTTTAAATCGAATCCGCTTCACTCTGGGCCGCTCAATCTCACTGGTGCTTTCAGCCATGCTGTCACGCTTCCCCAACTTGGATTTCGCTTTGCCTATTGTTTCCTTGATCACTCACTCTGCCTTCTTTGCAGTATAGGGTACTTCATCAGGTTCCAACCCTATACTGTCGCGTGTGTGAAGCGAGGGGCCGGACGATCCACCCGTGGTGATCGTAAGGGATTCATCAATCCCCTCGAGGGCGTCTTGGGACTTGGTTGTGTCAAACAAGTGGTTCACCCAGGGGCAGGATAACTGGTACCTATCACACAAAACAAATTTGTTTTCCCCACGAACCACCAAAAATTCGGCCAGGCGACGAATATAGCCGGCGAAGAAAGCGAAGGTAAAATGGGATTGTGCCTCTATGTTCGAACGCAGCCGCTCTATCTCTTTGGTCATTCCTGATAATAAAAACTCCGCCCAGTTGTAGCACACGCCAGCCTCTAGAACAGTGCGCATGACTCACACTGCTTCAACCCCGAGACTCATGACTTGCGACAGAGTCTTCGGAAACAAACGCACTGTAAATAGGGGGTAAAGTTCGTTGACTTCCTCAGCCTTCGTTCTCCCCTGCATTGGGAATCCTTTGGCACCCTTCATCACCCCTAGCCAATCCTCTAAATCGCGGATCATGTCGATTTCTTTATGCATCCTGTCTATAATGAGTTTTACGCCACTTGTAGGTACGCCAAAAAAATCTGTAAAAAATTGAGGTGATAATTCAAAAATTACTTTAACACCCCTAATACAGGCGCTATAGCGGGAGACGGATCTGTCAAATGAATCCACAATCCCGATCATCTCCGCTATAGACACATTTGGGCTAGGGGCCACAAAGAGTGCCATGAGGCTGGCATGTTCCAAACAGGCAACAATATATGGCGAAGCCTTTTTCCGTAACCACTTCTAGGTGGCATTGGTTTCACCGAATTTCATTGAAAGAGTAGTTTCAGTCCTCCCGGTCACAACGGAATCCCCGCCGGAGGTGGTGCCAGCTGCAAAGGCAAACCCAAAACCTTCATATTAGCTTGACACTTGGTAGTTGACCAAACCAAACACGACGTCTAGGAAACATTACCACTTACTTTTAGTGTTGGACTTTGAGGTTTCGCCCAGATCAGAAGCAGGCGGGAAAATATGCCCATTAGGGGCCCAGTCGGCATGCAACCAGCCACGCGCAGCACATTGTGCAAACGCCTTTAAAAATCTCTTGGGGAAGTTCTTCATGGCATCCCTAGTATGGGCCAAAATGGTCCCGCGAAGGGTGGGACCCACCATGAACACTTCCATGGCCGTACGCGCCAATCCAATCCCATCATCACCCACATAAGCCCCATCTGGTATAACTTTTGGCCTGCGGGAAGGCGAAAACATGTGTCAAAATGAGAGTAAGTATTTGAATGTGAAAAAGAGAGGAATAACCAAAGCTAAGACGAAATTACCTTTCCACCTGGTATACTGTGCCGGGGGGATTCTGAAATAAAGTGTGCGCGCAGCCAGCTAAGAATAATGTGTTGTTGATATAGTTGGGCCCCCGCGGTAGCTAGTCCCACACACGTGTCAGCGGACGGGCAAACCTCGGACCACCGGGGGGAACACCCTCAGCAACAAGAGGCCCTTCATCAATATCCTCCATAAACATTCTGATACCCTCCGCCGCGCCAGGTAGCATGGCCTGAATGATGCTCCGGGCCACATCCTCGCCTAGGTGAGACCAGACCACGACATTGAAATTGTCCACTAAGAAGGCCAAAAATCCACAAGCCCCATCTCGGAACCAGACCCCATTGTGCTCAACGACCAAATTCGGGGTCGGGTCACCACCCTCCAAAGGACCAAACCATGTCAAAACCCCAACTAACTCAATCACTAGAAGGGGAGGCTCAATGTCTCTGCAAGCCATTGAAACAACACCAAAGATCAATACTGAAAACTTCATTTTGGAAATTAGATATTCGCAGAAAATGTTTCTAACTGTTACGCTCGGCGTATACGCTGAGCGTAGGAAAAACAGTTACGCTTGGCGTATACGCTGGGCGTACGAAAAATAGTTCCGCTCGGCGTATATGCTGGGCGTAGGAAAAATATTTACGCTCGACGTATACGTTGGGCGTACAAAAAATAGTTACGCTCGACGTATACGCTGGGCGTAGGAAAAACAGTTACGCTCGGTGTATATGCTAGGCGTATGAAAAACAGTTATGCTCGGCGTATACGCTGGGCATAGGAAAAATAGTTACGCTTGGCGTATACACTGGGCATAGGGAAAACAGTTACGCTCGGCGTATACGCTGGGCGTAGGAAAAACAGTTACGCTCGGCGTATACGCTGGGCGTCGGAAAAATAGTTACGCTTGGCGTATACGTTGGGCGTACGAAAACGGTTACGTTCGGCGTATACGCTGGGCGTAGAAACACCGCATACCAAAAACTATCTACACCGTGCATAATACAAAAAATTACGCCGAACACACTTACGTTGCGAAATGTCCAACTTATGCTCGGCCTATACGCTGTAGAAACCCTCAGCGTGTACACCGAGCGTAGACCAACTTACGCTAGACACCGAAACCCTACACTAACTGTCTATGCTAGAAATCAATGAAAACAGGGTCAAAGGCCTACCTGCCAGAAGATCCGGGCCATGCGGGGATGCTCGGGCGAGGTAGGCACTGCAGCATCGCCTCACTCTCCTCCGCNATGCTCGGGCGAGGTAGGCACTGCAGCATCGCCTCACTCTCCTCCGTGAATGTTAATTCAGGTCCTTTCTATCCTCGGCCCTCTAGTTCTTTTCCTCTGCCCATCTCGGCGTCTACGCTGTGGCTTGCGTGCGGCGTAAATAGAGATTTTCTCTCAGTGTCTATGCTGGGGTTTTCTGTCGGCATCTACACTAGGGTTACGCTCGGCGTCTACGCTGGGGTTTCGCTCAGCGTCTACGCTGGGGTTACGGTCTCGGTTTAGGCTCACGCTCCAAAAGTCAAATGACAAAATGACGTCCCTACTCCCCTTTTATAGCGCGTTGACGCTAACGCTGACGCCGCCGCCGCCGCTGCCGCTTTTCCGTTTTTCTTGCTTTTTGCCTCATTTTTCGTGCTTTTTCAAATTCGCTTCGAATTTTTCAAAAAAAAAGATATAAAATTTACACACACAATATAAACAACAAATTTCGACATTAAACTACTGTTCATTGCCCGGTAAGGCATTAAACTGCTGTTCCACTGTAACGTTAACTCATTTTCATACATGCACACTAAAGATTGCCGAAAGACCTAAAACGACTTCCGCTATCTTACCAGGCTCTCCATTTATTGACAGGAACTTGCCTAATGGATTGCAAGCGCTTAACCAAGCCATTGGTCATGGATGGACCATATGGTGCGGTTGAAAGGAATATCGATGTGAATCTCGTCTATGCGAGCTCATCAATAAACGATGTAATAATAGCTTCAACGCAGCAAACGGTTGATGAGTATGAGGGAATGACAAAGTCCCTCGACATTGAAGCCGAAAACATTACTGAAGACCCTCTAACGGAAACCCCCGTCACCATGCCCGATGGGGAAATTAAAATTCTAAAATTAAGTACATTACTAGAACCATGTCTAGCTAAAGATATCGAAAACGTACTTAGGGACAATATGAGAGCATTTGCGTGGTCCTATACAGACATGCCCGGATTAGACCCTCGTATCATCCAGCACAACATCAACAGAAAGCATGAAAGGTCAAACCCGAGCTGACGTTGGCAGTTCGTAGTGAGATTACCAAGCTCTACCAAGCTGGTTTCATTAGGGCTGTTGATTACGCCGAATGGGTATCGAACATGGTTATAGTCCCAAAGAAGAACGGAAGTATTCACCTGTGCATTGACTTTCAGGACCTTAACGTAGCAACCATAAAGGATGACTTCCCCTTACCTAGCATTGATCAACTAGTTGACTCAACTGCTGGGCATGCCCTGTTATCCTTTATGGATGGGTTCTCGGGATATAACCAGATACGTATTAATCCAGAACACCAGCTCCGAACCACTTTCATGACACCTTGGGGAACCTTTTGTTACACAATGATGCCTTTTGGTCTCAAGAACGCTGGGGCCACATATCAAAGGGCGATGACATATATTTTCAGCGATTACATCTTACACTCGCTCAATGATTATGTAGATGACATAGTGGTTAAATCAAAATCGTCAGAACAACACGTACAGGATCTTGACCTAGTATTAAAACATTGTCTAAAATACAAACTAAGGCTTAACCCAAAGAAATGCGTCTTCGGCGTCAACGGGTAAAATGCTTGGATTTGAAGCATCAGAGGCAGGGATACGGGTAGACCCCAATAAGGTTAAGGCCATTACAAACCTAAAACCACCTAGCAATTTAACCAAACTTCGAGGGCTACAAGGTCGGTTACAGTTCATCAGGAGGTTCATAGAAAATTTGACGGGAAAAATCACACCTATGAACCACCTACTACGCAAAAATGTCCATCTTGAATGGACCCCGCAGTGCCAAGAAGCATTTGATAACGTTAAAATGGCACTCGCTCGGCTACCCACTGTATTCCCACCCAAAAACGACAGGTCGTTTTACATCTACCTGGCCACATCAGAATCATCAATTGCATCCATGTTGTGCCAAAAACGAGATGACACAACTTAAGTCCCTGTATACTACCTGAGCCATGCATTAGTTGCCCACGAAAAAAGATACAACGATGTAGAGAAGTCATGTTTAACTTTGGTTTTCTCTTTAAAGAAATGGTGACATTATCTGTTCCAAAATCAAGTTAACATAATTTGCAAAGATAATGTACTCAGAGCTATAATTGGAAACATCTACGAATCAAGTAGGATAGCCCGTTGGAAGGCAATCATAGCAGAGTTTGATCTGCACTACATGGCACAATCGTCAGTAAAAGGCCAAGCCATAGCAAATCAAATGACCATGTCGCCAACGCATGATCCAGGTACAATAGAACCCAAATTCCCAGACGAAAATGTAAATGCAATAGACATGGTGCTAGATGACTACGATGCGATTCTAAACTTCGATGGAGCATCCACCTCTCGAGGAGGAAGTGTCGCTGCTATAATCACATACCCCTCTAGAGAAATTAAACCTTTCACCTATCACTTCAGCTTTCATTGTACTAACAACGTAGCAGAGTATGAAGGTCTCCTCAGAGGCCTCGCGGTCGCACTAGCTTCGGACATTACACGGCTTGTAGTCAGAGGGGACTCGCAACTAGTCGTAAACCAAGTCACAGATGTCTATACGTGTAAAGCGCAACACTTACAACCATACTGTGATTTGGCCAAACACCTACTTAAACAATTCAAAAATGTTGATGTCCAACATATCTCTAGGAATGACAATACCATTGCAGACGCATTAGCAACCTTGGCATTAAACATATCCCTTGACATGTTTCACACCCTACCAAGCTCCGTAACCAGTTGTGCTGAGCCCATAACCAACACTCTCAACATGCTACCAATCGCATCTGTCAGTACAACACATGCTAACGAATGGTACGACAACGTAAAGGAATACCTTCTGCGCGGCGAAACGCCACAACATTTAACCAACGCACAAAAGGATGTAGTACGCAAGCGTTCTAAACAGTACACATTAATAGGGGATACATTGTGTCGCCGATCCTATGAAGGCATACTACTGACATGCGTCAATAGTACCGAAGCCCAAACAATTGTCGAACAGGTGCACGACGGAATATGCGGGGGACACATTGCACCAAAGGCAATGGCAACCAAAATAAGATGCTTAGGCTACTATTGGCCACACATGGAGTACGATTGTCTGTCCAAGGTTAAAACATGTAGTACTTGTCAAAAACACAGTAATATAATCCATGTACCACCAAATGAGTTGCATACAGTGCAAATCACATGGCCCTTCCAGAAGTGGGGATTGGACCTTATAGGCCCGATAACACCCACACCTTCTGCCGGGCATGGTTTCATCATAACAGCAACTGAATACTTCACGAAATGGGTAGAAGTTCCCTTCGAAAAACTACTTCCAAACATGTGTGCCACTTCATCCTTGAGAACATTGTGACCCGTTTTGGCATTCCCATGACAATCATCATTGACAATGGGCCACAATTTAGCAGTGTCGAGACCAAAACGTTTTGTGATAGTCTAGGGATCAAACATTCGTTTTCATCCCCTTACTATCCTCAAAGCAATGGGCAGGCGGAAGCGACAAATAAGACAATCATCAAAATACTTAAAAAGATGCTTGCCCAAAGTAAACGAAGATGGCACGAACAACTGGTGTATGCATTGTGGGCATATTGTACTACACATCGGACTTCGACACGTAAAACTCCATACAGTCTTGTTTATGGTTCAGAAGCTATTTTGCCTTTAGAATTACAGGTACCGTCCCTAAGGATCACGCTTTCCGGACTCCTCGACGACGAGCAAAACAATGATCTACGCATCATTGACCTGGACTTAGTGGAGGAGGAGCACGTGCGTGCACTTGATCAAATCAAATGGTATCAAAAACGACAATGGCAACGACATCGACATAACATCCATAAGCGCCCCATCAAAGAAGGAGACCTTGTGCTTAAAGTTGTTCATGAACACCCCGATAAATTCTTAGTCAACTGGGAAGGACCTTATCTGGTCATCAAAGCATTCGACAACGGAGCATTCAAGCTAGCTGACATGGACGGAAAAGAATTTGCAAATCCAACCAATCACTTATTCCTAAAACCGTTCTATACATGAATTCGAACTCAGGTACGCGCTAGTCCTGGAATCATTACTATAAACTGATACCACAGAATAGTCCTGGAATCATGACTATAAACTGATACCATGGAATAGTCCTAGAATCATGATTATAAACTGATACCACAAAAAAGTCCTAGAATCACGACTATAAATTGATACCACAGAAAAGTCCTGGAATCACGACTATAAATTGATACCACAGAACAGTCCTGGGTTATGACTTCAAACTAACACCATGGAGTCTGCTAAGACTATAAACTAGCTCGCCTCTTCATGGTCCGCTAAGACTCAAAACTGGCAACGTAACATCTGCCGCGACGCTAAACGGGCAATGTCCGACAGGTTACGACACAAAACTAACCCATGATAGTCCACTAAGACTATAAATTGGCACTTTCATCTTTGACTCTTCATTCCACAGCCACATTCATTTATTAGAATCATTGCATCCCTCATCAGCATCGTCGACATTCACATTCAATACTCAGAATCGCCCCAATATTTTGTTCACCTGTAGCTGTTTAAGTCTAAACTCATTAATTCACTCATGGTTTTCTTGTCTCTTTGGAGTTGTGTTTGCAGGATGACGCTCGGAAGTTCTCGTACGAGAGTGCGTTTCATCATAGGTAGCAAGATGAGGCAACGTCCATTTGTCCACCCTCCAAGACTAAATCGAACCGTTAACTCACACATTCCCATTCCCTGAAAAACCACTATCTGTTTACCAAACTATTGCACACTGCGAAACGTTACAGCAGTCGCAACACACAGAACATAATATTCGCGCATGAGTACAAGGACAAATCTCAAAAAAAAAATGGGACCCTTGGCACTTCCCATATAAGCCCCAGGCGGGAAGGTATCGGTCTTGAAAATACGTACTCATGTCAAAAGCAGTCAAGAAACATCTTATTGCATGGCTTTGGCTCCTCGCTAGCAGTTTCCCCAAAGAAGGGAGCTGTTCCTCCAAAGAATGCAAAACATCACCCTGTGGCTTTGGTAGTGACAACTGGTTCTCTTGAAAAATCACCAAGAGCATCGTTCCGCCAAAGGACGCACATCACATGCTTGAATTCCGAGTCTGCCAAAATATGGCTATCGACAAGGATCGGCATGCTGCACACCTGAGCATCCCATTTTCCCAGCATGATCCCTTGGGCAGCCACCGATCCCCATGATCCCTTCCCTCCTGCCAGTTACCAATCTCGTCCTTTCAATCTCATTCACCACTGAACACGGTACGATGATGTTTGGTCAAATAGCAAAGGACAAGGCTTTTATCAAGCTGCTTGTGGTGTTTTGCGCTTCTTTGTCGACGCTTCTCGGGTCGATTCCTCCAAGCGTCAACAAAGAGGGGCCAATGAAACACCACAAAAATTTTTGAGTTTAGCATTTGTCTAACAAGAAGTAGATCCCCGTGACCTACAAACGACTTTGGCTACATTTGAAGTCACACACGACAACTCTAAGAATCGAAACACCTATTTTTTACAAAGTGTTATGCCAGCGTATACACCCAGCGTATACGCCCAATTTTAATCCAAGTGTTGTGCCAGTGGCTACGCCTGGCATCTACGCCCAGCGTATACACCCAGCACTCCAGCGTATACGTCCAGTGTATATGACCGGCTCTCCGGCGTACACGCCCAGGTACGGCAGATGCACACGCTCGACGACAAGATCTCCAATGGCACCATGAAGATTACACCGAAGAGCAAGGATTGAAGCAAGTGGACATCCTGCGGCGTATACGCCCAACATTCACCAGCGTATACACCCGACGCTCAGCATACACGCTTCACACGCACGCTCAGCGGGTGCAACAGGAGCAAGAATTGAAGCAAGTCGACGTCCAGCATCCATCAGCGTATACGCCAGCATCCATCCAAGTCCACGCCCAGCGTATGCCCAGTCTAAACACCACGTGTCTCCCAGTCCGATTTTTCCGGTAACCCTACCCCTATAAATAGCCTAGTTTTCCGCATTTACTAGGTCGGAAAAAATTTACTAGAGTAGACCCAGAGCAATTACGCTGCAGAAACCCCCCCTTATGCTTACGCTTATGCTGGAAGTCTTGTACGCCGAGCACAATCCGCGCTCCGCCTATCGTGTCAGCCGGCTGCATCCATCCGTCCACCGGGGCTTTACGTCCGCCTTGTGTCCCTACACAACTGCGTTAGACCGGTGCACAACATTTTAACTCTGTAATCCACTGTTTACGCTTGTTGCAAGTTCTTTTACAGTTTTACGTCAATTTGGTCCACGCTTCGTTTACGCTTGCTTACGTTCACGCTTCGTCTGCGTCCGTATACGCTCACGGTTTACGTTGTTTACATTTGCTTACACATGCTGGTTTGCACCGTTTATGCTGTTTACGCTATTCACGTTTGCATACGCTTACACTGTGCCTATATTCGTTTATGCTGTTTATGCCTGACCCTATTTACGCCCTGATTACGCTTACGCTGTCTACGCCTGTTTCACTATTTACGCTCCGTTTACGCATAACCCAGCGTATAACGCTTCGGTGGTGCTCGGGGAAATCCTTGTCTGATTCGCGCGCAGACCACCCAAGGTACCCTACCTTCGTGCATTCCAGCACACCCTCAGGCGAAGGTGGGGTCATCTGCGCTCGTCCTATGATCCCGCGGTCTCTATTTCTCGTTCCAGCCAGGGACCGATGATTTCAGGTGGTACATACTGTAAGACAAGCAAGTTAGTTGGCAACTAGAGGCTTTATCTTCTGTAGGGTTCTTGAGGAACCATCGAGGAGACCGATCTGCACAGCACAACGTGTAAACAACCACAGACCGGTGTCAAGTTTACGCTAATGTAGATCTTTTAGCCAACAAAATCGTTAGCTGCTAGATTACTCAGAAAACTCAAACCGAAAATGCGAAAAGAGAGCTTGAGTGCTAAAAGCCCTTAATAGTCAAAGTGTCCCAGTGCCCAAACTAGCCAGAGAGAATTTAAGCATCACTCATTGGGGTATTTATAGGACCAAGGGTGTGCGAGAGATGCAGTTTGGATGCCACATGCCTTGGGCCTATGTTGACCTGTCTATGCTGCATGTGCCTGCATGACCGTTGGGTGAGCCTGCCACGTCGTAATTACAAACCTGCCATGTTGTAATTATGCTATCAGAGCAACAGTGAAATTAGGTGAGGTGAATTAATGTTGCATAACTACTCACTATGTATTGCCATGCTTTGTAGCGTAGCACTTGGCGTAGCATAGCATCTTGTCCCGCTGTGCTACGCTACATAGCGTAGCATAGCGTAACCATCAGTTTGAAGCGAAAAATCTATGTTGTGTCCTGCTGCATGTGTTGGGAACCTTCATAGTGTTATGACTACTGGTCACAGATTTTCTCCGCTATGCTATGCTACATAGCATATCATAGCGTAGCAACTATCCTTAGTTGTAAAAACATCGCCAATCTGCAAACTTTTCCTTTTGCACTGTAAAACTTGCGAACTTGCTGATCCCGCACTTTGAGATGCCTTCTATCACTTTCGTAGAATTGTTATGCCTCGCTGCATCTTATAGCTTAGCGTAGCTGATGAGTGGTGAGGTACCCGTACACTCAACCATTCGAAATGAGTGTAGCACAGGCGATCCGATCGACTCCATAGATAAAATGCCTACACACCCCATGGAACACTTGGGGTTAATCATTCATTGTCTTCCCAAACTTACTTGTAGTTGTCATGGTGTATAGTTAAGTAAGTCCAAGGTATATGATTTTTATGGTCTTTTAATGTTTTTTTTCCTATGCTATCGAGGTGAAGGGTTGAGGAACTAGATAACTCTAACTAAGGACTAAGTCTAAATTAACTAGCATCAGCATCCGTCCCCACTTACCGTACACACCCTGAACTATGCAACTGTGGCTACTAAACGCTAATCGTTACTGGGATCACCACACGTAATGCATGTGCTCAAAGTGGTCATACTGAGGCACTTAACTAGCCTAAGTGTGATGAGCAGCCGATTCCTTAACTAGCCATACATATCCGTAGATGCTCGTAATCATGTCGTACTCATCCCGTGTTCTAGGAGTTAAGGGTGAGAGAGACTAATCGCAATGAGCAGCTGATTCCTTGATTAGCTGTACACATCCATCAATGCTTGTAATCAAGTCATACTCATGCCGTGCTAATGCAGGTAATAAATAACAGGTAGGAAATAACATGTAATAAACCAATTCCATGCACTGCAAGGTTTATCCACAAAGCTCGTCTTTATTGCCGTACACAACTTGCGTTCAGGTACAAAGCTGCTCGAATAAAGATCCGTTCAGTTGGGGACTTCTACTGTGGGCACATGGAAAATATTCTATCTCTAGAGTGATCAATTTTCTAGAGTTTCCCTACTTCTAGCCTAGGATGGGAAATAAGGGGAGTGCCGCCTCTTAATTATAAATTTGACGGTGGACCACGATATCGCATCGCGTACATGATATCGCAGCTCATGCAAATCCCATCTCATCATACCCCCATGACTGAATAAAAACTCGTCCTTGAGTTCCTTACAATAATATCGGGAAGGTATGGAATTATTGAGGGGAATGGAACTAATGGGATGACATGTGAACGGATCATCATTACAAGACTTGACAAAACTGGTGTTCATGACAACAAGGGTGAACACCTTATTACAATGACATCACACCTTAGTTGGAAACTGAGAAAGAGAGAGAGAAAAAAGTTTTGCTGCTGCCAACGCCAAGATTATGCCTTTGTTGTCCATCCATAAGCATGCCATCGATCTTGCTCCTTGCATAGCTGCTTCCAGCATCACTCAATTCCAAGTGGTTCCTCCAGATCCGGTCCGTTATTGCATGGTCGTCATCTGCACACATAACACAATCTTATATTAGCAAGGGTAAATGAATCATCATATAATTGATACCTTGATTCGGTATAAGTTCATTGGCTAGGTTGTGGTATAGCTAATATGGATCGGGAGATATATTAATGATGACTACCAAAGGTGTAGGGGTTAGGAAGAAAATCAAAAATTTCGGGGCTAGGAGAAAATCTATAAAATCAGGACCCATACCCCCATGACTAATCATGAACCTCTAGTAGCGTTAGATTGGAGAAAGGAAGGAGTAAGAAAGATAGATAAAAAGGGACAACTAAAACATCGATTAAGTCGATGTCAAGATGGTAATGAACAAAAGAAAACTAATTGCAAAAATGTTAAGGAAAAGAAGTTAACAGATGCTCCAAATAGGAATGTCAGTGGGTCCTCCCCAAAGCAGGCTCATGCCCTTAGTGCCTTGACAAGCCCACATTCAAAGAGTCTGTAGGCTCTAGGAATGTCCTTTGGAACAAGAGTTAAAGTCTTAACCGTAAGAATTTACCAAAAAGAAAACAATGCATCTACCAAAATATATACACTAATGATACAACTGGTAATGAGGTGAATAATGGAGAGAAGGATGGAAAGAAGAGAATGGAATGGAATCTCAAGAACAAGGTGGTGTATAGCCCCTTGTGTAGTTCATGATTAATGTGACTTAGAAATTCTCATTCCAACTCTAGCCTCAAACCAACCACATCTAGTGACTTCGCATCAATGCATTCAGCCAAACCATCCTCTTGAAGTAACAAAAATGCATCCTCCAAGAGCCACCACCATTCCAATGAAACAAAGGAGGGAATGGGAAGCAAGAAGGGCCTTAGTTAGGGGGAACACTTTTGGTTCCATACCCAATGCTTGTAGCCCAAGTTTATTCATCTAAGGGGTGTGCTTTGAATTCTCACTTTTTTTTGTGTTTTTATGCATGAGAACCACACCATGCAAAGACTTCTTATTTTTATTGTCTCAGCTTTCGATAGTTGGGGAACATCAAAACAACAAGAAAACTCAAGAAGAAAACATCCAAGCACCCAAGAGAATGACCAACACAAAAGCATCAAGTTCCCTTGAAGTCACACCCTTTTCAATCATTGAGTCCTTTTTTAGTTTGAGAAATACCAAGTCACCAATTTGTTTAAGTTCTTATTAGAAGGGGACTATACATTTCTAAGCCGAGAGAGACCATAGGGACTAGTGGATGGATGGATGAAGTGGTCTCATTTCCTACCATATCAAAAGAAACATACCTTAGTATCAACATTGTGACTTAAAGGTAAAAATCAAACACTAGTAATCAATATGAAAATAGTTCATACCATCATTCCAAACACTTATTGGGTGACAAACTTATAGGGTGGATCACACACACACACACAATGGAAAAAATATAATGATGTTGTAAAACAAAAATAAGAAAAGTTAAAGAAATTTGTAAAACAAAAACTAGAAAAGTTAAAGAAAGTTGTAAAACAAAAATGTGTAAGACAAAAACATTGTAAAACAAAAACGTGTAAAACAAAAACTTAAAAGAACTGAGGGCCCCATATGATTAGCATAGGTGGCCATCTCCCCCATGACTGAGTTATAAGGGAGAGATCCGAAATAATGAGCATCTATTTGAATTTGTAAGAAGTGCCCAACTTCTCCGAATTGATGATCTTATATTACGGGGTGGAAGTTGGCAATGCTCATATTCCAATGTATATATGCTTTCGTTATGAGCATGGGTTTCCTCAGTTCATTCCATGCATATTTGGTTGCTCCTTCGAGTAGCTGTCAACCACAGGGTGTCTACTACTTATTGTGTGGTTGCTACATACAGGGATCTTTGTTTCAAAGTTTCAAGAGCACACCTGTTACATGGAGGCATTTCCTCCATGTCATCACTCGATGAATCACTGTATGTGATGCATGAAACTTACCTCTTCTCGATCTTTCCACAAATGTTTATCTTAGAGATTTCCAAGGAAAGATTGCAGATCCTAAGACATGCATCTACTGTACTTAGCCATGCCCTTCCAATTATAATTGGGAAGACCCCTTTGTTTTTATTAACTTCAATCACTAGGAAATCAGATGGGTAAGACCAACCACACACAGTGGTGATGATGTCCTCCACTAATCCTAAGGGAATGGTGATGGACTAGTGTGCTAGCTCTAGTTGAATGTTGCTCTTCTTAAGTTGGGGTAGGTTCCAGGCATGATACATCTCTCATGAAATTAAGTTGACTTTGGAACCTGAGTCAAGAAGAGCCCTATGTGGTTCATTTCTAGTGATCTGTAAATAGATTAAGGGACTCCCATGATTAGTTAGTTTCCTGGGAAGGTGGCCTACCTTAAACCAATTGGTTACGGTATGCATTAACATAACCGTATGCGTTAAGCTCTGATTTTGGACGGAAGGGTGCTCTGAAGTGTTAGATGGTGGAGGAGTGTACATGGGCTCCACTGCTTGTTGTTGTAAGAGTTTGTCTGGGCTTTTGGTTCTAAAGAAGGGTTTTCTCTTTTTACAGTTGTCAGAACCAATAGCAAGTTGGATATTTATAGCTCTCGCAGTGTGACATTGCTGCAGTTGAGGAGGAAGTTTTCCTTGCATTGTTGGAGCAGGAGGTGTTATGGGAACTACTTATGGTGGAAGAGGTGCAGATGGATTAGGAGGATGGTGTGGGTATGGAGTGTCTCTTGGAGGAGAAGGAGTCCTTCTAAAGTACTTCCAAACTTGGTAGTGATGGTTGGGGTTTGTGTGACTCATAGAGTCACTTGGAGAAATCAGCTGCTGCACATAATATCCATAAGGATCAAGTTATCAGTAAGGGTACTGATGTTTCAGCGATGGCATCCCCCATGACTGTGGGTATTTCCACTGCTGATGTTGTCCAATGCGCTATGGTGGAGTTCCACTTGGAGAATACGTTAAGGGTTGGTGGAACTGCTTTGGGTTACCTTGTGGATAAGGTAACCTTCGGGGTGTTTGCCATTGGTTGAGTGTTGGATTAAGCACATACACCCCAGATTCCTGTAGATGTGAGATGAAGGGGAAACATCCCTTAGGATGGTCATAATAGCATATCTCACATCCAACATCATCGTCTATGTCAGAGTCCATAGCCACATCGGAGTTAGTGATTTTCCCCTTACCCTTGTTATGTGCAAGGATTAAATCTCTCCACTTTTTCTTACCTTTGTCACTACTTTGTTCTACCTTAGACTCTTCTACAATTTTTAAGATAGTTTCAATTTTAGAGTCTAAGGAACTCCATACATCATCTACCTTAGCCGCTATTTCTATTGTCAACTTTTGAATCGACAAGGTCTTCCTATTCACCAACTCTTTGATTGGTGACTCATCCTCTTCATCACAAAATTTCACTCCCTTCTTTCGAAGAGAGGGATCGTGGTTGTATTCTTCTACACTTTCCCTTTTTCATAGCTCACCTTCATGGGCTCTAAGTTGTGAGAGTCTCCCTTGGGCATAAGTCCCAAGGGTTCTTCTAGTTTCATTCCTTAGCCCATCCACGATGTGGCAACGTTGATCCCTCTGAGCATACCCATCGCCTGGGCAATGATGTAACAATGTGTAGTAGCGGGCCATGGCAGCATCCAAGGGTTCATATGTACCTTGCTTCTAGCCTTGGATTTGCTTATGCAAATTGGACACTCTGGAGTATGTTTGATACTTCTCGTTGAACAGTTCTAGCATCATACTCCACCTCCTGATGGTTTTCGGTTCTAAGGACTGATACCAACTCTCTGCTTCTTTGGTGAGTGTCCTTGGGAACAACTTAAGCTT
Source organism: Gnetum montanum (assembly GCA_015680685.1). NCBI lineage: Eukaryota > Viridiplantae > Streptophyta > Gnetopsida > Gnetales > Gnetaceae > Gnetum > Gnetum montanum. The sequence goes on along the minus strand of MNCI01027234.1, from coordinate 413,732 downwards.
CTACCACTCATTTTCTATATTCTGCAAGGCATAGGCATCGTGGAATGCCTGTAAATGATTTTGCAGATCAGCATTGTATCCCCCTTCAAATTGTGGGATGTTGTTCATGTCTAAATGCCTGATCCGACTATCCTTTAAATGCCTTGTGGGAATCCTAAATACCTTCGTTATGTCAAGCATACTTCAGGTTGCAAGTAGGGGCTCTTCATGATCATCTCTTTCATGACGCCTGTGATTTATACGTTGTTCCCTACTCTCCCTACGTCCTTGCCCTTATCCTCTCTCTCAACTTTCCCATCGAGGTCTTTCGTTTTTCTTACCTTTATCCTCATCTTTATGTTCATGGTGGCTATGCCCAAATGTGGAAGGAGAGGGTGAGTGATGTGAAGAAGGGGAAGAAGAAGGGGAACCATCATCATGATGATGTTTCTTACCTTCTCTTCGACTGCTACGGCCCCGATCGTGGTGACGATCTAAGTGCTCGTCCTTAGCATGAGTGGTTGTTCCCTCTATGAATAGTTGGTGTTCACGGGCATCAGAACCAGGGATATGTATCTTTGATCGTAGGTTCTGATACCCAACCTCCTCACCATCGTTAGGAGGGGGAACATCATTTGTTAAAGAACCCGTGATAAGGGGTTCCTCATCTCCTATTTCACTAAGGATGTGCGAGGTTTTACCCTTCAGAAAAGTATGTTGACTCTCCTTCCTTAAGTCCCTCATATGTTGGGCATCTGTGGGATAATAATCTCTCATGTCAAAATCTTCCGCAACATATTCAGCATATAGTTCTTGTATGCCTATCTGTGCCAAGGCATGGAAAAGCATGCAAGAGATTGATCGATCTGGGGGTAACATGATATTACCTTGCAAATCNGGTGAGTTGCTCTTATGAGAAGAAGGCATTTTTATCGGTGTGATAATTCACCATTATATAAATTTTTATCTTGATTAACCCGAAGGTTCGTTTAGGCTCACAACGATGTGAGTGATATCCCTTATGTTCTATTCAGCGCACAAACACTTAGTCCCTGGCAATGGTGCCAATGATGAGTGGCGAGGTACCCCTACACTCAACCATACGAAACGAGCGTAGCACGTGCGATCCGTTCGAACTCCGCAGACTAAATGCCTACATGCCCCATGGAACACTTGGGGTTAATCATTCGTTGTCTTCCCATACTTACTTGTAGTTGTCATGGTGTATGGTTAAGTAAGTCCAAGGTATATGGATTTTATGGTCTTTTAATGTTTTTTTTCCTATGCTATCAAGGTGAAAGGTTGAGGAACTAGCTAACTCCAACTAAGGACTAAGTCTAAATTAACTAGCGTCAGCATCCGTTCCCACTTACCTTACACACCCTGAACTATGCAACTGTGGTTACCAAACACTAATCGTTACTGGGATCACCACACGTAACGCACGTGCTCGAAGTGGTCATACTGAGGCACTTAACTAGCCTAAGCGTGATGAGCAGCCAATTCCTTGACTAGCCGTACACATCCGTAGATGCTCGTAATCAAGTGGTACTCATCCCAGGTTTTAGGAGTTGAGGGTAAGAGAGACTAATCGCAATGAGCAGCCAATTCCTTGATTAGCCGTACACATTCGTCAATGCTCATAATCAATTCGTACTCATGCCACACTAATGCAGGTAATAAATAATAGAAAGGAAATAACATGTAATAAACCTATTCCATGCACTGCAAGGTTTATCCACAAAGCTCGTCTTTATTGTCGTACAAAACTTGCATTCAGGTACAAAGCTACTCGAATAAAGATCCGTTCACTTGGGGACTCCTACTGTGGGCACATGGAAAATATTCTATCTCTGAAGTGATCAATCTGCCAGAGTTTTCCTACTTCTAGCCTAGGATGGAAAATAAGGGGAGTACCGCCTCTTATTTTTAAATTTAGTGGCGGACTACAATATCGCATATGCAATATCACAGGGGAGGACGAGATATTGCATATGCAATATCACGTACGCGATATCGTGGCTCATGCGAATCGTGTCTCATCAATAGCGTAACAACAAACATGACTTGATTTTGCCAAGTTCACCGCTTTTTGACAAAAGGAGACATTGTCAAAGGACTTGAAGTCGGGCAAGGGGGCTGACCATCTAGCTTGTTCTACGCTATGCTACATTGCATAGCATAGTATAACATAGCACTGTGCTTCTACAAATGTCTTTTGAAGTTTGCTATGCTACACAGCGTAGTGTAGCAAGACTTCTTGACTTAGAAAACTTGCTAAAGTGGACAGTCTGAAAATCAAAGCATCCATCTTTTGAAGAACTGCTATAACGCTGTGCGAATTACAAAGGGTTGGTGAAGCAGGCATGCCTTCGAATTTTGGGGTGTTTCAATATACACAGCATCACGTAGTGGTAAAGCACATAATTCTGTTGGCATCACAGATTAGGATAATCTGAAGCTCATGAGAGCATTGTTAGTCTGTAGAGTGATTGCAAGGATGGCTAGCAAATGCCAAGATATAAATGAATTTCTGACTAGTGGATGCTGCGATTACCTGCTCATGATTGGTGGATGCAACCATTACTTGCCCGTGATTGGTGGATGTCACCGTTACCTACACTTGGGAGGTAGGTGCTACCATTATCCTTATAGACAAGGATCTTATCTAATGGTGCAGCAACACGTATAATGTGATCATGGGGTGAAAACCTTAAGTGGTGGTTCACGTGCATAGTAATATTCACATCGGTGCTGCTTGGCATGAAGATGGCAGCCTGTACGTTGGTTGGTGGCGAACACGTAACACCATGTTCTATGTGGGCCTATAGTGCTTGCAACAGCATTTTCGGGGCGACGTGAGGCATGGGCCGGCATCTGCCCCTATCAAGCTCATGTAGCCATTATGTGGCCCACGTTGCGTTGGGTGTTGATAGCGGCCATTACATGGCTAGAGGCCTCTAGTTTACAGTTTTCTTCTGTATTTCTATTGTTATTTTATAGGAGTAATGAAAATATTCTTTTCATTTATGCTCTCATTGGGATTTGATTTGGTCATGTGTAAGTTTGGGTGGAAATCTTAGTATCCTTCTTGTTTTGTTATCCATTTGGTGGCATTCCCAAAGGTAGTTCGGTGTGGAACAGTAAGCAAATTCGATAGCCAAAGGTTGCAAACTTGTTAGAGGAGGTGTGCTTTTTGCAGGCATGGGTAGACAAGGCTACATAAGAAGTTATTCTATTGTTGGTCAAACCTGGTGCTCATTTCTAAGCTAAGTCTTTGTTTTATGCTACTATTTTAAACTTTTGTAACTCAACTTTGGTCTCTTTTGTGTGGTTTAAATATCAAGCCTGTGTTTCTTTAAAACTCTCGTTTGTTCAAGTTGTTAGCTATTTCAAGCTTTTTATTTTACAATTCATTCATGCACAACTATCCTTTTTAAAATTTTAAACCAAACAATTGTTTCTCTGCCAAACTCATCATGGACTGTCACTTTTATTTCCTTATTAAAGTTATTTAATCATCATGTTTTATGAAACACCACTTTTCCCTTCCAACTGAGACTATTTTTGGGGGTTTTTTTCCCATATGAGAGGCACCCTAGACAATAGTATTTTTTAAAACCAGTTTTGTGGGTGATGTTGTCTCCAAAATTTATGCATCAATATCCTTTTGGCACTACAAGGAGGGCCTGATCATTTTCTCTGTCACTATTTTCCTTTATTTTTCTTGTCTTCTTTTATGTTCTTAGTGACCTATTTACAGTTTCTAAATTTCTAAAAGTTTCTGCTCTTATTTTAGGTTTCTATTTTTGGTTACCGAATTCTACATGTTTTCTAAGTCTATGTCTTGATGGTCCTTACCTTATTCTAGTTAAGTAGTTATCGCATGCATTATATCATTATATTTAAATTTACTAAAATTTTTCTTTTATTTCTTTTCATTTAAATTTATATATATAGAAATTTTAGTTTCCTTTATCTTCAAAAGAAATTATAGTAGATATATATATGTGCAATATTTTCCTGTTTCTTACAGTTTACTAGTAGTTGACTAACACTTGTATTTTCTAGTCTTTTACATTTTATGAGCCAATCTCCCCATAGAGCATCTTGACAAAGATCTCTTACTCCCACCCCTAATCAACTGGCTACACATCATTTCACTTTAAAAAGACAACAAACTTCATGTTTCCCAAGCTCTATACCAAAAAGGGCCTAAACTAAAATGGCAACTAACCAATCCCAAGCCCCTTTGGTGATAAATCCCTTTAATTTTGCAAATTACCACAACATCCCTAAGCCCCTACAAAACATTAATTTGTTCATTGACCCTACATCTCCTAATAGTGATGCTTGACAACATGTAGAATGCTTTGTGACCTTGTTAGGTATTTATAACATTATCAAAAATGATATAGTGTGTCAAGTCTTTGTCACAACCTTTAGAAGTAAGGCCATGCAATGGTTCTTAATGCTCCTTGAATTCTCTAATGATTCATGGCTAGACTTTAAAAGTAAGTTCTTACTCCAGTTTGACAAGTTCACTAGTCCTACCTTGGCCTCAAGTAATTTTACAAACCTATGAAAACTGCTTAAGGAGAACATTCAGGACTATAATCTAAGATTTCTTCACTAGCTCGCTTATGTGGCTAGCAAGATGTATTGACAAACTAATGGCATCCTCAATTTTTACCTCTCCACCATTGACCCATTCTTCACCTACGTTATCAAATCAAACTGCAACCTAACAAATTTGTAAGAAGCAATGGCAAAAGCTGTTGAGTTAGAGAAAACTACCTTAATGAATAGCATTTAAACCCAATTTTGAATGATCAATATTAGTAATCCTATATAATCTACTCCTTTACATTCACAAAATTTCCTAATGGCTAATACCATGTTTCAAACTTCTCCTATCCTTTAAATGACTCAACCTACAAGTAATTGTTTTCAAACATCCTCTTCATTGTTACCATCAAATACTGGCTTAAGTGATGATCAATCAAAAGCTTTAATCCAACCCATCATAAACTCAAAAGGGATATCTAGTCCTAATGGATTTAATGCTCAAATAGAAAATCAAATGACCCAAATATTGACCTATCTCCAAAAGCTTTCCAATGAAATAGTTGAACTAAAGTGAAATACTAACAAAATTTTTACACATTTTGATAAAACAAGCACATCAACTGAGGATGCATATTTTTTCCTTCATAACACCAAGAAACATTTTGAGAAAACATGTCCTCAATGTTTAGTGTTATATGGTGACAATGCCCAAAATCAACAAAATGGGAAAACCACAATTATGGTCCTCAACATACCTCATGAGATAGAAAATGAAGAAGTTTCCTCATTTGAACAAGTCATGGTAAGTGATCCCAATCCACATAACATCCACTACCATAGACTTAACGACATTATGAATGCTACTCAAGAAAAAAACTAGGAATAATCCTTATACTTCTCCCTATAAAAGAGTTCTAGGTCAAAATAACACAAATAATCAAACTAGACCATCCCAAGTAAAGGTTCCACAACAACCAAACTTCCCTTCTATACTTAGGAGAACTTCACCTCTATAAGAAGTCAAAGATAAACATAAGGCTAATGATTTAGTTGAGGATCTAAAAAGAGTTAAAGCCAACATTTCAATGTATGATCTTTTACATTTTAATGAAATGAAAGACATGATTCAAATGATAGTTCATACACCTAAAACCAATAAAGAAAAATCTCCAACAATTGAAATGCAAGCTCACTTTGCAAAAATTCCTAATGCATTAGTAATACAAAATTCAAGTAATCTCATGTTAAATAAGAAATACCAACCTCCTTTCCTAATAACTTTGATCATTTTAGGAAAGAATATAATTGCTTAATGGATTCTGGTGCAATTGTTAGCATCATGCCACTAGAGGTGTTGATATGTTAGGAGCACAAATGCTACCATAAGCAAGAAGTATGATACAACTTAATGGATCTAATGTACCTATGGTAGGATCATTAAAGGGAGCAAAAGTATAACTTAAAAAATACCCTACTTTTACATGTTATATAGATATTTTAGTGGTTGACATGTCATCCACTTATGGTGTGCTTCTATCCAAGACTTTTGGAGCCCAGTTTGGGGGCTTCTTTAGATCAGATTTTTCAAAATTATTCGTTCCTATTAAAGAAAAATCTAAATAGGTCATTATAGAAAGAGAGCCTTTTTATAAACAAGTGGTAACATCTTTTGATCAACACAATAAATCCTTGGAAAACCAAAGTACTAATCCTTTTGTTGGAGTTATTGAACTTAAACTTGATGAATATATTTTGAATAATGATGTTAGTGAAACTTTAGAAATAAATCCTTTTACTTACACATATTCCATCAAATATCACTAAGCTTTTAGAAAATGTGAAGAAATTTATCAAGATACTTTGCCATATCATCAACATGAAGGAAGAACATTTCTTTTTGAAGACCCACCACCACTAGGGAGGATCAATGATATGAATGAGATTCAATCTAATGAAACATTAGAAGATTGGCTAGGTTTTGACATTGACAATTATTACATTGATCAAAGGGCTAATTGTTTAGATTTTATTAATTTAAATGCTTAGATATTAAGAGTGGATGGTGCCTCCTTCAAGGATGTGGAATTGGGATAATATCCATACCTCCTGGTGAGGCTCCTATCCTTAAAGCCATGAATTTCACACAACCTATGACTAATAACATGGTTGAATATGAAGCACTTATACCTAGGATCAAGCTAGCTCAATATTATGATTTATCCAATCTTAATATTTATAGTGACTCTCAAATAATAGTAAATCAAGTTAATGGAATCTTTGATGATAAGAACACTACCATGAAAGCATATAAAGCTTATATCCTTAAACTTTTTAAGGAATTTGAACTCATATCCATCAAACATGTACCAAGAGAGGAAAATTATGTCCTTGATGCCTTAGCTCAAAGGGCTACTACTTTAGATGTCCCTTTTAAGCGTAATGCTTAGGATGCTAAAATTATTATTAAAAATGTTAAGTCATATTCTATTCCAGATACTATCTTTTCTTTTTCAATTTTTTAATGATGATAATCAAATTTGTGAATTTTGAATTCCTAAGGGTGAATTTAGTGATCAATGTATTGAACTTTCTCAAATTAACAAAGAAGTTATATCTTAGGATGTTATACTTTTAAATACGATTTGTCTCAAAATAGCAACTAGATGAACTTTGTTTGATGACTTATATACTAAAATAAAAGAAATTTCTAAGAATACTAATTGGAAAATGTTAGCTAAAACAAAAACAAGTCAAATTCAAAAGAAAAGACGACAATACCCTATTAAAATAGGAGTTTTTTACATCCAAATGAAAAAACAAAGCTTGATTGAATTGTTACATGAATTTAATGATGTTTTGGGTTGGACTTATGAGGATCTTAGAACTTTCAATCCATTAGTGATTACACATACTATTCCCCTAAAGCTAGAAACCAAACCATTTAGGCAAAAACTTAGGCCTGTAAATCCCAAGATTGAAGCCTTGATGAAAGCAGAAATCAATAAGCTTCTAGAATCCAAGATTATTTATCCTATGAGTAATCATCAATTTACAAATCCCTACATAATATTGATCGTTAGTGCATAAAATGATTTATCATATGATGATTTAGTATATGAGCAAGAACCAATATTGCCAATAAATTTGCAAATCCCTACATATAAATTTTTCTTAAACTATTTACCAACTACTGAACATTTAATCTCACCTACATATGATATTTGGAATTTAGAACTTAAAAGGTTTAAAGCAATTGAAAATCTATTTAGTCATCAACAAACTATTAAAAGATGATTTGATAAGAAGTACATAGTTACATTTTTCAAGTAGGTGATCTCATTCTTAAGAGAGATAGAGCATCTACTCAAAATAGCCCTCAAACTAAGTTTTCTCCTATGTTGTCAAGCCCATACGAAGTTACAAATGTCATTGGCCTCAATGTTTACAAAATTGCTAATTTGAAAGGATACAAATTAAATAGAAATTTTAATGCATTTCATTTAAAACATTTCTACTCAAGTGCCCCATGTGAACACCTTCAGATTTCAGTTGTATATAGTTGCATTTGCCTATTATCTTTTCATTTCAATCAACTTCTCATGGATGTTAAGTCTATCATCATCTCTTCCTTAGCATATTGGTTTTGGTTTGATCTTTTTTGTTTTTTAATATGATTTCAATCATCATTATGATCATTTTAGTTGCTAGGCATTGGGTCATCCTAACACCATCTAATATTTATGCAAGTATAATGCTACACATTATGTCACATTGCTATTATCTAGAATCTATTTTATGTCACATTATGTCACATTGCTATGATATATTTTAAAAATTCTATGGTTCTTCCCCATCTATTTTCAAGATATTACTTTTACTAGCTATGTTGGATTATGGAGGATGGGATCTATGCTAACTTATCATGTTATCATCATGGTCATATGAATGTAAGACATGTGACGATGGAAAATGGTTAGCCATAATCATTAGGTGACCTTAGAAAATTCCATCTATCTCTCATAAGCCTTAGTCCTCAAGTGTGATGATTCATCCTTAGCCATCTAGGAGACATGCTAAGATGCCATCTAGATTATAATTAATAGGCACATACATGAGGGTTGAATTGCACCATGGGAAAATTTTTCGAAAGGACCATGTTCTCTGGCAGTGCAGCTAATTGGCCAAACTTGTGTTGGAATTCCTACCTTAAGAATGAAGTGCACCATGGGCAAAGTTTCCTTGAAAAAATTATGATGATGAAAATGAGGACCATGTTCATTGGTAGTGTAATAAGTTGATGGGACGTGATATCGCATGGGCCGCGATATTGCATCCTCCCCCACGATATCACATACGCAATATTACGGCGCACTGTCATATCTATAAATAAGAGGTGGCTCTCCCTTATTTCCTCATCTAGGCCTAAACCGTAGTGAAACTCTGGCAGTTTTTCCACTCTAGAGATAGATTAATTTCCATGTGCCTGTAGTAGGAACTCTAGAGTGAACAGATCTTTATTCGAGTAGACATTGTACCTGAACAAAATTTTGTGTACGACAATAAAGACAAGCTTCTTGGATAAACCTTGTAGTGCATGGAATAGGCTAATTAGGATTTTATTTATTGTTATTTANAAAAGACCAAAAAAATCATATACTTCAGACTTACTTAACCATACACTGTGACAAATACAAGTAAGTCTAGGAAGACAATGAATAATTAACCTTAAGTGTTCCATGAGGCGTGTAGGCACTTAGTCTGCGGAGTTCGACCGGATCGCGTGTGTTATGCTCATATTCGTATGGTTGAGTGTAGGGGTACCTCGCCATTCATCATAAGTTCTTAAGTGTGATGGGGTCCGACAACAATCCTCATCCTAGCCTACATTCCCTTTTAATCCTATTTCCTCAAAATTCAAAAATAAGGAGGGGGG
>MNCI01027234.1:373153-396108 GCA_015680685.1 Gnetum montanum | reverse complement strand
GAGTCCATTCGAAATGGACATTTTTACGTAACAGGTGGTTCATAGGTTTTAGTTTGTCTGTTAATTTTTCTACGAAACGCCTGATGAACTGCAATCTACCTTGTAGACCTCGAAGCTCGGTAAGGTTACTGGGTGGTTTCAAGTTAGTAATGGCCTTAACCTTATCGGGGTCCACTTGTATCCCTACTTCTGAAGTTATGAATCCAAGCATTTTGCCTGTTTTGACACCGAAGAAGCATTTTTTCGGGTTAAGTCTTAGTTCATATTTTAAACAACGTTTTAAGACTAAGTTGAGGTCTTGTACGTGTTGTCCGGTCGTTTTTGACTTAACCACGATGTCATCCACATAATCGTTGAGCGACCGTAGCATATAATCACTAAAGATAAAAGCCATGGCTCTTTGATATGTGGCCCTTGCGTTCTTGAGACTGAAGGGCATCATGGTGTAACAAAAAGTTCCCCATGGGGTCATGAAGGTGGTTCGAAGTTGATGTTCCGGGTTGATGCGTATTTGGTTGTATCTTGAGAAGCCATCCATAAAAGATAGCAACGCATGTCCAGCAGTCGAGTCAACGAGCTGATCGATACTGGGTAGGGGAAAGTCATCTTTTATGGTTGCTACATTTAAATCTCGGAAGTCGATGCATAGGCGAATGCTTTCATTTTTCTTCGGGACGATGACCATGTTTGACACCCACTCGACGTAATCAACGGCTCGAATGAAACCAGCTTGGTAAAGCTTGGTGATCTCATTGCGAACTGCCAATGCCACTTCAGGTCTGACTTTTCGTGCCTTTTGTTTTACCGGTCTTAGTTTGGGGTCGAGAATAATGTTGTGTTGAACAATTCTAGGATCTAGCCCTGGCATGTCCGTATAGGACCAAGTGAACGCTTTCATGTTTTCCCTAAGCACATGTTGAATTTCTTGGGCCAAGTGCAGTTGTAGTAGCGTGCTTAATTTTAAGATTTTAACTTCCCCATCAGGCATGGTAATGGGGGTTTCAGCCAATGGGTCTTCGGTGATGTTTTTCGCTTCTATGTCAAGAAATTTTGTCATGCCTTGGTAATTGTCTGTTGTTTGCTGTGTTGAGGCTATGACCGCATCGTCCATCAGTGGACTTAAATTGATGAAGTTTATGTCAATGTCCCATGTAATGATGTCGTGTGGTCTGTCAATGGTTAACAATATGGTTAACTGCAGGTAGTCCATTGAGCTTGCACCTACCAATAAACCGAGAGTTGCATAAGCAAAGGGGTGTAGTTCTATGTTTTCTGGTGCTTTTAAACTATGTGTACGTGTATAATGGTGGATTATCATCACACATGGACGCATGGCAATTTATGGCCGTATCGGGCCATCATTGGCAGTTTAAGGCTGTACCGGGCCGTCGTGGGATGGGGGAAATGGCAGTTTAAGGCCATACCGGGCCGTGATTGGTAGTTTAAGGCCATACCGGGCCGTGATGGCAGTTAGCATAAATGTGTAAAACGGGGTCCATGGAGGAACTAGGACGTAATAATCTCTATTTTTAGTTAATTTTCATCATTTTTGGGGAAATTTTGGCAAATAGTAGGTAAAAAAGGCAAAAAGGTAAAAAACGGAGCGACGGCGGCGTCAGTGTCAGCGTCATCGAGCTCTATAGAAAGGGAAGGGGGGGTCCATTTGTTTTACTGGAAAGCGACAGCGTGAGCGACAGCGTAAACCTGCTAAGGCGTAAGCGTAAACCATGATATCTAGCGTAAGCGTAAACCTCAGCGTAGATGCCTAAGACTGATCCCCAGCGTAGACGCGGAGACCCTAGCATAGATGCCGAAGCTTAAACTTCTCAGCACCCGCGCAGATAATTGCTCAGCGTAAACTTAGATCGTCAGCGTAGACACTCCGAGATGGGCAAGGGGAAGGAAGTGGAGGGCCAGGGGCGAAAGGGTCCTGATCTACCCTTCGCCGAAGAGACAGAGGCCATGTTGCAGGGTCTGCCCAGGCCAAAGATTCCATCGTGGCCTGCGACATCCCATAGGTAGGCTCTGATTCCTGCCTCTGTTGTTTCTGTGGTATTTTCTATTTGTAGTGTAGACAGTCTCGGCGTATACACTGAGCGTAGAAGGGTTTTCAACATAAGGGTTTTCGGCGTATACGCCAGCGTAACTGCAGCATAGACGGTGTTTAGTCCTTCTAGCGTAAACATTTTTTCACATTGTTGTGTTAGCGTAAAAGTTTGTCAGCGTGTTTGTCATCGGCGTAAGTTCTGTTTCTTGCGACGGCGTATACGCTGAGGGTTTGTTCAGCGTATATGTTGTACGCGTACAGTTGTCTTTTCGGCATACCGCTTTATCTTTCTGACATAAACTGTTTACTCTGAACATGAACTTGGGCGTATACGCTAAGGGTTTGCTCAGCGTGTACGCTGTACGCGTACAGTTGTCTTTTCGGCGTACCGCTTTATCTTTCTAGCGTAAACTGTTTACGCCGAACGTGAACTTGGACGTATACGCTGAGGGTTTGCTTAGCGTGTACGCTGCGCGTGAAGGGGTTGGGGCGTCGATGTAAAACATATCGCCATCAGCATAGACGCTGAGTTGGCTAGCGTGTACGCTAAGTTAAATTTCATTCTTTACGCTAAGTATTAGTCGGCGTATACGTTCTTCAGACAGCGTATACGCTGGATTGAATGCGTTTTTTGCGCTAAGTGTAGGTCGTCGTATACGCTCTGTGTATATCGTATATGCTAAGTCTGAATCGCTCTAAGTGCTAAGTTTGTTCGGCGTACACTGTATGCAGCGTATACGTCGAGCACGAATCACGGGCGTAAATCATGGGCATATACGCTGGGCGTAAGTTGTGTTTTTCGCACTGTAGAGTTGGCGTATACGCTCTGTGTACAGCGTATACGCTGGGCATAAATAGTTAGTTGAATTTTTTATTCTTTGTTGTCGATTTATGATACGAACTTTCATTTTGTGGCATTGTGATTGGTTGCAGGGATAGCAAACGCTTCCTTATCGTGGTTGAACTCGCCGGGGTGCTAACATGGGCTGGCCCCGTGGAGGAAGGCGATCTTCCCCCGATTTTATTTGTGGATGACAAGGGGGTCTGGATTAGGGAAGGTGTTGGCGAATTTCTGGCTTTCTTGTTAACCAATTTCGAGGTGGCTATGTGGTCACATTTTGACGAAGTGACTGCGTGAAGTGTGGTTGATGCAATACTACCGGGGGCTGCAGAGGGCATGATGGTCTTTATGGGAGACATTGACAAGGGGCCGTTTGTGGCTGAGGATGGCACTACCCACGGGCCCAAGTCAAACCGCCCGTTAACGCGTGTGTGGGCATTACTGCCACCGGGGTTGGATTATGTCAACAATACATTGTTTATAGCTGCCCGTGCACATACCTTGTTCTAGAATCCTCTTGGCACGATATACCGAATAGCCAGGTGGGACCATTTACATTTATTACTTTATCTATTTTCGTTTGATGTTGGTTTCTTGTTTTAATGCACATTTGTTTGCAGACCGAAGACCAACCCAGATGGGACCCTCATTGAGGATGAAGCGATAGCCCTCGCTCGCACCACTCTGGAGGCCTTTATGACGGCCCCCACTCTTCGTGGGGCCGTTCTAGCTCAAACGAAGGGTTCGATGATCCGCTTCCATAATCAGTTTTCCAGGGCCTTTGCAATGTCCAAGGCTCGTGGGTGGCTTCACAAATATTGGACAGATCAGGGGCCAGTCTTTCCACATAACTTTGGCAGCACTTCCAAATCTGCCACTAACGGTGGGTCATAACATTTCTTAGATGCGTTAGTGGGTTTGTTCAACTGTTTGGGACTATGCCAATATAACCGTTTTAACTTATTTTAACAGTTGATGCACCTTCTGGTGGGGATCCTGTGACGACAGGGCGAACTGAGGCCACTTTGTCAATGAAGTTCGGGGGGGTAGAGAAGGCGCAGAAGTGGCTGCGTAAGAAATCCCCGTCGCCCCTCACTCGTTGCCTGGACGATGCCGGCCTCCTAGAGCTTTTTATGACACCCAGCCCTGATGTCTCAATCGGGGAGATGATTGGGATCGTGGACTCTTTTAATGAGTCTGTTTCTCAGTACAGCACCCAGATTAAGGGTGTTAAGGTGGTGTTTCATCTGTCACCTGTGTTCTTTTCTAACTTGTTTGGCATGCCGGCAGATGGTCTACCTGTAGTATTGGACAGGTCTCATCAAGAGCTCCAAACGATCCGCGAGCTGGAATCTTGGTTTGGCGTGACGAAAAATACCAAGGGATTCCCGATGCAGGGGAAAGAAAAGGTTGTTGAGGTGAATGAATTGTATCCCCTGTTTCGGGCGCGGGTGTTTCCCAAAACCCTTTCTCAGGTGCGGAGTTTTGGGGTTGAGGCGGTGCGCATCATGCGAAGTATCTTAGAGACTGGCATGCGGTATAACTGGGCTCAATTTTTGTTGGTAGGCCTGCATAAGGAGATAGTGCGGTTGCGCTCGAATATCGAAGCACAATCGCACTTCACCTTTGCTTTCTTCGCTGGTTATCTCCACCATTTTGCGGAGTTTCTTGTGGTGCGCACAGACAAGTTTGTCCTACGGGATCGGGGTCAACTATCCCGCCCATGGGTCAAACATCTGTTTGCGACAACGAGATCGTAGGATGCCCCAGAAGATATTGATGAGTCCGTGTCTGTTACTACAGGGAGATCATCTGGTGGTTCCATCCACACACGGGATAGTCTGGGGGTGGAGCCAAATGATGTAGGATTGACCGGAGGGATGCACACCACGTATGGTTTTTGGCGTGTCATGATGTTAGGGGCGGATACGGTCGGGGGCACTCAGACTACGTATGGCAGCTGCGGGGCATGGGATGGTTGGGATGTGGGTGTGGACTTAGCGGGAGGGATCTGAACTACGAACGGCTTGCCAAGTGTTTCCTATTTATTTTCGGGGTAGATGGTGTTGATGCGGGGTGTGTCGGAACCATCGTCACAATAGATTGTGTTAATTACGTATGCTGCCTCTTTAGTGTTCAGGGGGTCTTTGTACACCCCCATGGTTTGATTTTGCGGTTGGACGAGGTTAGCCCCGTCAAAAGTGATTTTTCCATCATCAATCATCTGCTAGATGTCCTGCTTCAGGGTGAAGCAGTAATCCGTTCCGTGCCCGTTGCGTTGATGGTAGTCGCAGAAGTGATCCATCCTAAATCCTTTGCGTATGGGCGGCTCATCCGGGGTTGCTAAGCTTGGGTTCTGTATGAGTTGGCAGAACCGTTCATGTCTTTGGATGGCCGCAGGGGATAACTACTTATGTGGCATCAGCCCAGCTTTTAAGAGTTGATCAAAGAGCTGGGATGGTTTCATCAGCAGAGGCGTATATTGAGAGGGTTCTTTCCTTTCGAAATTGCGTGTACGGTTTGTTGGGTTCTGTGATGATGATGACTCCGGGGCTGTTGTGGGAGCGGGTTTATAGTAGTTAGTAGGGGTTGCGGGTGGTTTTTGTTGGGGTGTGATGTTGGTTTGTTGGGTTCCTGCTATCGCTGCTATCGTTGTCCTGGCTTTCTCTTTATCCTTTTTAGTGTGTTGGTTTCTGAAGGCCAAGTATGCCGGGTCGTGGCTGTTTTGAGCCACTTCCTCTATGTTTTTTATCTGCACAAATGCCTGATTAAGATCCCGCGCATTAAGGTAATATAATTTGGACTTGAAGAAATCGTGGACAGCCCCCTTCAGAATTGTGAGTAGATAAGTTGGAGAGATTGGCTCGTGTAGCTCATTGAGAGCCGCACTCCATCTTTGAATAAACTTTTCTACAGGTTCAAGCGATGCTTGCTTGACTGCATAAGGCTGTCCAGTGTGGCCTCGGGTTTCAAGTTGTACTTGAACTAGGTCACAAACTGGTGTAAAAGATCATCCAAGGAAAAGATAGAGTTCCTGGGCAGGGCCCGGTACCAGTCAAGCGCTCTCCCTGCGAGGGACATGGGGAACACTTGGAGGATGGAATGAGGCCATGCCTAGAGGAGTGCGCATTCCAATCGAAATGTTATGAGGTGAGCGTTGGGGTCCGTTTCCCCATTATATTTAGTCAATGTCGGTAAGGGGATGCCTTTGGGCAAAGTCAAAGGTGGGATAGAGGAGCTGATGGGGTCGTCGTTGTAGAAATCCACTACCTTCAGCTCCCCGTCGGTGGCTATTTTGAGGCGCTTTACCTCGTCTGTCAATTCCTGCATTAGTTTTTTAGTTTCTGCCCAATCTTGGGCGCTCGGTGAAGCTACAAGCTCAGGGTGTGGGGCTGTATACAAGTTAGACTGTTGGGTTGTGGGTTGGAAGGCCGAAAGCTGAGCGATTGGCTGTTGTACTTGTGGGAAGTTAACGGTGGGCGGCACTAAGTGTGGCATGTTGTAAGGGAAATGTTGCTGCTACGGCGGATGGGGGTGTACCTGTGGCACGTGATAGGGGAAACGCTGTGGTTGCTATGGTGGTGGTTGTACTGGGAAAACGTTGGCTGGTTGAACCATACGTGGTGGTAGGTTATAATTAGGAGGTTGATGTTGCTGCGATTGAGCGCTCATCGTTACCCATGGTATAACTACGTTTTGTGGAGGGACTCCCTGTTGGGTTATGGCGGTAGAAGGGGTTGTATGCGTTTGAATGTGCAAGATGTAGTGGGCAGATGTGGAGGCCGGGATGACGTGTGGCATCCATATCACTCGGGGTGGGAATGTTACTCCCACGCTATCGTGAGGGGGTGATGCTTGTGAAGATGGGCCGATTGCTGCCTCGGGAATGATGGCGAGGGGGAGCATGCTGAATCAAGGATCAGATGGAGGTGGCACATGGGCAAATGAGGATGTGTGCGATGCAGGCATTTGCGTGTGAGTTATTCTGAGGGGTTGGAGGGGCATGATCTCCCCTGCGTCCGAATGAAAAATGGGATTAGCATGTGCTTGCGGGCTAAGAGTGTGGTAGGAATCCTCGTGTTCTGACTAGACAGCGAAGTCATCCTCTTCCTCTAATCGGGTCTCGAGCACATGCTGACCTAGCGTGTCGCTCCTTTGTAGGAGGAGCTGTGTGATGAGTTCTGAGTATTGCTCTGGAACCGGGATTAGGTCATATGGGGAAGGGGTGAACTCGTATCCTCCCCTGTAAAAGATTTTGAATTGCCTCTTGACTTCCATTTCGGCTCGGTCAACAACCAGGCCAGCTTGTAACTTAATACATATGAAATTATACTGATCTTGGGTGATAATGTTGGAGGCTGGATCTCTCCCCTGCAACCTTAGGGACCAGCGAGGCTTCGCTGCAGGTTGTACTCCCGATTGTTGCATGATGGGCTGTTGAACAGCCATGGTGTCTATGATGTTGGTGGCTTGAGTGGTGGCATCCGTAGTGTTGTTTGCGGGGTTCATGATGATATGTCACGGAGGTGAATCTGTCTGAAGATGCGAAGTTAAAGTGTCGTGTAGTGTGCAGCGTATATGCTTCAATGGACGGCGTATAGTGACAGCGTATACAGCGTATATAGTTAGTGTAGGCGTTGAGCGTAGACGAGTCTACAGCGTATACACCAAACAGTGTATAGCGTAAAGGTACAGCGTAAGAAAGGGTGCGACGTAAGCAAGACAACGTGAGACAAGGCTTAGCGTAAAAGTGAGGAGCGTAAAACAAGCTCGGCGTAAAACAGGTCACAGCGTAAATTAGTTGCAGTGTGAAAACAGGGGAGCGTAAAAAACAAGGGAGTGTAAATTGGACTCAGCGTAAACAAGGTTCAGCGTAAATGAGGCTCAACGTAAACAATGCAGAGTGTAAAAAATGATAACGTAAACGATGAACAACGTAAAAGCAAAGGAGTGTAAAAACAAGGCAACGCAAAGGAGCGTAAACGAGGGGGCATAAACACTAAACAACGTAGATGCTGGACAGTTGTAGGCTGGAGGTTTAGACTGGGCAGCGTAACCACTGACGGGTTTCAGCAGGGAGTCGCATGCAGTTGGTGGTGTAGACGCTTAACAGCGTAGACGCCGAGAAATTTGCAGATAAGGGTTTTAGGGGGCCCTCCTTCTAGTGCCAATTTCTGTACCACTTGAAATCATCGGTCTCCAGTTGGAAGGAAAAACAGAGGCCGCGGGATCGCAGGACACGTACAGAAGACCCTGCCTTCGCCTAAAGGCAAGCTGGAATGCGACAAAGGCAGAGTACCTTGGGTGGTCCGCACGCGGATCAGACAAGGATTTCCCCACGCGTATGCAAAATGCTAATACACTGGGTTATGCGTAAACGATGTGCGGGCGTAAACAAGGCAACAAAACTGCGTAAAGCGTAAATGGATGCAAACGAAGCGTAAGCGTAAACAGGTGTAAACAGTTCATGGGCCAAATTGACATAAAACTGTAAAAGAACTTATGCAGCAAATGTAAACAATGATATTGCAGAGTCAAAGTACAGTGCACCGGTCTAACGTAGTCGTGTGGGAACATAAGGCGGACAAAAAGCCCCGGCGTATACAGGGATGACTCTGGTTCACAAGGCAGGTGGAGCGTAGAGAGTATCTACAGCGTACAAGGCTTCTAACATAAGAGGGTTTCAGCTCTTGTGCGCAGCGTAAATGTTCTCTGGTATGCTCCAGGATTTTGCCAACCGACCTGGTTAAAGTGGAAAAATGGGATTTTTATACAAGTTGTTACACTAGACTCGGGATGGGAGACACGTGGTGCGTTGACCAGGTACATACGCTTTACAAATATACAAAATGTTACAACTACTGGGCGTATACACCTATAGGCCGCATCAGGTCGGCATATACGCTGGGCGTATATGCTAAACGTGTTGGCCGTGTGAACTGGGTGGAGATGGAATGCTGGGCGGACACCGTCGGGCGTGTACGCTGAAGAACGTTGGGCATACATGCCGGGCATGTACACTGATGAGTGCTGGGCGTACACGCCAGGCGTATATGCTGAAGGATGTCCACTTGCTTCAATCCTTGCTCTTCGGTGTTATCTTCATGCTGTCATTGGAGATCTTGTCGTCGAGCGTGCGCATCTGCAGTACCTGGGCATGTACGCCAGAGAGCCGGGCGTATACGCTGTAGAGTGCCAGGCGTATACGCTGGGCGTACACGCTGTGGGTGTGAACCTAGGCGTATACGTTGGGCATCTATGTTGGGGATGTACACTTAGTGAAAATGAAGCTTTTTGTCCTCCAAAGTTGCAATGTGCGACGCCAACTATAGCCACGGTTGCCTGTGGGTCGCAGGGACCTGCTTTTTGCTGGGGAAGTACAAAGATCAGAATTTTGTGGTGTTTCACCCATAAGAACCTTTTTGCTTACAAATACCTCTATATCCCATCTTTCCCAAGACTAGTTAGAATTAATATAGAAATTCTCATGGTAAGACTTCTTGTAAGCATAAGAAATCAACATCCAAATCTTGTAATTTTGCTAAAATACATGGATATTGATATTCATGCTAATCTAGGGCCCATGATGGACATAACAGATATCGTTTCTCACTTGCTAAAAATTTTGCAAGCACATTGTATGGTGTAAATTTCATTTTCGTTCTTGGATTCTCTTCTAAATCATTTCTTTTCTTGAGTATCATACTTCTAGATGAAACAATATTTTTAGTCTCCATGTTGTTTTGCCATATGTTCTGATTGCAAGATAGATTAATATACCCTTTTCTTGATGATTGAAGATTGTTTTGTTTCTTCAACTAATTCTCCAACTAATACATCAACTCAATAACTACATTATCTATTTTTATAATTACATTATCTAATTTTAGTAATATTTAATGACATCATATAATTTTAGTAATATGTAACTATATTATCTAATTCTTAATAGCCTTTCTACCCCCCTTAAGAATACTAACTCTAGTAGTGTAATTAATGACATGCCATAGTGATTTTAAGACTATCTGTAAGGGTTATCTACTAAATCTTAAAGTCTAAAAGGTTGAATTTATGATATCATCTAATTATTGGATGATCAAATGATAAATCTAACCTCACCATTGAGTTTAGAATGGTAAAAAATGTTGGAAATGACTATTCCTATGTTAAAAATGGACATCGTATGCTTGAGTGATGCCATAATTAAACTTTTAAGGATCTCGAGGTACTATATCAAGAAAGGAGTTAAAACTAATTTTTGGAATTCCTTGAGACTGATTTGACTCTACCATTGGGTCTAAAAGGTTAAAATCTATAGGAAAAAACTCTTCATTCACTGAAAAAGACTTCCAAAATCAAAGGTTATGGCTTTTGGAGTCTAAGACCTTTAATGCAACACATGAGACTCTCCAAGAGGTCACTCATCCTAGTTCCACTTTAGAACAAGTACTTTTAATGATGAAGTTTTTATCTACATTGTTACCAAGGCACCAATTTTGAATTTTTAAAAAATATTTGTGCATGGTTTTAATTTAAATTTATGACTAACGATGAAATCAATGCCATCAATACAATGCTCATCCAAGGAATAACCCACCAACCAGAAATTATCAAAGATGTTTGATCATTCCTTAGACATACTAGCTACTACCAACAATTCATAGAGAGTTTCTCTAAGATCACAAAATCATTGGTGAAGCTAACAAAGGAAGATGATCCCTTTCTCTAGACAGCTGAATGTGAAAAAGCATTCCAACAACTAAAAATGAAACTTGTAGAAACTCCAATCTTACAAGCACTTGACTAGTTCATACCATTTCATATCATGATGAATGCATCAAATTATGCCTTAGGATTCATTCTTACACAATTAGATGACAAGAAACATCCATATTACATCCATTGCACTAGCTAAAGCATTGTGGGTGCACAAATAAACTACACCACTACAGAAAAAGAGATGATGGTAGTGGTGTTTGCTCTAGAGAAGTTTAGGCATTATGTGCTTGGATATAAACTATTTGTGCACATGAACCATAATGTCATGCACTTTTTGATGAACAAGCCAATGGTGAGCCCCCATGTCATGTGGTGGCTAGTGATCTTGTAGGAATTCGATCTTATGATGGTAGATCGAAAGGGCACTGAGAATGTGATCGTTGATCACTTGTCTCAGTTGTAATGGGACAACAAAGAGGAAGAAATTTAATTATCTAATATGTTTCTTGATGAACTTCTCTTTGCTGGGGCTATAACAGAATAATTTCCTAATAAGCCTAAATGATATGATGACATTCTCACATATCTTCTTACTTAAGAGATTCCACAAGGGTTGGACCACAAGAAGAAACAACAGTTTCTTCACTAGGTAAAACACTTATGGAAATTAACGGACACCTCTACAAGATGTGCATCGATGGCCTAGTTCATTGGTATGTCCTTGATGCCAATCAACTATGCATTCTCCAAGATGCTCACGAAGGTCCTTGTGGAGGACATTATGCTGGAAGACACACTACCATTAAAATCCTGATGGTAGGGTACTATTGACCAACAATCTTCAGGGATGCTCACCATTATGTTCACTCTTGTGAATGATGCCAACAAGATGGTGGAATGATTACTTGAAAGGAGGAACCTCAATAATTGATTCAACCACTAACATTTAGGGCATTGATTTCATGGGTCCCATCACGTCCATGTTAAATCGAAAGGCATACATCATAGTTGTTGTTGACTATTGTACAAATGGGCAGAAGTGGCAACCATCATTGACTATACATCTTCTACTAACAAAATGTTGTAAATAGGTTTGATGTGCCGTGTGCATTAATTTCTGATAATGAAACTTACTTTACAGGCACTACTTTTCGGAAGCTCATGCAACACTTGGAGGTTGAATATAAACTCATAACACCCTACCACCCCCAAGCTAATGGTCAAGCTAAGGTTACCAATAAGTAAATCACAAGGATTCTAACAAGAACTCTTAGCAACTATAGGAAAGACAAGAGCATAAAACTCAATGATGCCCTTTGGGCCTACCACTCAACATGGAAACTTCCTATAGGCTATTCTCCCTATGAGCTTATGTACAAAAAATTACCAATATTTCTATTCAATATGAGCTCTATACACTTTCAATAGCCTATGACCTCAACCTTGATTTGAGTCTTGCATAAAAAGAAAGACTAATGAATCTCAACCTCCTAGAAAAAAATTGATTGGTAGCCCTATCATCGAATGAGTTACACAAGGCCTACAACAAAAAGCATCATGACCTTAAAATTAGAAAAGTTAAATTTTAACTGGGAGATAAAGTTTTCTACTAGAACCCCACACATGTACCTTAATAAACTAAGTCCCAAACATTGTGGGAAGGACCTTACATCATTTATGAAAATTTTCCTTCTAGGGCCATCATGATCTACAAACCTAAGTGCTCATTGGATGGACAACCATTCTCCATATTTCAGATCTCCTTATTTCAACTTAGTCATGGGGCAGATGGCCATCCATGCTAACCATATAAGTGGCTCCTCAGTTTTTTCAATATTTTGTTTTACTCATTTTTTTATTTTACACATTCTTTATTTTACATCTTCATGTTTTCATGTTATTAATCATTTTTAAATTTTGT
The DNA here is from genome assembly GCA_015680685.1 of Gnetum montanum. Taxonomy (NCBI): domain Eukaryota; kingdom Viridiplantae; phylum Streptophyta; class Gnetopsida; order Gnetales; family Gnetaceae; genus Gnetum; species Gnetum montanum. The sequence continues at coordinate 383,580 of MNCI01027234.1, read as the reverse complement.
TTTACACCATTGTTAGTACATTTGCTATTTCTTGAATAGTTTACATTTTCTTTTATAGTTTCTTTATTCTATTTTATTTTGTTTTATTATTGTGTGACTTTCTAAATTTTTTTTAATAAAAGCCAGGTACAATGGTAATGCATTGCTTAATGGTGGTATGTATTATTTTGTTATTTGATTCCTGGTGTCTAGTTTCTAGCTTTGAATTTCATTATGGATAATTAGGACATGGTTTCTTTTTCATGAAATAGGCAGTGAGTTGACACCATCCACCCATCCACAAACTCTATGGTTTTCCTTATTTTGGAAGCATGTAGTTCCTTTTTCATTAATAAAACTTTAACAAATTTGTGATTGATAGTTTTTAGAATTGGGAAAGATTCAAAGGTTTGAATAGGGTGTGGCTTCAAGGGGATTCGATATTTTTTGTGCCTTTCTATTTACTTGGATACATGTATGCTTTCATGGATTTCTTACCATTCCGTGTCAATCAATAAAAGGAATTTGAATAACTCTTTGCATCATGTGGTTCTCATCATAAGAAAAAAGTGATGGGAATTCAAAGCACACCCCTTAGACAAAATAAAGGTATACGTCTTTGCATGGTATGGTTTCCATTTCTAAAAAGAAAAAAAAGGAAATTCAAAGCACACCCCTTAGACAAAATAAATGGGCTACAAGCACTGGTTATGAGACTAGTCCCCTCTAACTAAGGCCCTTCCTCACTTCATACTTCTCTTTTCTTCTCTAATAAGAAATGGTGATTATTTTGTGGGAGCACTCTTGTGTCTTAGGGGATGGACTAGTCTTAGAATATCGATGTAAAGTCACTAAATGTGGTTGGTTTTGGTCTAGACTAAGGATGGATCCTATTAAGTCATTTAATGAGAAATACACAAAAGATTTCATGTGACCTTAATTAGGAACTCCATTCCACTCTCTCTCTTATCCATCTATGTTTTCCATGTCTCACCTCACTATTGGTTTCATGTTCTTATTCAATGTACTATTTTGATGTGTCGAAATTCTTAGTTAGTTTTTTCTAGGTTCTTGTACTTAACCTTTTATAATCATTAATCATCCACGGAGCCCATAGACTCTTTGGTTTGAAGTTATGCAAGGGCATAAAAGGCCTATGCCTACTTTGGGGAGGATCCACTTGCATATCTTTTCATTGGGTTAGATAAGTTCTTTACCATTAAACACTCTTATAATCAAATTCTTTTTGTTTACCCCATCAATGACATCCAATTGTGCACATCTTCACAACATTTTTTAGTGAACTTTCCTTTTTATTGTTGTGAATTCTTACACCTTCTTTAAATATTTTCCATGTGTTGAACTTTTTTCAAATTTAATGGACTGCTTATCTATTTTACTCTATTTGTTAGCCTTCCCACTAACACTACTCAAGGAATCAATCTACCACAATCATAACCTAGACAAGGCATTTAACAACTATGTGTTACACATTGCATACTAATTCATGATTCTGTTGTAATTGTAGTGGAAAGTATGGACTAGAATAAGGATGATGCAGCAAAACCACACAATGAGGACCATTCATAATCATTGGATCATCTCTCTCTTATTCTTTTGCTACTAAGAAGTGTTGGATGTTAGTGTTATCTAAGGTGTTCCCTTCTCTTATCATGGACACCTAATTTTGTAAAGATTGTATCTCTATACACTTGGGCACTCAGAGTTTTTTGTTCCATTTGAGTTAGTTTGTATGTTAGTCAATAATCCCATACCTACCCAATATTTTGTAAAGAACTTTTTCCTCCTATTCTTCACTTGAGGATGAGTTTTCATTTAGTCATGGGGGTATGATAAATCACATTGTTTTCATCTTCTTCAACGTTGGGTATTTAACGTTGAAGCCTCAACATCGGGTATCCAACATCAAAGCCCATATGCGAGTTCAGGTATTTGCTGTCGAGGGGTATATGCTAGCCTATAAATATAGACCCTAGGCTTCTGATTTAGAATCAATGTTTTTTTTTTGCAGTTTCTAGTTAGAGTAGCGAACATCTTGTATTTTATTTTCTCTAGAGTTAGAATATTTTCTAAGTGACCACAAAAAGAGTCTAAGTGTGTGTTGTTCTTTGTTTGAACACTGATGTACCTGAGTGTAGTAGTGTGATGGGAATAAAAATGAACTCTTTTGACAATCCTTGCAACACTGAGAATAGATTAGTATTATCTTTAATGCACTTTACTTTACTGCATTTTAATTAAGCAATTAATTTCCGGTTGTTAATGAACACAAGCACAACCACTTCAAGCATAAATATAGTACTTGGTAACCTAGCAATGCTTAATGTTTTGTAGCCCAACAATACTATATTTGTTTAAGATGTGTCTAGGAAAGTGGGATGGTTACTTGTGTAAGGCTAGCTAGGTAGTAGATTAATTAGATCTTAAATTACTTGACCTTTCATTCTTGTTGTAGGTGATCAAATTCATAAAACATAAAATAAGAAAAAATCATGTATCTCAATTACACTTAAACCATACCCTTGACCTTCACCAGTGTAGCTAGGAAGACAATGAACGTTCTCAATGCCATTTCACTTCCTAAAAGAACTAGTGTACTAGAGAACTATAAGTCCACAGAATTCAATTGGATCATGCATAAACACCTTAGTGATTCATATGGTTTGGTGTATGGGTACCTCGCCACTCATCACTAACTTTCTAGAAAGAAATTGAACAATGACCCTAATCAATTAATAATTATAGTATTAAGATGGGTAAGAGTTACCTAGACTGGTGTGCCATTGTCTTACCAACATCTCTTGTAATTGATGAATCTTGATGAGGTGTGATCAAATCTTCGTTGGTTAATAATATCCATTAAATAATTTTGTTGATTTCTTGGATCTAGATGCCTAATCCATTGTTTGTGAAATCAATGGAAATGTATCTTCTAACTTTCATCACAAACATATCATACATCCAATGATGATTAATGGCTTTCCCTCTATTGTGGCTTTAAGATTCATCATCAAGTTCATGTTGTAGTCAGCCCATGGTTTTGAATGGTCCTTGGGTCATGGTTTGCTCTGATATTAATTGTGACATCCTATCCTCGGATGTCATGGAAAATGTCAAATATACGATATATTAGACATGATGCATATTGATGAGTGGCGAGGTATCCCTACACTCAACCATACGAAATGAGCGTCGCACGCACAATCCGGTCGAACTCCGTAGATGGACTAGTTGTGGCACCTAGATAGTTAGCCTTAGGTCACAGTTCGCTATCTTCCCACCTGGACTAGTATTGCATTTGTCACGTATGGTTTAGTCCAGATGAGGTGTATGATGTATTTCCTAATCTATGCTACTCCTGAAGGAAGTGGAAAATAATATTAACTAAACTAAACTAGGAGGAAAAGGGTAAGAAAATCTAATCTAGCNAAACTAAGTGAATGCTACAATGATGAAGTAATCTCGATCTTTATTGCCGGTCATGTGCATGTCCAAGTACGACACACTCGAATAAAGACACCGTACAATTACATTCACCACATTGCAGGCAAACACGGGGAAAAAATCTAACTCTGGAGGGATCAAACTGCTAGAGCTTCACTACTTTAAAACTGGGATCCCCAACAAGGGAGTGCCACGTCTTATTTATAGATATGACGGTGGACTGTGATATCACATACACGATATTGTAGGGAAGACGCGATATCACGTACGCGATATCGCGGCCTATGTGAATCACGTCTCATCATACGCCCACGACTAAATAAAAACTCGTCCTCGAGTTACAAGGAGAACAAGATTCATTGATTACACAGTGGATAGGTATGGGATTATTAACTGGAAAAAGAAATGGACTAATGTCGTAGTGTGGGAAGACACAACACAGAGAAAAAATACTACAACTACAAAAATGTGGAACTCATGTAGTTCCTGGTGGTGGTGGCTCCTCCATGGGTGCTTTCCCCTTGTCACGTGCTCCAAGCTTGGGAGGTTGATGATGCTAAAGAATGGCCTAGAGCTTCTCCTCTTCAGTCTAAGGATCTTGTGTCGTCCATGCTAATGTTCCGATGTTTGATGGAGTCAGCACCTCCCACAGACAGGGTAGTTGCGGGAACATCTGATTAGCTTTGACGTACCACGCCGCGAACACCTGTCATTCCTCTTCATAGGCTTTGGCCATTCATGAAGCTCTATTAGCCATTGAGCCAAGTTGGTTGCAACATCTTTTTGTCCTTGGTAGCTTTCTTTTACCACCGCAAGTTCAGAATTTGCGACATCTAGTTTCTCAGCTAGCTTCGTGCGCTCCGCAAATTCTGCTTCATATTTGATATGGGTGAAAGCTATCTGTTGCTTGAGCTCTGACCTCGGGTGTCTTGATGTTAACATGGCAAAGTTGGCATATCTGAGATTTGCCAACTCCATGTACTCTGTCAAGTCTTGGATCTGCAGATCCCAGTTTTTAATTTTCACTTGGTGGGCGAAGGCATAAGTGTCCAATATGGCCCTCCAATCAATGTGCTGAGCATTGATGTTATTGATTTGAGCCTTGGCCATATGGATCTCCTTCTCCAGGATTTGTTTGTACATCCCCATTTGATCACGGAAATGCTCCTTCAACTTCTCGTGTCATTTAGCCTCATTTTGCCACGGGCTGATCTCAATGGCTGATTTTTGTCAAACAGCGTGTAACTCCTCCATTGAGAGGGTTTAATTTTCTCTAGCTAAATGACTTACATCTCGGTTGACCCGAATGAATTTTTCTCGTAATTGATGAAAGTGTTCATCGAGAAAATTCTTTTGTTTCTCCACAAAAGTCAACTAAAGGTTATCAGCAACCAACTGCTTGTTCTCTTCTTCTAAGGCCCTGAGTGCCTTAAGATGCGCATGAGTTTGTTATTAAGCTACGGAGGCATCCCAAGTGGCCGTCTCCTTTTCTTCTGCCACCTTCTTATTTTTTGCAATTAGTTTTGTTAGTTGCTTAGTTCTAAAGTTGTCTAGCTGGTCTATGGGAACAAATTGCAAAGGATCCCGTTGTGCTACTTGTAAGGCTATGAGCTACTCTTGTAGTTTCTGCACTTTAGCTTCAGCATGCTCGACCCTGACTTCGGATATGACAAACTTCTCCTTTGTGAAAATGAGGTCTAATTGAATTGCTGTTACATCCTGAGGGATGTCAAATAGAGACGTTAAAACTTGTCCTATTTGAAGCAATTTGTCCAGTGCATCCTCATGTTCCACAAGAGTCATTGAGGTTCCGGCAAGAGTTTGAGCATCCCATGCTCCTGAAAGATCTGCCGGTGGCATAATAGGTACATTAAAAGATTCTTTGATGTGGTCAACGACCACTTCAGCAGCTTCCATGGCATCCTGGTGTTGCATGACCACCAGAGTGGCCCCTTCATCAGTCTCTAACTACACTTGAAAAGATGCCGCATTTCCAGAGATCTGTTGTGACCATCTACTTTCCCCTCCTCCTGTTTGGATGGATAATTTGCCCCTTGTGCAATCTAACGAAATAGTAGGCTAGTCAGCATCATCGATGACGTGGAAGAGATTTGCGTCATCATGACTTCCCCAACTAACCATCTCTGCAATGACCCTAAGATGGCTCATCAACGGTCTGTAATCTTACGGCGACGGTGGCNCCTGTCGGCACAATTTTCTGATAAGGTAGGGAAAAGGCAACGCCATCTTCCCTGACTTCTATTCTTCGAATTGCCTTAGGATCTCCATCAAATATAGATGGGGAAGGTTAGCATTAACCTTTCCCATCAACACTGCACATCCTCTTGCCGCATACATTGATATTCTTTTTAAACCTTTTGTGGGGAAGAGGTGATAGGCTCAAATTTTGAAATAAACTTGATCTTCCATCATCAGCTCACCAAAATCTTTATCTCTACCATAAGCCTTCTCTAACCAATCCTTTCGCACATCAGGGTTTGATCGGGTAGATAACTAAGCAGCATGGGGGCCTGAATTCGGAAGGTTTAACACTTCTGAAATTGCCTGCGCAGAAAAATTGACTGTCACACCACAAATGTTAACTGTGGTGCCTTGCTCCTTATTGTACCAAAACAGGTACATTTCACCTAAGTACCAGGCACCGCACAGGCCATAAGGGAGACCCTTTAAGGTGATCCCTAACAGCCTCAGGAGAAAACTCTGCAAAAGGTTCGAAGTTAAGCTCCACGATCACTGAAGCAATTATGGACTTCGTATGGATAGCCTAAACACATTTCGGGGGCAACATGAGTTGTTGTCCCGGTTCAAGTGTAGTAGCAACTCCTCTTTCTGCCTGCCCAGACCGTCCTGTAGGAGGTTCTTCTTGATGGATGCTAAATGATTGCACCTCCTGTTTTGTATGTTGTTTGGCAAGGACTCATCTTCCACCTCTCCGAGGTTGTTTCACTTCACCTTGAGTAGGACCCTCTTGCTGAGCACGTTTCGGGACCATCTGCAATCACACGAGCCAAATGTTAGTAAGGTTGTTTTCAAAGTTAAGTTATACCTTACTACATGTCTTTGATTAAAGATCTTATGTTATCGTGTGATTGTGCCTAAAAATTATAATAATGGGTCCTATGACTTAGGTGGATTTTCATTTTAATCTCCCGGTATACTTAAGGTCATATGATTTTTGGCACAATTTTTCTAAGTGTTGGTATTAATTACCCTAATTGATGTCCTTTGGGTGATGAAAAATTTCAAAAAATTTAGGCACTTTTTAGTAAGTGTCCCTCCCCCACGACTAAACTGAACGCTCTATGTTCAAACAGGTTCAAATGGAAGTAAAATCGGAGCACTAGCGTGCAAGATATGAGTGAAAAAGAGAGGGTCATGCAATCGCAAGTCGTAGAGGAAAATTGCAAAAATTCCCCCCACATAAATGGCTAAATGATGTTAAGTGCTGCGGTGGGGGTCCCTATTTATAGAAAAATAGGACACGATATCGCGTACGGTACATCGCGTACGCGATATCACGTGGGACGCGATATTGCGTATGCGATATCTCGTCCCAACTAAGGTGAAACATGAAAAAGACCAAATTTTTAATGATTTTTTTGAAATTAATGATGTAAAATGAGGACATGGACAAGGATTAATATATTCAGGGGTAGTTACATTGATTCAAGAGGCACTCTAAATGATAATGATGTGAATTTTTGCAATTAAAAATTTAGCGGTTATGAAGAAAAGGGAATGTGATGGTACATTGGAATGTTAAAATTTTGAGGGTTAATAAAAGGGAAAGAAAATGATGAAATTTTAAGCTGAGGGTAAGAAATTGTGTGTTTGAGCTAGATAATTAGTGAAGATTACGAAAAATTACACAAGTAGGTCCTTCCCAAAGCAGGTTTCAACCTATTATGCCCTTGTGTAACCACACTTAAAGTGTGTGTGGGCACTAGAAGGGTTAAATGTAATCTGCACTAACTCCACAAAACACATGCATGTAAATATCACCGAAATGAGATGAAAATTCTATGCTACATAGGAGACGAGCTACAATTACATGAACAGTGAGATGAGACGAAGTATAGAAAGGGATTGTAGAGATTGGGACATGAGGTAGCTAACCCAGGGCACAATAAATCCTACGTGGAAAGCATGATTAATATGTCATTAACCCATCGTTCCAAGATCAGGACCAAGCCCATCCATCTAAACAGTCCATCCATCTAAACAGTGACATCGCATCATTTCATCCCATGATAAACAACTATGAGAGTACCATTACAACAAGCGGACGATCACTTGGCATTTAGTACAAGGGAGGAGTGATTTTTGTTTTATGGCACTTCCTTTTTCTTTTCTTTTCTCACTTTACTGAATCCAGAGAAGCCGCCAACCTTCAGGCATGGGTGCATGTCTTTCCAGTGGGACCCCCTAGAACAGCGTTTGAATTTTGAGTGCCTTTTTGATTACTCTTACTCTCATTTTTCATTAGATCTGCAAGGATCTTAGTACAACCATATTGCATGATAACTCCCACAAGTGTCATCAAGGAGAATCCACAATTCCCCTTGATGTCACACCCTAATCATTCCCTCTTGGTCCATCCTTCTTCATTCTAGGTACAATAACACAAAATTAATTTTAAGTTTTAGAATTTTCAAGAATATCACTGTACCCTCGAACAGAACCTCTTTATTTATAGAGTGGATGAGTGAGTGTAATGGGCTCACTGTTCCAAATAATTGACTACTCATGACTTAATAACATAAAACACACCTCAATCAACAATCCACATGAGTGTTTTATTCGTAGATGAGATTACTTGCAAAAATGGAAAAAGATAAACACACAGACACACAAAAAGATAAAAAGATAAAACAAAAAAGTTGAAAAACAAAAAAAATGAAAAATAAAAAGTTGTAAAATCAAAGAAAATGAAAAATATTTATTAATCCTACTTGCTATTGAAATGGGGGATATCCCCCATAACTAAACGGTTGAGTATGGTGAGGATTAATAAATGGGAAATGAGGATCCTTGCATATTGGAAATATTGAAGCTAGTCCATACTTATCACCTTGGATTTCAGACACTTTATAATAAACACAGTGGGGCACTTCATACAATGTAGTTCCCGGATAATAAGTTGACCCACTATGATGTTTAGGACCTTTAGATGATATGCAAGGATTGGGCTGATGCCTCCCATGGTTGTGTTCATTGGGTCGTATGGTTATTGGAGTGTAAGTTGGTAGCCCTGATGAAGTTACATGAGGCGTTGGATTCGAAGGTAAGGGTGCACCACATTGTTGGACTTGTGCTGAGTTGGAAGATGCAGTGGCCTCAGAGTTGTGTTGTCCCTTCCTATGGCCATGTTTAAAGAAAGGACGCCTTTGATGCTGAGGAGGCCCTTCACTGCTGTTAGTAGCAGTAGCACAAGTGTTGTTCATGGGTTGTGGTGGTACAAACACCTTAGGAATAGTTGGTGGCATTGTGAAAGAAGGGAAAGGATGAGAATGTTAAAAGTTAGGAGGGATGTAAGGTGCACAAGGTGGTGTTGTGTTGGAGGTATGGGTTGATAGTATTGTGGAGAATGGTATTGTGGTGAGATAGAGTATGTTGGCCCAATTGAAGAAACAGGGTGTTGAACGTGATAAGCATTTGGATTCGGAGCATATGAAGAGTGCCTCCAGTCTAAGGGTGGATTCCCCCATGACTAGGATTGTTGCCACTATGATCGAACACAGTATCTCTGTATGAACTCTGGATGTAACGTGTTTTCCCAATGCTCATGTAGATGTAACAAAATTGAGCATTGGCCTTTGGAGTGATTGTATAGGTATATGTTACATTCATATGTATGATTGGTAGTTGAGCGCTTATTCCCTTCATTTTTTTTCTCCGAATGTCTATTGTTTTGTCCTACCTCTTGGGTTGTCAAAACTCTATCTCCAATGATGTTGATACATTCTCCACACTTTTGATTTATCCATTCCAACATCTTATTGATCTTTGCCTCGGCTTCTTCTAACAATTGTTGTATTGGCAAAGATGATGTTTCCACCTTGAGATTAGTCGATCTCTCCTTGTTATGATCCTGGACCTTTGTTGAGTTGTGATTTTGGTCCTGTTGATTTTTCTCAACACTCTCCCATGTAGCTATTTCTCCTTCTTCTTTTGCTACCCGCTTAATAAGCTCTTGGATTTGATGGGTTTGTAGTTCATATAGTTAACCTTGGGCATACGTTCCTAAGGTCTCTCTTGTTTCATTACGTAGCCCATCAATGATATGGTACATTAGCCTTTCCTCGGAAAACCCATGGCCTGGACAGTTGTTTAACAATGCATAATATCTTTCTAAGGCCATGTCCAAGGGTTCACATTTTTCTTGTCTCCATCCTTGGATTTGTTTCCTCAAGGCTAACACTCTTGCGTAGGTTTGATATTTTTCGTTAAAGACCTCTACCATTGTTGACCAGCATCGTATCAAATTTGGTTTAATGATCTATATGATACTCTAGCTTGGTCAACGAGTGTCATAGGAAAGAGCTTAAGTTTTTGCCAACTGTTATCAATGTTATTCCATGTGTAGGCATCGTAGAAGGCTAGTAAATGTTGATGCGGATCTAAGTCATAGCCTCTTGAAAATTTTGAAAAGTTATTTAAATCAAGCCTAGGTAGACAGCTCTCTTTACAATGCCTACGTGAGATTCGAATACCCTCTTGTATTTGCGTTAAGCTTGTAGTGGCCAGTGGGGGTTCATCGTCATCGGGTAAGTTAGGCTTTTGTGTGTTGTGATGACGTTGTTTTTGTTCATGCTTATAGGAAACTCCCACTTCAAGTTGTATACTCCAATCTTCATCGTCATATAGCTCATTGATTCTCCAATGAACTTCCTCACTAAGTATGACTTTATTATCATCTTGTAGGAGAGGCATTGTTGTGTGTGAATTTATGTGACTTTTTA
>MNCI01027234.1:345485-372838 GCA_015680685.1 Gnetum montanum | reverse complement strand
GATTCCTTGATCAACCGTACACATCTTGGACCTCGTGCATGATTACCACTGGGACTACCAAGCATAGATCCTAGGTACGTCACTGGGATTACCAAGTGCAGATCCCAAATATGCCACTGGGTTACCAAGCATAGATCCTAGCTACACCACTGGGCTACCAAGCAGTCACACTTAAATGCTCGTAATCAAGTCATACTCGTTCCGCGTTCTAGGAGTTTAAGGGTGAGAGAGAAAAAATAGTAAATAACATTAAATAAATAACAAATAAATAAATAACAAAGTGAATGCTGCAATGATGAAGTAATCTCGATCTTTATTGCCGATCATGTACGTGTCCAAGTACGACACACTTGAATAAAGACACTGTACAATTACATTCACCACACTGCGGGCAGACACGGGGAAAAAATCTAACTCTGGAGGGATCAAACTGCCAGAGCTTCGCTACTCTAAAACTAGGATCCCCAACAAGGGAGTGCCACGTCTTATTTATAGATATGGCGGCGGACTACGATATCGCGTACGTGATATCGCAGCCTATGTGAATCTCGTCTCATCACATATGAAGAAGATATACCAAATGCAAAATATATGTGATATTCAGCATTAAGTATAAAGGGAATAATAGGAAAAATATAGAAAGAGAAAGAAAAGAATGCTTTATTGATATGGAATAGCGTATCCAGATCCTACTTCAAGAGTGTTCCTTGGGGTTTTCTTTCTTTGGCATCTATCCCTTAGAGGCAATCCAACAATAACACCATGGTTAGGCCTATAACCCAACCAAAAGGGATGGCTAGTCCACTTCTTGTCCCACTTCACCCGGTCCCATGACTTGCTTGTATGGGCTCCACTACTCCATGTTAGCATAACCTCTAACCTTGGGTATAAATGCTTTAGGTCAAACCCCCAAAGGTTACCTTGATAGATACATCCGTTATTACAACATGCCCTTTTAGGTCTTAATCACAACTACCCTTTTGGGTCTTGTTAAGATGACAATAACACTTGTTATGAGAAGACACCATCTTCATTAGGCAACAACATCATTTGGGAATGGGGATGTAACAACGTGGATGGTAGATGTTGTTGTTACCCTATTGGACAAGGATTTGACTGGTGGTGGGAACAGGTGGCACATGTTAGTGGGTGAGTGCTTTTGATGACGTAGCAACATGTATAAGGTGATCATAGGATGATAGCCTTGAGTGGTGGTTCACGTCAATAGTAACATTCACATTAGTGCTAATTGGCATGAAGATGGAAACTTGTACATTGGTTTGCGATGAACACGTAACACCATGTCAATGCAAGAATGCTAGGCATCTTCTTGTGCATGGGCTTGCAATGCCTACAATAGCATATGCAAGGCAACGTGAGGCATGGGTCGATGTTGTGTGCCTCTATCAGGCTCATGGAACCATTATGTGGCCCACATTGCATTGTGTGGTGATAGCGGTTGTAACATGGCTAGAGGCCTTTGGTTTATGTTTTTCTTCCATTATTTTACAAGAGTAATGGAAATATTCTTTTTAGTTATGCTCTCACTAGGATTTGGTCATGTGCAAGTTTGGGTGGAAGTGAAAGAGGTAGAAGACAAGGGGCCACACCAACCATCATAAATTCTTCGCCAAATGCAACATAAGGTTCCAGGAGCAAGGTGACATGGTTGCACAAGAAGTTATTCTATTGTTGATTAAACCTAGGGATCATTTCTAAACTAAGTCTTTGTTTTATCCTACTATTTTAAATTTCTGTAACTCAACTTTGGTCTCTTGTGGTTTAAACACATAACCTGTGTTTCTTAAAAACTCTAGCTAATATTTGTTTAAAACTCTAGTTAATATTTGTTTAAGCTTTTTATTTTACAATTTATTAATGCACAACTATCATTGTTAAAATTTTTAAGCAAACACTTATTTCTCTGCCAAAGTCATTGTTGCTGTATCCAAAATTTATGTATAAACAATAATATTGTTTGCAGTGTCCATCCTCACTTCCAAATTACATCGTCACTTCCAATTTTTTATACGGGAGCGCCCCTGATATTATTTTGCAGCTTTTCCTCGACTCAAAGTTAACATTAATTAGAAACTAAAATTGCAGCATTTCTTCAGCCGTGCAATCATCTAAATGCGTTTGACGGGGTGAGTCAAATCTCACACGGAAATGTGGGCCTCCCTGGTCTGTTCATTATGGGGACATTCAAAAGAGTGTTCAAATGGAATCTCATCACTGTTTCTATTCCTTTCAATGTAAAACCTACCACCTTTGAATCCATGGTCAGCGAAGCATTACCTTTGAATCCATGGTCAGCGTAGCATTAACGTCTCAGATTCTATCATTGTTTGTGCAATCTTATCCTCTATTTGGACTTTGGAAACAGGTTTTTGGAAGGGTGCATTTATCATGACTCTGACTCACAATTCTATCTTTTTACCTCTCTACGTGGCCATGGCCAATTGGGTTCTCCATTCGATTAAAAAAAAAGAAATTAAAAAAATACATCACGTGAAAGCCACTCATTTGAAAAAGTTGCTGATGGGACTACGCACCGACAGAGACATAGATATATTGCTATAGGCATTTTTATTGCATTTTCTTAGAGAGGAATCTGTGGAATTCCACACCCTGCCGAGTATGTGGCTGGCAAGAGCCATGCATTGAAAGAGCCATTGAGCAGCATAAAGACGGTGCTTGGTTAAAAAAGGATGGGTTTTCAGGATGATATATCATGGTAGTACTGGGTCAGCCATGCTTGGATAAGGTGCACTTCTTCATGGCGTTGACGTATCAGCCAATTGGGATCCTTGCTGGTTGAGAATCTCAGATCTGCATGATGAGCCCCTGCCATCAAGAACCCACAACATGGAGTCACAGAGATTTAATTCTTAGGTTTCACTGTCTGATGTGATAGCAAGCATGTGTAATAACTTTGCCCTATTGAAACTGTGGTCAAGCTTGGGTTGTCGGTTTGTTTAGAAAGGATAGTCATCAAGAGGCTGAATGATGAGGTTTGATGGATGAATATCTTCTTGGTGTCCCTGGAACTTACGTCTCTTAATCTGAAAAATAAGTATTTTACTGAAGGATAATCTAGAAAGAAAATATCCTTATGGAATCCATAGAACTCACTTCTCCTAATTTGAAAAACAAGCATAAGATATATATAGAAAGACAAAACAAAACCAGTGATCCAATTCTTAAGTTTTTGAGTTTCTAATGAGAGATTTTTTGTTAGTTACCTTGCTTGGTCACTAATGCCACCACTGTGTCGGAGATGTTATGCAGCACCCTGGATCAAAATTGAGGACCTTTTAGATTTTTCATCAAATTAAAGATGCCCAATAATTATTGGTAACTACCGAGAATCTGGGTATTGCAGGTATACCCTCCCCCGCTCCAGGGATCACGCATGCCGTTGGAGAAAATGATGTTGCTTGCAAAGTGCTTCAGAACAGTGCTGATGTTCTGCCAAGAAAAAACGGTGATCATGAGCTGTGTTTCTTAAGAAAATGGCGGATATATACAAACATAAGAAGTCAAAATCTGGTGACAATGTTGTTGAAACTGCCATCATACTGGAACTTGTCTCCATATATAGAGCCTATGATAGTTAATGACATGGAGCTGGAACTGTAGGGGACATACTGAAAATCCTATGCTCTACAGCAATAAAAGTCTGATTCCAGCCAAGGCCTTTTATCAATCTTAGTTATTATTGGATGTATGGATCTGGATCCATGATGGTTCATCAAGCATCTCTAATATTGGTTGATTGTTCGATGTACTGTCTAGGATCATACCATCAACAGAAAACACAGTGTTGGGGTTTCTATATATTGTTTGAAAAGCAAGTGCTGGGTAATTCCATGAAACCTTAATCTCAGTGTTCCATTTTCAACACTGGCAGTGTTGGGTAAAGGGTCGGTACGTGAGGAGGAAAAGCTTAACTTGCATTTAAAAAGCAAATACATTACTATCACTCCAAATAATGACTAAATATTAGGCTCTTTCTGTTAGTGGAAAAGCTGGAAAAGTTGAATCACTGAGAAGTAAGCATCTTTGGGTTAAAAACTCAAATAGGTCATAATAATACTATCAGTGATCTCAAATTCTGAAAAAGAGCATGAAAAAGGAAAAGAGAGATTGCTACATGACCACCAAAGTAAGTAGTAATCCAGTGAGGCCTTGGCCTGATCCCTGCCTGCTTCTGGCACCAGTCTGCACTCTGCCTGAAGTTGAAAGTGAAGGGTGGGAACATGCTCTTTGAAGAGGCACTTAAGGGCATCACCATTTCTGTGCAGGACTGCCAGTCCCAACCACTTATAATTGTCTCTGCTGGTTCTTGTTCTTGCTCTGATTCTATGTCATTGCATGTCTCTGTGTTGGTGTAGTTGTAGTATACACTTGCGGCAGCAAATACTCTGCTCAACACATCCCTGCCTTGGTGGGAACTGTCAATGATTCTGCACATCTATACATGACACACAGGTTTGTAAGCAGAAACAATTTATGCATTTTAAGCTGTATTAAGCTAACCTTCAAAAATCAGTGAACCAAGAAGAATTGTGGGTATTCATTCCTTATTACCAATGCTAGGTTATGTCTGTCCAGTTCTGTTAAAAAACCAACAATTACCAAATATTTGTTGTTTAGTATTTGCTATACCGTTTTAACAGGGTATGCAGGCAATGACATGAGGAAATTGGAGGGAGTTGGGTAGTCTGTCATAGCTGTGGATATGAATGCGTCCTCGAGCCAGTCAATCACCGGATCAACGCTTTTCAACGGTCTGATGCATGAAATGCATAACAAACGCATCAATAAAAATGAAATTAGAAATTTGATATGGATATAGGATAGCCATAAAAATCAAGCCCAAATGAGTTAATTAGATTGCGTACTTGCAAGTTTTAAAAATGTAGCTCATTTCAGCAAGTCCTTCAGGCTGATTTGCCATTTTCTGCAACAGACTCCACGATTCTTTAATAGCACTGAAGCAGCTATTGCTTTCTGTCTGCGCACAAAAATTACCTTGCTCAAAACCATGCCAATAATGAAGTATAGCAGCGAGTCATGGGTGGTTCTGTGGGACCTTGAAATCATTAGAAACAGTGTCATAGAAGACGGTCTGAGGGACTATATCATCAAAGTAGAGAATTGGAGCAGATGATGCAAGAGCTCCAGCCACGATATGTGGATACTTCAGACGAAACCAGGCAGCAAGCACTATTCACAGAAATAAGTTCATGAGTCCATAATGTATGATAATACAGTCTTTCATGTAATTAAGAATTTTCTTAGCCTCGTAAGTTCAACCCACAAAAACAAAGTCCATAATGTTTCCATACATGTGTGCTGAAAGGAGTTAATAAATTTGTTACTACTAATGCAAAATGAAACGCTAAGAGGATATGCTCACTGCCGCCATAAGAGCCACCAAAGGCCACAACCGGAGATTCATGAGCAGAGAGATTTTTCTTAAGATCCAGTATCAGTGTAGCATAATCAGCTAATGCTTGCTCAGAAGTCAGGTAACCCAACGTGCTGGCACTCTTAAACGATTCCTCCTCACTGCCAAAGGGCATAGAATCCCCATAAAACCGGTGCTGCAACGATCATACAAAAATCAAGCATCAATCATATCTCAAATTCACAGGAAAAATCAAGTATCTCACCGACTCAGCTATACACCTCAATGAAAATCAGCAGGGCCTTGAACCTGGGAGCAATATTATACATGAACCCAGTATTGTTTGCAAACCATTCAATGCTTCCTTCATTGCCGGTGTAGACGAAAATTGGAGCCTTGCTCTTGGCTCCTCCCCAGTACGAATCATTGACGAGATACTTTTGCTGAAACACCATGTACGAAGAAGGTGTGAAACTGAAATGATCCAGGGTTTGTGTGAAGAACCTCTGCTCATACTGTGCTGATTCGTGTGCTTGATGTCTGTGTCTAAGCTTGCCGGCACCATGAAAGCTCAACAGAGTTGGTGTTTGAGGCTTAGCAGAAACAGTTAGGAAAAACACAAAGGCTACTGTCATTGTTAGTAGCCAGAAATTGTGCTTGGCCATTGTGGGTATCATGTTGTGAACACGCAGATCGAGCAGAAGCAACAATAATGGGCATTATATAACATCGAAGTCATGTTCACGCTGGCGTGATTACAGTATCTTTTGAGAAGATTCGTACCATCTGCTCCCTCTTTTTCCTGGACCCTCACCTCCAGCACAGATAAGATTTCAGGACCACGGCCAAACAAACACTCTTTCTTTCTTTGTTAAATCGCGTGAAAATCTCGTTCAAAGTTTTCTTCGGCGACGGTGCTTCGGTTTCCAATGTGATCGATTCGTCGTTGAAAGCGGAGGCCGTCATGAGAGGCCGCATAACCGTCAACGTCATCTTGCATGGCGACCTCATCGACATGCCCAATGTTATCATCAATAGCTTCCAGCTGGAGATTCACCATGGAGCAGTTCGCGAAGCGCATGCCTGATAAAGTGGTTGTTCATTATAGGTTTACAGGCCGCCTCGTTCACTATCCTAAACAATTTCGGTTTCAATTATTACATTGGCCTGTTATCCATGTCTGTCAAACTTGGACAGGCCCTTTCGGTGCGGAGATATCCCTAATGAAAAACAAAACACAAAAATTACGGTTTAAGAAGAAGGTAGTTTGTTGGATAGTTGTCCAACGTCCTATATGAACGAACACTTGGTAACTATAACTTGTATTTATAACTTGTATTCCTATAATGAGGTAACTTCCTATAGAGTTATAACTTCTTATGATAGTTATGAGTAAATTCCCTTGATATTTGTAACTCACCTTAATCTCTTACAACGATTGTAACTACCCAAAAGTCACCATAAAAAGGCTTGAAGAGTAGTTATGAGTAAATTCCCTTGATATTTGTAACTCACCTTAATCTCTTACAACGATTGTAACTACCCAAAAGTCACCATAAAAAGGCTTGAAGAGTAGAATAGAGAGGAATTTTGGAGGAAGAACTTGGAAGAATTATTGAAGACTATTTGTTTTAATCTTGTGAGTTCTTTTTTTTTTTTTCATTTTGTCTTAGCTAATGGTTTAGATAGAACTATGCTTGCCATTTAATTTTGGGGTTTTTTTATTGCTCTTATAGCTCTATTTTCGCACAATTCTAGACTTCTATTTGATTTCCATATAAAAGCTTATGTTGTCTTTGAAAAGCATCTTGAGTAATTTAATAGTAATGTCCTTATGAAATTACCTGTTCGAGTCTAGATGGTCTAGAAAATCTTTGATATTTTGAGATGACTTGAAATAGCTTCAATTGTTTAAAGTCTTGTTCTTAATGTTTTAATCTTGAAATTGTTAAATCATTTTGATAGCCAAATAATAGCTTGTATTTTGTTGTTTACAAAGCATTTTGGTAGTTTAATAAGAGTGGCTTTTTACAAAATTGCTTATTGAGCGCAAAAGGTTTGGAGAATTTGTGATATTTTAGATTGAATTAGAATATCTTTATTTCAAATTGTAGCCTCATGTTGAATTTTGAGGATCATTGAACTTAGAAGGGATGAATGAATAAGTTCCCCAAATAAAAATTTCAGCCACAAAGATCACAACCAATTTTAATATGGTTCCCCAACTTGGGTAGTCCACACTTGGAGGATAGATCGCTTGCACACCTTTGGACTTTGTTCCTCAAAATGTGGTTTGAAGGATACCACACCCTATATAGCTCTAAGCTCCACTCTGAAGTGATTTGACGCCACAAATCCATGCAACCTTGCAAGGTCCAGATAAGCTTAGAATGTGGTTTCTAGGATTCTACAACCTTTACAACTTAAGCTTCACTCCGAAGTATTGTGGTGCTACACCAACACTCAATCCTGCGGGATCTCGACAAGCTCAAGGACGATGCCTTTTTGCAAAAAGCACATAAACCCTAAAAGGCACAAAAGAGAAACAAGAATTACAAAGAAAGAATACAACTAATTTGCTGGTCCTTACACTTTGAGGTACAACATAATAGATCTCTTACAACAGTACAAAAGATAGTATAATAAGACCCACAAATATAATAGAATAATACGCACAAAGATTGTTTGATGTTAACACTTCCTTGCATACAACACTTGCATATTTTCCAAGAGAATGAAGTCTTCTTATAGCCTAGATGTTTCCAAAATCATCTCAAAATTTGTGCAATGGCTGTCTAATGGTCACTAGAGACATCTCATTACATCAGACTTCCATTCAAGAAAGACATCTTTTCACAAGGGAGATGTCTCTGAGGGGACATCTTCATGGAGACGTCTTCTTCATAAGGTTGACTTCTACTATTTCTAAAAAACATCTTTTTTTGAGCAACCTTTAACTCATCCAAGACATCTTCATCATCAAGGAGACGTCTTCTCTTGATAGTAGACATCTATTATAGTTGCAAGATGTCTTCATTGGTTCTTCTTCACTTTGGCCAATAAATCTACTGTTGTTAGGAGATGTATTCATTGATGAAAGATATTTGCTAGTTCTTGGAGACATCTTCTTTGCAATCAATTCTTCAATTCTAAGGCTTCCTTTTGAACTTTAAATTCTTCATTCCTTGTCCATGTTCTTTGAACTCCCACATGCTCCCTTGAGACCTTGTAGATGTCCTTCTTCTTTGAGCTCTCCTTTTTTCTTAATTCGAGTTCTTGCCCTACACACACAAAAACCACACAAGTATCCTTGTTCTTCATTTTTCTTAAGGATTTGTCATAAAAAAAGATAAACAAATTTATCTTACTCAAATGTTTGAGATTTCACACAAATATGCTTTCATTTC
This sequence comes from Gnetum montanum, assembly GCA_015680685.1. Lineage (NCBI taxonomy): Eukaryota > Viridiplantae > Streptophyta > Gnetopsida > Gnetales > Gnetaceae > Gnetum > Gnetum montanum. Next base: position 364,015 of record MNCI01027234.1, on the reverse strand, counting down.
TTCTTTCTTTTAAAATTCATTGAATCTCACTCTATGTCTAGTTTCCTTGTGAATCTTTTTCTCTGGGGGAAATTAGGAGTAGATTTTTGTAGAATTGTGCTTAAGAATTTTGGTGAAATTTTATTTGTTTTAAGCAACATACTATAGGGACTATATAGACTAAGTGACTTGATAAAATAGGAATCTTTAATGACACATAGCATTCAACAAGGTTAGTTGACTTTATGATATAATAGCGAGTTATAGTTTCATACACAAACCTAAGCATTTCAACATTCATAATAGCAAACATAAATTTATGCTTAGTTCGCTCTATTACCACTGAGTTTATTTGGAGGTATCTAGGCCTTGGTGTTGCCAGAGACTAGCAAGCACTAGAACTCAAGTTTGAAGGAACACCTTTGTTTCTCGTGATTCTAGTCACGAGACTAAAGGAAAAGTTGGCAATCCCAAAACAGTTTTCAATAGTTCTTTTTGGTGCTAGAACGAGGGCAAGAAAATTTGTTACCTAAGTTCATAAGTTAACAACTTATTACATTCAAAGAGGTTGATAGTCCTAGCATATCAATAGTTCTTTATGGCACGAGAAGGGTTAAAAGAAAATTAGCTATTATTTTGAGTTAATGACCAAACAAATTGGTAACTTAGGATATTTTAAAAGTCTTAAAGAATTTTTAGATTATAAGACCAATTATTCATCAAAAGAGAAATAGAAAAAGGTTTTTGAGGTTGTAATAAGTAGTGAGTAAAACATAGAAGGATAAGAAGTTCATCTCTTCTGTATGGTTTATCAGTCTATAGAAAAAGGTCGAAGAAGTAGAAGATTTCAGCCACCAAAAGGAATTCTAATAAGATAAAAAATCCACAACTAGTTAATCCTTGGTAAAGAGGTACATCATTAGGGTTTCAAAACTACAACAATATTCCAAAGGCAATTTACAAATATTTCCTTGATCCTTATATTCCTAGAAAATATTTCTTGGCTAAAGAGCACCGTAACTTAATTGAGTTAGCTTTAGCTCATACAAATATTCAACATCAAGACCAAGCTTGTAGGTTGATTGTAGGAAATTTAAAGGATATGGCTCAAATTTGGTATTCAAACTTGCCAAGCAACAGTATTACAAGTTGGAATGATACAAAAAGTATTTTCTTGGACTAGTTTGGCAATCAATTAGATCAACAACAACTGTACTATGGGCTAGTACAAGCTAAGCAAGGAGTTAAGAGTCAATTAGAGATTTCAACATTAAATTGTAATGAATTTGTGGGATCTTTCAAAGACAATATAGACCATTAGATGAAATGCTTAGAAACACTTATTTTTATCTTAAGGTTGTGAATCCTAATATTTCAACATGGTTAGGAAGAACTCCAAACTTGATAACATTAAATGACTACTTTAGTGAAGCTTCACAGTTAGAAAAACAACTGAACATGAATAATGAAGAAATTATCATAGGTCAAAAATTAGAAGAGAAAATTATGATTCCTATGCAAGATTTTGTCCAACTTAAAGCATTACCAAGGCCATCTTGTATTAAGACAGAGCAAGTGTTAGAAAGAAAAGAATCTAAAAAGGGATAGTTAATAAGAGATTTGTCCAGCAAAGTAGTGAAACCAGAAAATGCTTTGGAAAAAGTTAAAATAAAGGAGGAAAAGGAAAATAGGAAACACAAGCATCATGATAATAAGCTAGAAGATGATGAGGATAAGAGTGATATTGCTATGTCGAGCTTCCTTGATATTGAATCTAATAATGAGCTATTTAGTGTTCATTACCCAAGAAAATCTTCCAAAAATGGATCTAGTGATACCTCTTCTTTATTAAGTTCTAAAAATATATATATCCTTAGATGAAGAGTGTAATAATAATGAAGAAAATAGATACAATTTGCAATCAAAAGAAAAATTAACTACTTCTAGGTCTCCAAACATCATTTCTAATCCGTCTACTAAGAGAAAGATTTTTGAACCAAGTGATAAAGAGAAAAATAAAAGAAGATCAAGTAGAGAAAAGTATGCAAAATCAAACTTTTAATAAATGTATGAAGAAACTAGGATTTTATTGAAATGGAGAATATAATCTAATTGAGGATTGATAAATTGTGTTTTTCATCACTCCAATATTAAGGTGGCTGCGATATCAAGTACATGATATTGGGTATGCGATATTGTGGCCCAAGATGCGATATCGTACATTCGATATTGCAGGGTTACTCCTGGGTCTATAAATCCCACGCCCAGGTCCACAATTGGGGGTATTTTTTTTAGCAATCAGTAGTGAAGCTCTTGTAGTTTGTCAATTTGAAAGTTAGAATATTTTTCAAGTGCCCGCAGCAAGAGGTCTAAGTGTGAACGAATCTTTATTCAAGCATTGATGTACCTGAGCACACCATTGTGATTGGCAATAAAGACAAGCTCTTTGATTCATCCTTGTAGCACTTGAGATTTCCTTTCTCATGCATTTATATTTTATTTTTTGTTAATTTTATTTTATGCACTTTACCTTCATGTTTTTAGCACAATAATTCATTTTGATCAATTAAACAAATCGTTAAATTACATAAGCACGAGCCCTTCGAGCATACATGTGACATTTGGTAGCTTAGAAATGATTAGCATTTGAGAGCCCAGCAGTGTTTGCACAAAGCTTAGGATGTGTTCAAGAAGTGGGAATGGTTACTTATGTTAGGCTAGACTAGAATATAGTTTACTTAGTCATTAATCACTCTTACTTTTATTCTTGTTTTAGGTAAGTAATTCCATAAAAACAAAAAACAATAAAAAAATCATATGCCTCAGTCACACTTAACCATACAATTGCATTCCACAAGTGGAACTAGGAAGACAATGAACAAACAACACGAACACACTATTTAGCACTAGTACACTTAGTAACTATAGTCTACGAAATTCGACTAGATTACATGTGAATGCTTGTGATTTGTATGGTTGGGTGTAGGGGTACCTTGTCACTCATCATTGGCACTGTTGTCAGGGACTGTAGTGAAACTTAGTAACCTCATTGTTCGAACCCTAAGAGTCAAATCCTATGAAAATAAAAATTATTATCATTAAATTAAATCTTAATTGCACACTGTTTATTAATACAAATGTCTTCTTCTCAAAGAAGCCCATCTCCACCCAGGGTAGTTTAAGTACCTCAACAATACCACGTGGTATATGCTCATCTTGATGAATATGTACTAGACTTTACCTTCATCGTTGATGAGAGGAGTTACTCTAGCGGTTACTCTAGTGGTTACTCTAGCAGTTATTCTAATTATTAGAGTGGTTACTATAGCAGTTATTCTAATTATTAGAGTGGTTACTCTAGCAGTTATTCTAATTATTAGAGTGGTTACTCTAGTGATTTATTCTAATTATTAGAGCAGTTACTCTAGCGGTTTATTCTAATTATTAGAATAGTTGCTCCCAAGCCTATAAATACAGTGCCCAGGTGCACAATTGGAAGGAAAGTCTTTTACCAGTCAAGTAGCGAAACTCTTGTAGTCTATTTGAAAGTTAGAGTATTTTCCAAGTGCCTGTAGTAGGAGGTCTAAGTGTGGATGGATCTTTATTCGAGCATTGTGTACCTAAGCACACCTTGTGTATGGAAATAAAGATGAGCTCTTTGATTCATCCTTGTAGCACTTGATATTTGTTTTCTTATGCATTTCTTTTATTTTATTTTCTTATGCATTTATTTTATTTTATTTTATGCACTTTACATTTCTATTATTAGCATAGAAATTCATTTTGATCAATTAAGAAAATCATTAAATTACACTTAGTACGATCACTTTGAGCATGCGTGTAACACTTGGTAACCCAATAACGATTAGCGTTTGGTAATCCTAGTAGTGTTGCACTAGTTCAAGATGTGTACGGCAAGTGAGAACAGATGCTGGTGTTAGGATTAGTTAGAACTTAGTTAATGAGTAGTTAAGATAAATTAGTCACTTAGTTATTTATCTTCTCCCTTATTAGCATAGGACATAAAAACATAACAGATATAAAAATCATATGCCTCAAGCTTACTTAACCATACAATCGTGACATACAAGTAAGTCTGGGAAGATAACGATCAACCAACCTGTCCTTGTTCCACAAAGGCGCAAGACACTTAATCCTTGGAATTCAACCGGATCGTGCATAAAATGCTTGTATTTGTATGGTTGAGTGTAGGGGTACCTCATAGCTCATCAATCTTACATTAAGATGAATTGATGTGGTGGCACAATATGGAAGGCAACATTGTGTTGCCACTTGACTGATCTATTTCATCCATGCTCCAGTTAATGCTAGCACGACCTAGACTTCAACATCTCCATGGAGAAATACGAGATGCAAGATCCCGACTCAAGGGACTATCATCCCACTAAAGTGTAAAGATTAAAGGATAGGCAACTAGAGCACCAACACAAGCTTATGAAGGGCAAGGGGTCAAACATCTTTCCACCTCTGCTTGGCCCAATTGATGAAGGTGATCATTTCTTTAGTGAATATCCTCTCTTTGACTTCATTCAAGGAGCCCTCAACTAGAATGTACAATCTATAATCCATAATTTAAGTTCTGGTCAAAATGGATTCAATGACAAAAATAGATCCGAAGAAGCAAGTCAAGAAAAGGAGGATAAAGGAGATCATGATCGTGATCATGGTCACAAGCATCAAAGGAAGGATGATAGGTGTCAGCATAGAGAAAGTTCCCCTTCTTCTTCCCATTCATCGTCATCTTCTTCTTCTTCATTGGGTTCAAATTATGGTTGTAGAAGAAATAACTGTGATAGACGTGACTAATAGGACCAAAATAATAGAAGGGACTATCGGGACAATTGTGATCGAAGACATGGGCAATCTAGAGAGGTCCATCATCAAGAAAGAAGAGCTAGTAGGGAACATTGTAGGCACCACCATCATGGCCTTGATGAACCTCTATTTGCTACTTGGGGCATGTTAAATATTGCAAAGGTTATGAGGATTCCAACTAGGTATGTGAAGGATAGTAGAATAAAGAGGCTGGATATGAACAACATCCCTCAATTTGAGGGAGGATATGATGCTAATATGCAAAATCATCTTTAGGCCTTCTAGGATGCATGTGCCTTACAAAACATTGAAAATGATTGACAAAAGCTAAAATTATTTCCATGGATACTTATAGAGGAAGTAGAAAGTTGGTATCGATCCTTGGAACCAAAATCAATCAGGCAATGGAATACGATGTTGGAACTATTCAATGACAAATATCAAACATACTCCCAACTATCCAATCTAAGGAAACAAATTCAAGGGTGGAAACAAGGAAATCATGAGCCCTTGGATGGTGCTATTGGCCAATACTACTCTCTGTTGCATAGGTATCCTAACCATGGATACTCTCAGCTTGATCAGCTTCACCATATCGTAGACAGGTTGTGGTCTAAAACTAGGAAAACCCTTGGTGTCTATGCCCAAGGAAGATTGACAGAGTTGAGCACCCATCGAATTCAAAAAATTATTGAGTAGGTAGCTAAGGAGGAGGGAGAGTTGAGAAAATGTGAAAGTAGAAAAGAATATAATAGAGATCCTTCTATTTAGAAAAAAGGGGTTAGATTTTGTGATAATGAGGATGAATTTGTCAGAGATGAGGTGGTAAATCAGAAAACCTTGCCATTCCAGAAATTGCAATAAAAAATCACGACTAAGGTTGATCAATTATGGGACTTCATGGACTATAAGTTTCAAGCTATCTTAGAAATTGCTAAAGAATCCAAGGAGCAAAGCGGTGAATGAGAGCATTGAAGACGTAAGAAGGCTGAATGTACCATATCTAAGGGTAAAGGTAAGATGGTTGTAATAGAAATGATTGTAGATAGTGGTTCAAATGATAGTGGAGGATGTGGTGTCTCTACTAGTATGAACATCCTAAGGGATGTTGTCCAGTTGTATCACACTTGCAGGAATCTGGGGTGTATGCCTTGCATCCATGAATTGCACAAAGGCAAACGTCCAAAAGATTTTCTTATCCACAAGGCAATACTTAATAGTTCCACCAACCATAGTAATACTATCCAAGTGGAACTCCTCCACAACCTTATGAAGTGTCCCAGTAGTGGCAGTAACCACAATTGTGGGCATTTCCACCTCTAAGATAGCAATACCCTTACCGNCACAATTGTGGGCATTTCCACCTCTAAGATAGCAATACCCTTACCAAAAACTAGATCCCTACAGTTACTATGTTCAGCAACCTTCATCTCCATGGGACTTCTTTATCATATTTCTACTTACCAATCTCACCACTACCCTCCTGAAACATACCAATCACCCTATCCAAGGAGGGATACCACCTACTACCCTCATGCACCTCCTGTTCCTACACCTACTCCTCCACCTCCTGCACAACTATCACCTACTCTGTCCATGCAGGGTGAATTGCCTACACAACCATGTCAAAAGAACGCTACAAGGGTAGTTAACCTACAATCGGTTAACCCATCTAGTGGGTTGGAACCATGAATAAAGAAAATACCCTTCTTTTGACCTCATAGTCCACCAAAGCCCTTGTATACATCAGTGGTTGGTAACCCTACTCCTCCACCTTCCTTTGTTTCTTCTCTATCTGAGTCTCCTTCAAACCAAAATCTCTCTCAAATACATATTATAATGATGACACATGCTATATCTAATTGGATTTGAGCTGGTAACCTACCTAGAAAATTAGTTGATCCTAGGAGTACCCTAGTTTACTTGCAAATTGCTAGGAATAAACTTTGCAAAGCTCTTCTTGAGTTTGGTTTTGGTGTTAATCTGATCTTGCATGAGATGTACACAATGTGGAACCTTCCTCCTTTGAAGAAGAGCAACATCTAGCTAGAACTAGTAGACCAGTCCATCACTGTTCCATTGGGACTGGTTGAAGACATTGCTGCCATAGTTTGTGGGTGATCATATCCCACTGATTTCCTAGTAATCAAAGTGGAGAAATGCAAGGGGGAGTTTCCAATCATTATGGGAAGGGTATGGCTAAGTACTGTGGATGCTAAAATGGAAATTAGAGATCTTTTCTTAGAAATATCAAAAGAAAATGAATTTAGAAAGATTGAGAAGAAGAGAGTTCCATGTATCACATACAATGATTTAGGGTGCTATTGTGTGCAGAAGTTATGGTCAATAAAGAAAACATCTATCTCTACATGCAAGAAATGTGCACTAAAAGTGGATATCCAAACATGTCTGTATGCAGTAGCCACAAAACAAGAGGGCATCCAGTGGCTGATAGCTGATACTAGCACCAATACATTATGCATGGAACCGATTGAGGACCTAATGTATGAGTATGTTGTAAGTATAGATGAACTTGAGCAAGTTCATCACTAGCTCTTCGAAGGAGCAAATGATGATGTCAATTGGGGTGACTTAGAAATTCTTAATAATTTTAAATAAGATCCCCTTGAATTAAAGAGACTATTGGCTAAAATGAAGTATGTATTTTTAAAAAATGGGAGGTTAATTATCATTAATGCCAAGCTTGCTACAAAATAGAAGAAAAATTTGATAAAAGTTGTGGAAAATGGTCAGTAGCCTTTGCCTGGTCATATTTTGAGCTCACTAGGATAGATCTAAGAATATGTCAACACCAAATATACACTAACCCCACCATTAAGCTGAAATGATAGCTGCAGTGATGTTTGAATCCCAAATTAAAGTAGATTGTCAAAGACGAGATTGAACAACTCCTCAAGGTGGGATTCATCTACCTTGTCATTGAAAGTGAGTGGGTAAGCCCTCTTGTGATTGTGCTAAAGAAAGGAGGAAAATGGTAGGTGTGCATTGATTTTCGGGTGCTCAAGATGGAAAATTTCAAGGATTATTTTCCATTCCCTTTCATCGACCAAGTGATGGACACCATTTCGAGGCAAAGCTATTATAGCTTTCCGGATGGTTATAATGGCTATAACCAAATTCATATTGCACTAGATGACCAAGTAAAGAAAAATTTCATAAGTCCTTGGGGGACTTTTGCTGACCAATAGATGCCATTTGGTCTATGTAATGCCCTAGCCACATTTCAAAGATTAGTTCTTAGTATTTTCTAACAACAAATCAATAGCAGGGTAGAAGCTTTTATGGATGATTTTTTTACCTATGGAGCTACGTTCAAGCAAGCTCTAGATCATATTAAGTAGATGTTAAAAAGATGTGTCAAAACAAACCTTCGGCTCAATTGGCAAAAGAGCCATCTTATGGTCTAGGAAGGCACAGTCTTGGGGCATTGCATCTCAAAAGCAGGAATCAAGATGGACCCTGAAAAAATAAGGATCATCCAAGGAATAACTAGCCAACTTGAAACAATCAAAGAAGTTTGATCATTCCTTGGTCATACTAGCTACTACCAATGATTCATCGAGAATTTTTCCAAAATTACAAAGCTGTTGGTAGAATTGACAAAGAAGGATGCATCATTCATCTAGACCCCTACATGTGAATCAGCATTTCAACAATTAAAGAAAAGGCTTGTTGAAACTCCCATTCTTCAAGCACCAAATTGGTCCAGACTATTTTATGTGATGACCAATGCATCAAATTATGCTTTGAAAGTAGTGCTTACATAGATTGATGATCAAAAACATCCATATTACATTCATTGCACAATCGAGAGCATTGCAAGTGCACAATTGAACTACACCACCATAGAAAAGGAGTTGATGGAAGTGGTGTTCACTTTAGAGAAGTTAAGGCACTATGTGCTTGGCTACAAAGTGTTTGTGCACACAGATCATAGCACCATCAAATTTTTAATGAAAAAACCAATGATGAGCCCTTGTGTCATATGGTGGCTTATGATTTTTTAGGAATTCAATCTCACAATGGTAGATCGTAAAGGTGTGAAAAATGTGATTGCAGATTACTTATTGCAACTAAGATGGAATAACAAGGAGAAAGAGAGCCCTTTATTTGATTAATTCTCTAACGAATCTCTCCTTGCAGGTGCTATCAATGCACAAATGCCCAACGAACCAAAATGGTATAACACCATCCTCACTTATCTACTCAAGTAAGAAATTCCGCAAGGGCTGGACACTAGAAAGAAATAATAATTTCTTCACTGAGTCAAATATTTCATGGAGATTAATGAAAACCTTTACAAGGTTTGTCCTGATGGCCTGGTACATTGGTGTGTCCTTGATACGGATCAACTTCACATTCTTCAAGATGCTCAGGAAAGGTCTTTGTGGGGACCATTATGCTAGAAGATGCACAACCATAAAAATCCTCATGGTAGGGTATTATTGGCCAACAATATTCAGGGATGCACACCAATTCATCCACACTTTTGATCATTTCTAGAGGAATGGTGGAATGACAGCTTGAATGGAGGAACCACAATAATCGATACAACCTCTTGAACCATTTGACATTTGGGGCATTGACTTTATGGGTCCCATCACACCTTTATCTAATAGAAAGGAATATATAATAGTCATAGTTAACTATTGCACCAAGTGGGTAGAAGCAGCAGTTGTCACCAATTGTACATCCACCACTACTACTTGGTTTGTACAAAAAAATTTTGTAAATAGGTTTGGTGTACCTCATGCGTTAATTTCTAATAATGGAGCCCATTTTACAAGTGCCATTTTTTGGAAGTTGATGTAACACTTAGGGGCTAAACATAAACTCACAACACCATATCACCCCCAAGCTAATGGCCAAGCTGAATTTACTAATCAGGAGCTTACAAAAATCTTAACGTGAACCATTAGTAAATATTGAAGGGACTAGAGCACTAAACTAAATGATGCTCTTTGGGCTTATCACTCCACATGGAAGATTCCCATAGGTTATTCTCCCTATGAGCTTATGTATAGAAAACTACCAATATTTACCATCCAATCTGAGCTTTGTACGCTCTCCACAGCCTGTGACCTTGACCTACATCTAACTCTAGCATAGAAAGAACGATTAATGAGTCTCAACTTGCTAGAAGAAAATTGATTAATGGTCCTATCATCCAACGAAACACATATGGCATTCAATAAGAAATTTCATGACCTCAAAATAAGAAAAGTAAAGTTTCAACCAGGAGACAAGGTTCTTTGTTGGAATCCTACATATGTACCCCAACAAAAAAAATTCCAAACATTGTGGGAAGGACCTTACTTTATTGATGAGACTTTTCCATCTGGGCCCATGATCATCTACAAGACTGACAACCCAAACAAGAAACAATTAGTTAACATTCAGCAAATAAAACCTTTTCATGAACTTAAACTAGCCAATGCAACAAACACCTCGTCAGATGAACAACCATGCTCAATCTTTCGGATCTCTCCCTTCCAACTTAGTCATGGGAGAGATGGCCATCCATACTAACACCATAGGTAGATCCTTAGTTTTTGACCTTTCTATTTACACATTTTTGGTTGAACAAATTTTTATTTTCATCTTCTTTGCTTTGTATCTTTATTTTACATATTTGTATTTTTAAAGTTATGGGTCTTTTCTTAGTTTTTTTTTATACTAATGTTAATATATTCAGTATCTATTGTCTACTCTTTTACTTTCTTTTATGGTTATGTTTGATGTGTTTCCATACTTTTTCTACTAATAAGGTATCAAGTACAATGGTAATGCACTACTTGATGGTGGTATGCTTTATTTGTAATTTGATTATTGATGTCTGGTTTCTAGCTTTGAATGTCATTACTGACAACTGGGACATGGTTTCTTTTCATGTAACAGGTAGTGAGTTCACATCATCCACCCATCTATATACTCTATGGGTTTCCTTGTTTTGGAAGCATGCACTCTCTTCTTCATTAATACAACTTTAATAAATTGGTGACTTGTGTAGTTTCTAGAATTAGGAAGGAATCAAAGGTTTGGACAAGGTGTGGCTTCAAATGGATGCGATATTCTTTGTGCTTCTCTATTTTCTTGTGCAAGAGTATTCTTGTAAGCTCCTCACTATTCTATGTCATTTCACAATAGGAAGTCTAATAAGTCCTTACATGGTGTGGTTCTCATCAAAAGAGATAGAGAGAGAGAGAGAGAGAGAGAGAGAGAGAGAGAGAGAAGATGAGGATTCAAAGCACACTCCTTGGACAAAATAAATGTAGAAAATGCATGTGTCTTTGCATGGTGTGGTTTCCATCTAAGAAAAAAAACATGAGAATTCAAAGCACACCCCTTAGATCAAATAAAAGGGCCACAAGCACTGGTTATGAGACTTGTCTTGTTTCCTCTAACTAAGGTCCTTTCTCACTTCCTACCTTCACTCCAATTTGGAATAGTGGTTGTTTTGTGAGAGCATTTTTGTGCCTCAGGGGATGGACTTGCCTTAGAATGTTGACGCGAAGTCACTAAAAGTGGCTGGTTTTGATTTGGATGGAGGAAGAATCCTACCAAGTCAATTAATCACAAACTCCACAAGGGACTGTATGTAACCATAATTAGGAACTCCATTCCACTCTCTTTTTCATCCATCTATGCTTTTCATACCTCACCTCACGACTAGTTTCATGTTTTGATTCAATGTTCCGATTTGATGTGTTGGGTTTCTGAGTTAGTTGCTTTTGGGTTTTTGTAGTTAACTTTTTAAAACCATGAATCATCCATGGTGCCTAGGAACTCCTTAATTTGAAGTAATGCAAGGGCATAAAAGGCCTATGCTTGCTTTGGGGAGGACCCACTTGCATATCTTTTGATTTGGTTGAGTTCTTTACCCTTAGACATTGTTACAATCAAATTCTTTTTATTTATTCCATCCATGTCATCCAATCGTACACACCTTCACAACCGTTTGTAATGAATTCCTTTTTATTGTTGTGAATACCCTCTTTCCAATACTCCTTGTGTTAAGCTTTTTCTAAATTTTATGGATGGCTTCTCTTATTTAACCCATTCATTAGTCTTTTCACTAACAATACTAAGCAATCAATCTATCACAATCACAACTTGGCTAGATAAAATTACTAACAAGACAAGGTACTCAACCATTATCTATTGCATTACAAAAACTAATCTTTGGTTTTGTTGTGATTGTAGTGGGAAGTGTGGACTGGAAGTGGGACTATCATCACCAAAGAGGATGCAACCATATCACTCATGGGAGATTGTTCATAACCATTGGATCTCTTCTATCTCTCCCTCATTCTTTCAATACCAAGAGGGGCTGGATGTTCTTTGGATCCATTGGTGTTCTTTCCTATTATCATGAACACCCAATGTTGTACACCATTGTAATATTGTATGCTCGGGTACTCTTGTATTTGTCTATTTTCTCTATGTCAATCTGCATGTTAGTCATTTAAGTCCACACCCCCCTATGATATTTTGTAAAGGACTTGTTCCTCTTCTTCTGTACTCAAGGACGAGTTTTCATTTAGTCGTGGAGGTATGATAAATCATGTTTTTCATCACTCTAATATCGAGGTGGCTGCAATATTGGGTACATGATATTGGGTATGCGATATCGCGGCCCAAGATGCGATGTCGTACATTTGATATTACAGGGTTACTCCCAGGTCTATAACTACCATGCCCAAGTGCACAATTGGGGGTATGTTTTTTAGTAGTTAGTAGTGAAGCTATTTTAGTTTGTGCATTTGAAAGCTAGAATATTTTCCAAGTGCTCGTAGTAAGAGGTCTAAGTGTGAATAGATTTTTATTCAAGCATTGATGTAGCTCAGCACACCATTGTGATTGGCAATAAAGATGAGCTCTTTGATTCATACTTGTAGCACTTGAGATTTCCTTTCTCATTCATTTATATTTCATTTTTTGTTAATTTTATTTTATGCACTTTACCTTCATGTTGTTAGCATAGAAATTCATTGTGATCAATTAAAAAAATCATTAAATTACACAAGCATGACCCCTTCGAGTATACATGTGACATTTGGTAGCTTAGAAACGATTAGCATTTGAAAGCCCAGTAGTGTTTGCACGAAGCTCAGGATGTGTTCGAGAAGTGGGAATGGTTACTTATGTTAGGCTAGATTAGACTTTAGTTTCCTTAGAAATTAATCACTTTTACTTTTAATCACTCCTACTTTTATTCTTGTTTTAGGTAAGTAATTCCATAAAAACACAAACAATAAAAAAAATCATATGCCTCAATCACACTTAACCATACAATTGCATTCCACAAGTGGGACTAAGAAGAAAATGAATGAAAAACATGAACACACTATTTAGCTCTAGTGTACTTAGTAACTATAGTCTACGAAATTTGACCGAATTGTACGTGAATGCTTGTGATTTGTATGGTTGGGCATAGGGGCATCTTGCTACTCATTAAGGATCTTTAACATGTCAGGGCCAACATTAGTATTTATCAATTGTTATAGATATGAGATCAAAAAAGATAAGCTTTGGAGCTTATTAAAGGTAAAAGGAGAGTTGGAGAGTCAAAGTTAAGCTATGTATCTAACATTGATAAGACAACAAAGACTAGTTATAATGGTACTCTTGATAAAGAAGCTCCTCATCCTCTTTTGACAATGAAGTTAAAGGACAAATATCTTCCCAAATTTTTGGTTGATTCTTATCATTGAACAATTCTAATATAGTACTCCACCTACGAATGGATTCTACTTCTAAGGACCAATACTAGCTCTCGGCTTCTTTGATTAGCATCTGTGGAAACAACTTTAATTTTTTCCATTCATTTTCTATGTTTTGTAAGGCACATGCATCATGAAATGCTTGTAGATGCTTTCAAGGATCAGCATTGTATCCTCCTTCAAATCATAGGATATTATTCATGTCTAATATCTTGATCCTACTATCCTTTTGGTGCCTTGTTGGGATCCTAATAGCCTTAATTAAGTCTAACATACTTCGAGTAGCGTGTAGGGGTTCATCATGATCATCTTGTCTATGGTGTCTATGATGTCGATGTTGTTCCCTACTCTTCCTTTTTCATGATGTGTTTCTCTAAAGTGCCCTCATCCCCTTTCCTTACTATTTTGTCTATGACTCTTGTTTTGCTTACCCTTATCCTCATGGTCCTTTTCTTTGTGACTATGTCTAGATCCTGAAGGAGAGGATGAAGGAGATGATGAAGGTAAAGAAGAAGAAGAACCATCACCATGATGGTGCCTGCTTCCTTTTCTTCGATGGTCGCGGCCTCAATCATGATTATGATCGAAATGTCCATCTTTTTCATGTGTTTGTGTTCCTTTTCCAAACCCTTTATGTCTATTGGTACCAGAATCCAGGTTATGGATAGTTGAGTAAATATTCTGATACACAATCCCTTGACCAAAGTCAATAGGAGGAACATCATTGTGTGGGCACCTGCCTAAGGTAGGTTCACCACCCCCATTTTCACTTAGGACATGTGGGACATTGTGTGACAACTTTCCCTTCACGGATTCATGACGTCTCTCTTCTTGCAAATCCCTTTGACACTATGCCTCCGTGGGTCGATACTCTCTCAAGTCATGATCATGCACAATGTACTTTTCTTGTAAGTGCTACATACTAATTCATGTGAGATCATGAAAAAGCATGCCCAGGATAGAGTGATCAAGAGGTAACACTATGTTACCTTCTAAATCTCACCAATGCAGTTGTTCATCTTGGTAAAGGATAAAGGTAAAGTTTGGTACATATTTATCAGGATGAACATATACCACATGAAATAGGTGAGGGACTAGCGGATTATCATGTTGTTGGCGACCGTTTGGGACGCGACCACCAACGAGTGTCCTCGAACAGGATTTAGGTGCTTGCTGGTCTCTGGCAACACCAAGGCCCAGATACCTCCAAATGAACTCAGTAGTTAATGTGAGTATGTGTGTGTGCTGTTGCGGCGTGTGGTTGTGAGAAATGTAACGATTGCATTGTATGTGAACTAAAAATGACTTACTTTAAAGATATTCAGCCAACTTTGCCAAGTATTGTGAGTTCTTGAAGATTTCCTATTTTGTTCAACTGCCTAGTCTACGCGGTCCTTATAATACCTACTTGTAACAAATAAAATTTTGCAAAACAATTTAAGCACAACTCCGCAATCTGCTCCAAATTTTCCCCAGAGAAAGAGATAGTTCCACAAGAAAACTAGAAATAGAGCAAGATTCGATGGAAATAAGCAGAAAAGAAAAGAAAGCAGATTTGTGTAGACCTCAAATATTTAAACAAGGTAAAATGACACGAGTAAACACTTCGCAATAAAGCTATCCCAAATTCAATATCTACGAATTGTTCAAACTTCCAAGGCTCAAACAAGCAATATCTTTAAGACAATCCTATTATGCTACCAAAAATTGCTGCGTAAACTACCACGTACGAGACTCCATTTTGACTAGATAATAGATGTCAACGATTGCATTCAAACAGAACCTTTAAAAGACTTGACAATTTCTGATTGAAATACCACGAGAATTCACTTTAAAGATAAAAAGAAGCTATTCTGGTCCCATCAAAATACCAAAGATTTTCTGAACCCTCTCGACTACTGAATTGTTCAACGGCGTGACTACAAACAGAGGCTCTCTTACAACAATCCCAATAGCAGTTCCCACACGTTGCACAATAATGAAATTTACTACTAAAATGCTCTTAAGGCTTTTAAACACAAGCGCTTCTATGGCAAAATTTTAATAGAAATTTCTATCGGGCAACAAGAACAATAAGAGCAATCTAAAAATCCCAAAATTACTTGCCAAGGATGATACTATCTAAACCACTAGCTAAACAATTTAAACAAAACAAAAAATGAAATGCATAACTCACAGGACCATGACAAAGAGGCTGAAATCTTTATTCTAGCAAGCCATCTTGCAAGCAATCGTCACAACTTCTTCTTTACAAAATGCTCTTCTCCCCAAGACTCAAATTATCTCCAAGTGAGAGCCCAAGTGCTAACTGGTAGCCTTCCAAAATGTGATGTATGTGACCTCCCAAAAGTCCCAATGTTGATGATCTCAAAAGTGATGATGTATTAGACCCAATGTGATGATCCTCCTCAATTCCTTGACCCCTGAAGCCTTTTTATAGGGTTCCAAGGTAGGTAGGGAAGTTACATATTTAGAAATATCTCACCTAACTTCTCTCCCAAGTAACTTGGCCAACCAATAGGAGATTACTTGCTAAAATATCCTAGCTAACTTTTCTCCCAAGTAAGGAGGTTACAACTTACTCATTTAATTATGGTTAGGAGGTTACTCATAAAGATAGGAGGAATTAATATTTGTACATATTATGAATATTGCCTTTGTAAGTAATTTGTCTAAAATCCCTAATCTAATTTAATTTAATTTAAATTTTAAATTTTAAATTTTGAGTGTCACTAAGCTCTAAGATTTTATCATAAAAATATAATATAATCTCCACCTCATTGGTGGTAGCGGTAGTTGATTTTATTTTTGCATCCGCGATAATTGTAATTAAAATTCGGAATGACCTGAAATATGAGCCCGAAGGCAAGGCCACTGATCCTGCAACTGATCCAAAATATCTTTTCTCGCCAAAAATCGTTACCAGCAACTGCCTTCACAGGAGAAGACTCAGCCGCCGTGTCAAGAAATGTTGTCGTGTATTACGTACGGATCTATTACTGTTGTAACCTCTGCTTCTTGAAAATGCCTGCAAGTTTTGATGAAGATATGATTTGGAAATTTTAGGCTCTGCAATTTTGGTCGTCGTCTTCCAATCGCAGCCGCACTTGCCCTGTTGCGCTTGCCTTTAGCAAAGGGTTTTTCTGGCCTGGTTCTGTGCAGGCTTGCGGCCAGGGTTTCATGCCTTGCTTCACCACCGCCGTCACCATCACAGTTGTTGTCATCATCGTCGCAGCCGCACTTGCCCTGCTACGCTCGCCTTCAACCAAGGGTTTTTCTGGCCTGGTTCTGCGTAGGCTTGCGGCTAGGGTTTCATGCCTTGCTTCGCCACCACCATCGCCGTCGCAGCCATCGTCGTCGTCGTCGCAGCCGTCGCAATTGTGTCGTGTTGGCGCCGTTGCAAACTTAACCCTGCCGAAAGCCCTAATGACGGAAAACAGATCCACGAATTCTTCTAAGGATGCCCAAAACTCCCATCAAATGATGATATTTGCATCGGCAACGAAAGAACCCTCATCAATTCTGCAATTATTCTTGCCTAATTTCTCCAATTCTATTGTTGAACCCACCAAATCGTTAGCGGAATCCGCGAACAGGGCTGCATTGAGAAAAATTCTGGAAGGTAAAATGGGCATTTAGCCATCCTGAGCACATTCAAACGACAATGTTATAAGTATAATTTTGCTGTTGTGTATGCCTTCCACAGACCCATGCCTAGGAATCCCATGGTTTGCTGTATTGGTAACAACTGCGTGAGTGAGGGTTTTGGGCATTTTGCAAAATCACGAGCTTGCAAAAGAGCGTAACACTAAAAAATTTGTATTTTTGGAATATTTTCTACATCGGTAGCGGATGTTTGCTAATGTCTCTGGAATATCCCAACACCAGTTTCTTTGCCCCAAAATTACACCCATAACAATCTTGTCATCTCATTCAAACTTTGATTTACACCACAAAGTCTTAACAACCGGGCAATTAAACTTTGATATGCCAATAATAACTTATATAACTTTGATAACTTTTGTAAGTTATTGAAAATTTACCAAAAATAAAACCCATGAGTTTTATTTTTCAAATCAGANAACTTTTGTAAGTTATTGAAAATTTACCAAAAATAAAACCCATGAGTTTTATTTTTCAAATCAGGAGTCTTACTATTCCATAAAATGGCCAAATGTGCCAACATTTCTGCCCCCTTAAAAACTCAAAGAAATTTATTCTTCATTATGAAACTGAAACATACTAAAATTCTCACTGAATTTTTCAAAAGAAATCTTTTTTGAGGAAAATTCCCATTTAACATAAGGTGTAATGGGACAAAAACCTCATTCCTAAGAAAAACAATAAACTGTACATCATCAAGTCCTTCATGGACTATTCTTGGGGTGGGAACTGAATTGTGAGGGTTACCCTAGTGGGAATCCTCATCTCCTTCACCGTTTTATAGGATATTTCTAATGTGATGAAGGTAGTCTTGTTGTTCTCTTGCTTGGTGGAGCTCTCACCTTGATCTACTGGAGCTTTCTCTTCAACCTTTTCTTCATTTTCTTTTTGGGAAGAGCTCTTTTGTCCTTCTTCATTGAATCCTTCATTTTCCTCTTGAGAGGCCAAAGCTTCTCCCCATCCCCATGATGACTCTCCATAAGTTGTGGCTCTTCTTCTTTTTCTTCTTCTTTGGAGAAATCTTGATATCGCCCCCAAACATTGGACTCTATATCCAAACCCCTAGTGAGAAAAGAAAATTCATCAGATAGCCAAGCCATAAAAGGGCATTCCTTTGGAGCTCCACAAGATCTAGCCTTTAGATAAGCCTTCAATACATGCTCAGGGCAACATCCCATCACATATGGAATAAAAGGCTTTCTTAATGCTCTCTTAAACTCCATTAGCTCTCTCTAAAATTCACTACCAAACTTGAAATGAAAGAAGATGAAATCTTAAGCAATCTAACCCTCCTTTTATAGGTGCTAA
>MNCI01027234.1:303632-338068 GCA_015680685.1 Gnetum montanum | reverse complement strand
ATTTTATCATAAAAATATAATATAATCTCCACCTCATTGGTGGTAGCGGTAGTTGATTTTATTTTTGCATCCCCGATAATTGTAATTAAAATTCGGAATGACCCAAAATATGAGCCCGAAGGCAAAGCCATTGATCCTACAACTGATCCAAAATATCTTTTCTGGCCAAAAATCGTTACCAGCAACTGCCTTCACAGGAGAAGACTCAACCGCCGTGTCAGGAAACGTTGCCGTGTATTACGTACGGATCTATAACTGTTGTAACCTGTGCTTCTTGAAAATTCCTGCAAGTTTTGATGAAGATATGATTTGGAAATTTTAGGCTCTGCAATTTTGGTCGTCATCTTCCAATCACAGCCACACTTACCTTGCTGTGCTCGCCTTCAGCCAAGGGTTTTTTTGGCCTGGTTCTGTGCAGGCTTGCGGCCAGCGTTTCATGCCTTGCTTCGCCATCGCCGTCGCCATCGCAACTGTCGTCGTCGTCATCGCAGCCGCACTTGTGCTGCTGCGCTCGCCTTCAACCAATGGTTTTTCTGGCCTGGTTCTGCGTAGGCTTGCAGCTAGGGTTTCATGCCTTGCTTCGCCACCACCATCACCGTCACAGCCATCGTCGTCGTCGTCGCAGCCGTCGCAGTTGTGTCGTGTTGGTTCCATTGCAAACTTAACCCTGCCGAAAGCCCTAATGACGGAAAACAGATTCACGAATTCTTCTAAGGATGCCCAAAACTCCCATCAAATGCTGAATTTACATCGACAACAAAAGAAGCCTCATCAATTCTACAATTATTCTTGCCTAATTTCTCCAATTCTATTGCTGAACCCACCAAATCGTTAGCGGAATCCGCGAACAGGGCTGCGTTGAGAAAAATTCTGGAAGGTAAAATGGGCATTTAGCCATCCAGAGCACATTCAGACGATGATGTTACAAGTATAATTTTGCTGTTGTGTATGCCTTCCACAGACCAATGCCCAGGAATCCCATGGTTTGCTGTATTGCTAACAACTGCGTGAGTGAGGGTTTTGGGCATTTTGCAAAATCATGAGCCTGCAAAAGAGCATAACGCTAAAACATTTGTATTTTTGGAATATTTTCTGCACCAGTAGCAGATGTTTGCTAATGTCTCTGGAATATCCCAACACCAATTTCTTTGCCCCAAAATTACACCCATAACAATCTTGTCATCTCATTCAAACTTTGATTTACACCACAAAGTCTTAACAACCGGGCAATTAAACTTTGATATGCCAATAATAACTTATATAACTTTGATAACTTTTTTAAGTTATTGAAAATTTACCAAAAATAAAACCCATGAGTTTTATTTTTCAAATCAGGAGTCTTACTGTTCCATAAAATGGCCAAATGTGCCAACACATGTGTACTATGCCTCTAATTGTTCCCTGTATCAGACCTAGGTGGTGAAACACTTTCATACGAAGAAGGAGATGTGATTGTCTATTCAATGTGCAATGTATTATTATTTATTATTTTTCTTTAACCAACCCCAAGGGTTCATGATGTGAAAGATTTCCTATGTTATGGTTAGTGCACAAACAACAAATTCCTTGGCAACGGTGCCAATGATGAGCGGTGAGGTATCCCTATACTCAACCATACGAATATGAGCATCCACGCATGATTCGGTCGAATTCCAAGGACTAAGTGCTTATGCACCTTTGTGGAACAAGAATGGATTGATCAATCATTGTCTTCCTAAGCTTACTTGTATGTCACAATTGTATGGTTAAATAAACTTGAGGCATATGATTTTTTATTTTTTTGTGTTTTTATGTCTTGATACTAATAAGGGATGAGAGAGATAACTAAGTAACTAATTTAATTTGACTACTTATTAACTAGGCTCTAACTGATCCTAACACTAGTATCCATTCTCACTTGTCGTACACATCCTAAACTAGTACAACACTATTGGGATTACCAAATACTAATCATTACTAGGTTGCCAAGTGTTACACACATGCTCAAAGTGATTGTACTATGTGTGCTTATTTAGAAGAGTTGTAGGGTAAGAGAGAATCATTAATTAATTAAGAAAAGCCTTAAGTAACAATAATTAACATTAATTAATCTATTCTGAATGCTGTAAGGTTTATCCAAGGTTTTTCTTTATTGCCATACACAAGGTGTGCTTAGGTACACAATGCTTAAATAAAGATCCATTCACTTTATGACTCCTATTGTGGGCATGTAGAAATAATTCTAACTCTAAGAGGGAGAAAAGGCAAGAGTTTGGATAAGGGACTAAGACTAACTATGCAAACCAAGTGCATCTGCCTCTTATTTATAGGCAACAAGGTAGGCCACAATATCGCGTACGTGATATGGCATGGAAGGCCATGATATCATGGACGCGATATCACGGCTCATCACCCATCAAATCAAAATCCTTCTACAATTCATCCAACTACTTTGTAGCTATAGTAAGATCCCTAGTGCCATCAAATTGAGGAGGTCCTAACTTTTGAAATTTCTTTACTAGTTCCCTATTAATAGGCTGCCTATTTGAATTTCTTAAGCCTCCAACTACAACTACCACTTTCCACTTCCCTAATAATGGGAATGGGAGCATCACTAACTACAACATGCTATTGCAAAATTTGCAACTATTGAATAACATTCAGCTGCCTATTTGTAAGACCACTACTAGATTCCTAAGGAGGGTATGTCTACATGGCATTAGGTCCTTCTAACCTGGACGCCCCACCAGCATCATAACCACATCTACTATACATATCTATAACATGAAATCACAAATTTCTAAGTACCCTAAACATCATACAACATCGAAGCAAATTGGCTCCAAACCCACTCTATAACACCCTACCCTACTGCACCTGGCTAGGGTAGAGTGATGTTTAGGATCACTGGTAATAACATAGTGAAAGCATGACCAACTAAGAAACTAGTGGTACATGAAAATGCATTAAGAATAAATCACTCAATGTATATATATTGTGGAGGGTCAAACTACACAAAAATCCATGTCAAACCAAAGACTAAGCATACATTTCAATTTAAGAAACTACATGTCTCTACATAAACCAAAATCTATACTATTGTCATAAGATACAAAAACACATAAATATCATCATATATATAAGAGTATAGGGAGGGTCATACAAATACAAATAGTCCACACTATTGCAAATAAAAATATACATCAACCATTTCTTGAAGATTTTCCCCTCCAATGCTTTCTCTCTCAATGCTCACCTGTACCTCTAAAGCTTTCACTTGTAACTAAATAAAGTCAATATAAACTAAGTGGGAAGCCTTTACACTTCCCCAACTAGCTAATAAATAAATGTTGCACTGGAGGAGTGAAATGAGAAAAAAGAAAGCCTGCATCAATTATCAATCTTGTGCATGCTCAAGCAACACATGTACATACCATACTACACATAACACTAGCATAACCATTACTAAAGAGATTACATGGCTATCATACAATTATAAATATAATCACTATCCAACATAATTAATCATATATTCATTACACCACTCCATCCCATCAAACACTACATGGATAACACAATCATAAATGAATGACAAGTTATATTCTCAATGCTATGACTCACAAACTGATATCATCATATACGCAACCCATCTAGTTTCTAGCATATCTATTCTTAGTGTAGCATGTGAAAAATTATCATGATTACTCATAATTAATCACTTTCCTGTAAGTCTTTTATTAGTCTTTTATTTACCCAATTGATGTTAGGCTCCATCAACCAATGACCAAACTAGTCGTCTAGAGGGTTGGCTATAGTAATGAACACACCTATGCCATGCTCAAGCTGTAGGAATGAACACACCTAAGCTCTTCCACTCCCAAGATGAGGCCTCAAACAGAAGCCTCACTAATTCATCACAGTGGGGGCCAAGCCATAACTACCTCTAGGATACCTCATCACCAATTGTTGCACATCCTTATGCCAACACCACCTACCAATGACCACTACAAGGATCATTGCAAAGGCATGTATAATTTTAGGCTATCTTAAGCCAACACATACGGCAAGCATAACACTACCAAAACAACCATAAGAAGATCACATATATCCACACCTAATAGTCACATTCATTTCATGAAAAAAATACTAGAACATGACAAAACAAAATTTTTCACTATAGTCATATTTCATAAAATACATATAATTTCATAAAAATGACCACTATTGTAACCTCAAAGATAATATATATCCAAAGAATAAATCAATTCAACAATTAGAAAGTACTTCCCAAGAAAATTCCAACGACACTAATTTTACCTAAATCAGACTCTTGGAAGCAAAGTTATGTGCATTTAAAGTTTAATAAAATAATAAATAATAACATTTAATTACACCCTATGATAATCAAAACTCCTAAAAACTCCTACACAATAATAGGCTCATGAGTGGCGAGGTACCCCTACACTCAACCATATGAATACAAGTGTCTCACACGCGATCTGGTCAAAGTCCAAGGACTAAGTGCTTACGCGCCCTAATGGAACACTTAAGGTTAATCAATCATTTTCTTCCTAGACTTACTTGTATTATCACGGTTGTATGGTTAAGTAAGTCTGAGGTATATGATTTTTATGTCTTTTATCTTTTTAAAGCATTATGCTAAGAGGGAAGGGTGAAGAGACTAAGTGACTAACTATTCACTAAGTTCTAATCATACTAGCACTAGTATCTGTTCCCACTTTCCGCACACACCCTGAACCAGTGCAACGCTACTAGGATTACCAAACACTATTCGTTATTGGGTTACCAAGCGTTACACACGTGCTCGAAGCAGTCGTACTAAATGCACTTAACTAGGAGAGTTACAGGTTGAGAGAGATTAATTATCTAGGAATGTATTTAAACATTTAACAGTAATTAAATTCTATTTAGCTTAGTCCACGTGCTGCAAGCTTTATTAGAAAGTTCATCTTTATTTCGATACAGAAATGTGTGCTTAGGTATAATTTTCTTGAATAAAGATCCATTCACTTTGAGACTCCTACTGCGGACACATGGAAATTATTCTAACATTAGAATGGTAAAACTACTATAGTTTGGCTAAGGGTCTAGATCTAGATGTTGAAATAAGAGGAAGCTACCTCTTATTTATAGAACTGACAACGAGCTTCGATATCATGCACGCGATATCACAGGGGTCGACGTGATATCATGTACATGATATCGTGGCTGATGCAATATTGCATCTCATCATACCCCCATGACTGAATGAAAACTCATCCTCGAGTTTCTTACAAAATATTGGGAAGGTATAGGATTATTCACTTGAATGACACTAACGGTGAATGGGATGACATGTGAATGGATCATCGTTACAAAACATGGCAAACTTGGTATTGATGACAACAAGAGCGAACACTATACACATTTGACATCCAGCCTTATTTGACAACTGGGAGAGGAGAAAGAAGAAGTTTATTGCTGCCGACGCTAAGATTGTGTTTTTTGTTGTTCATCCATAAGAGCGCCATCAATCTCATTCCTTGCATAACTGCTTCAGCACTAGTCCATTCCAAGTGTTCCCTCCAGATCCAATTCATTGGTGTATGATTGTCATTTGCACACAAAACACAGTCTTATATTAGCAAGGGTAAATGAATCACAATGCAATTAATACCTTGCCTTAGTGTAAGGTCCATTGGCTGAGTTGTTATATGGCTAATGCGGATCCAGAGATATAATACTGGTGACTACCTAAGGTGTAGGGGTTAAGAGAAAATCAAAAAAAATTGGACCAGGACCCCCATGACTAAGAGTGAACCTTCAGTAGCGAGATAATGGAGAAAAAGAAACAATGGCCATGCTAATAAAATGGATGTCAAAGATGGAGCTGAACAAAAGAAATGGTGATTGCAGAAATGTTCAAGGGAAAGAAAGTAATGAATGCACCAAATAGGAATGCTAGTGGGTCCTCCCCAAAGTAGGCTCATGCCCATAATGCCCTGACAATCCCACATTTAAAGAGTCTGTAGGATCTAGGAATATTATTTGGAGACAAGAGTTAAAGTCTTAACCACAAGAGTTTACCAAAAAGAAAACAATGCATCCACCAAAATATGGACTATTGATACAACTGACAATGAGGTGAAAAATGGAGAAAGAAGGATGGAAAGAAGAGAATGGAATGGAGTCTCAAGAACAAGGTGATGTACAGCCCCTTATGTATTAATGGTTAATGTGACTTAGTAGATATCATTCCAAATCTAGCCTTAAACAATCCACATCCAGTGACTTCGCATTAATACATTTGGCCCATCCATCCACCTGAAGTAACAAGAATGCTTCCACCAAAGAGCCACCACCATTCCAATGAAATGAAAGAGGAGAAAGTAGGAAGCCAGAAGGGCCTTAGTTAGAGGGAACATGTTTATTTTAGTTTCATAACTAGTGCTTGTAACCCAAATAATTATTTTGTCTAATGGGTGTGCTTTGAATTCTCACTATTTTTTTTTTTGCGTGAGAACCACACCATGCAAAGACTTATTATTTTTATTTTCTCAGCTTCTCGATAATGTGGCAACGTCGGAATGGTAAGAAAACTCAAGAAGAAAACATCCAAGAACCCAAGAGAATGACTAGCACAAGTGCATCAAATCCCCTTGAAGTCACACCCTTTTCAATCCTTGAGTCCTTCCTTAGTTTGAGAAATGCTCAATCACCGATTCATTGATAGTTCTTATTATTGAAAAAGGGACTGTACAGTTCCAAGCCAAGAGAGACCATATAAATTTATGGATGCATGGATGATGTGGACTCATTGCCTTTTATATCAAAAGAACCATACCAAAGTATCAACATCATAACTTAAAGGTAAAAACCAAACATTAGCAATCAATAGAATACAGTTCATACCATCATCAGGAGCACTTATTAGGTGATGAATCAAACAAAATAAATAGACGCACAAGAAATGAAAGAGTATAAACGATGTTGTAAAAAAATGAGAAAATTTAAAGAAATTTGTAAAACAAAAATGTGTAAAACAAAAACTTAAAAAGAAACTGATGGCCTCGATTGATTAGCATAGGTGGTCATCTCCTGCATGACTGAGTTGGAAGGGAGAGATCCAAAATAATGAGTGAGATCATCCTCTCTCAGATGTGCTATGTGCATAGATCATTCTAGGTTCATGATAAGGATTGGTTAGTTGCACACAAACTAGTATTCTCCTATCAGAGTACTCATTTGGATTTTCTAAAAGTTTTCAACTTCCCTCGATTGGTGGTTTTAGATTAAGGGTTGAAAGTTGGCGACACTCTTGCTCTAGTGCATCTATGCTCTCAACATGGGTACATGTTGTTCCCCCAATTAGTACCATGCACATTGATGAGTTGCTCTCTTGATTAGCTATCAACCACTGGGTGTTCTCTTGTTATGTGGTTGCTACATATAGGCACTTTTGTATGTTAATTTCCTAGGCACACCGGTTGCATGCAAGAAATGCTAAACATTCCTGTACGCCATCACCCTCTGTATCACTGTATGTGATGCATGGAACCTTCTTCTTCATGATCTTCCCATAAGTGTTTTCCTTAGATATTTCTAGGGAAAGATTGCGGATTCCTACGCATGCGTTTATGTTACTTAGCCATGCCCTTCCGATTATTATTGGGAAGTCCCCTTTATCATTGTTGACTTGTATCACTAGAAAATCAGCTAGATATGACCAACCACACACAGTGGTAATGATGTCCTCCACCAGTCCCAAGGGAACAGAAGATGGACTGGTCAGCCAGCTCTAGGAAAATATTTCTCGTCTTTAGTGGAGGTAGGGTTCAAGCTTAATACATTTCTTGTGATATTAGGTTGACTCCAGAACCTGAGTCAAGAAGAGCCTTATGTGGTTCATTCCCAATGACTTGGAGGTAGATTAAGGGACTTCTAGGATCTGAGAGTTTCCTAGGAAGGTGGCCTTCCTTGATCCAGTCAGTGACAGTATGTGTTAACATAACCGTATGTGTTGAGCTCTGTTGTTGGTTTGAAGGAAGCTCTGAAGCCTTATTTGATGGAGGAACGTTCTGAGGCTTAACCGATTGTGGTTGTGAGAGCTTGTTTGGACTGTTGGTTCTGAAGAAAGGTCTTCTTCTTGTATGGTTGTTAGAACCAATAGTGGGTTGAAGGTTTATAGGTCTCGTAGCATTGCATTGCTACAGTTGAGTAAGGAGTTTCCTTTGCATCATCAGAGCAAGTGGTAGTGGAGCTATCAGTGTAAGAGTCGCGGCTAGGTTTAGAGGATGGTATTGATGTGGTTTGTCTCTCCTAGGAGAAGGAGTCCTATAGTACTCTCGAGCTTGGTAGTGACATTGTGGGGTCACGTGACCAATAGAGTTACTTGGAGAGATTGGCTACTACACGTAGTAGCCATATGGATCCAATTCTCAGTAAGGGTATCGTTGCCTTGGCGGTGGCATCCCCCATGACTATGGGTATTACCACTACTAGTGTTGCTCAATAGGTTTTGGTGGAGTTCCACTTGGATAATATGTTAGCGGTTGGTGGAACTGCCTCAGGTTACCTTGGGGATAAGGTAACCTTCGGGGTGCTTACCGTTTGTTAAGTCATGGGATAAGTGCGTATACCTTGGCCTCTTACAGATGTGAGATTATTGAGCAACATCCCTTAGGATGGTCATACTGGCATATTTCACACCCATCATCATTATCCATATCAGAATCCACAACCTCTTCAGTGATAGTTATTTTACCCTTACCTTTGTTACGTGCATGGTCCAAATCCCTGTTCTTCTTTTTATCATAGTTACTACTTTGCTCCTTAGACTCCTCTATGATTTTTAAAATGATTTCAAATATACTATCTAAGGAGTCCCACATTTGTTCTACCTTAGCTGACACTTCTGTTGTTAATTTTTGAAGTGGCAAGGTTTTCCTATTCACCATCTCCTCGATTGATGACTCATCCTCCTCCTCATAGAATCTCACTCCCCT
Source organism: Gnetum montanum (assembly GCA_015680685.1). Classification (NCBI taxonomy): domain Eukaryota; kingdom Viridiplantae; phylum Streptophyta; class Gnetopsida; order Gnetales; family Gnetaceae; genus Gnetum; species Gnetum montanum. Next base: position 329,084 of record MNCI01027234.1, on the reverse strand, counting down.
TTTTCGGAGGAAAGGAGTGCGGTTGTATTCCTCCATAATTTCTCTCTTATGTAGCTCTCCTTCTTCCTTAGCTACTTTCTCCAACAATCTATGAACCTCATGGGACCTAAGCTCTGATAATCTCCCTTGGGCATATGTTCCAAGGATTCTCTTGGTTTCATGTCTTAGCCCATCTACGAGATGACATAGTTGATCCTGTTGTGCATAACCATGGCCCAGGCAACGATGTAACAATGCATAATATTGGCCCATGGCAACATCCAAGGGTTCGTGATTACCTTTCTTCTATCCTTGGATTTTCTTTCATAGGTTGGACACTCGGAAGTACTTTTAATATTTATCATTAAACATTTCTAGCATCGTACTCCACCTTCGAATGGATTCCAGCTCATTTAAATTTTTCCACTCATTTTCAATATTCTACAAGGCACATGCATCATGAAATACCTATAAGTGGTTCTAAGGATCAGTGTTGTATCCCCCCTCAAATCGTGGGATATTATTCATGTCTAATTTCTTGATCCTTCTATCTTTTTGGTGCCTTGTAGGTATTCTTACAGCCTCTGTGATGTCTAACATAATTTTAGTTACAAGTAGGGGTTCTTCATGGTCATTTCTCCCATGGCTTCTGTGATGTCTATGCGGTTCCCTACTTTCCCTTCTTTCATGCTATGATTCTCTAGACTGCCCTTGTACTCGCTCTCGACTCTCTCATCGAGGTTTCTCACCTTGCTTACACTTATCCTCATGGTGAGGTTCCTTATGACTATGTCCTGATGTTTAAGGAGAGGGTGAATATGACGATGAAGGTGAAGAAGAAGGAGAACCATCACCATGACAATTTTTCCTACCTTCTCTTCGGTGGTATCGATCCCGATCGTGATGACAATCAGAATGTCTGTCCTTATCTTGTGTTTTTGTTCCCTCGTTAAATACTTGGTGTTTGTGGGGATCAAAACTAGGGTTGTGAATTGTGGAGTGAAGGTTCTGATACGTCATGTCCTCACTATCATTAGGAGGGGGAACATCATTTTGTGGAGAACCTATAGAAATAGGTTCACCACCCTCAATTTCACTTATGATTGGTGGAGCATTATGGGGTCCTTTACCCTTCAACGATGTATGGTAACTCTCTTGCTGCAAGTCCTGTTGACGTTGCACTTCTATGGGATGGTAGTCCCTTGTGTCATAATCACAGGCAACGTACTCTACATATAACTATGACATGCTGATTCGTGCGAGGGCACGAAGGAGCATGTTGGGGGTGGCTTTGTTTGGAGGCAACACTATGTTACCCTCCAAGTCTCTCCAATGCATTTGTTCATCTTGATGGAGAATAAAGGTAAAGTTGGGTACATACTCATCGTGATGAATATATACCACATGGAATTTTTGAGGAACTGGCGGATTTTGGTTATGTGTGTTGTGTCGCTGATTGTATCTAGTGTTGATCCTAGGTGATGAAGTGCTTTTGTGTGGAGAAGAAGACATTTTAGTCTTGTTCGGTGTGTTGTTTACCGTATGTTATTTTTCTCTTGATTAACCCTAAGGGTTTGTTTTAGCTCCTAACGATATGGATGATTTCCTATGTTCTACATAGCACACAAACAACTAAGTCCCCAGCAACGGTGCTAATGATGAGTGGCGAGGTACCCCTACACTCAACCATACGAATACGAGCATATCACGCACGATCCAGTCGAACTCCAAGGACTAAGTGTTTATGTGCCCTAATGGAACACTTAAGGTTAATCAATCGTTGTCTTCCCAGACTTACTTGTATTGTCACGGTTGTATGGTTAAGTAAGTTTGAGGTATATGATTTTTATGTCTTTTATCTTTTTAACGCCTTATGCTAAGAGGGAAGGGTGAAGAGACTAAGTGACTAACTATTCACTAACTAAGTTCTAATCATCCTAGCACCAATATCTATTCCCACTTGCTGCACACACCTTGAACTAGTGCAACGCTACTGGGATTACCAATGCTATTTGTTATTGGATTACCAGGTGTTACACACATGCTCAATGCAGCCGTACTAAATGCACTTAACTTGGAGCGTTAAGGGTTGAGAGAGATTAATTATCTAGGAAAGAATTTAAACATTTAACAGTAATTAAATCCTATTTAGCTTAGTCCACGTGCTGCAAGGTTTACCAAAAAGTTTGTCTTTATTGTTGTACACAAATGTGTGCTTAGGTACAATTTGCTCAAATAAAGATCCGTTCACTTTGAGACTCCTACTGTGGGCACATGGAAATTATTCTAACTCTGGAATGGTAAAACTACTATAGTTTGGCTAAGGGTCTAGATCTAGATGTTGAAACAAGGGGAAGCTTCATCTTATTTATAGAACTGGTGATGGGCTACGATATCGCGTATGCGATATTGTAGGGGCCGACGCAATATTGCATTTCATCATAGGCCCATAAAATATAATTTTCTAATCATGCTAGTTTCACTAATACCACATTTAATGTTCCACAAGTTCATATTATGTCATACATTGCGTATTTATTAATAAATAATCTACAATAAAAACTCTAAAATTTTAGGAAATCTATAAAATAATATGTCCTAATTCAATCTTTTAGCTTTCCACCTCACATACCTACTTTGTATGATCATATATACTAATTTGGCACAAAAATATAGGGAAAAAAGTAAAGAAAATCAACCAATTAAGATTGTTGTGACAAAAAGTTTGAAACAAGCATAAAATCTTCAAAAATCCAGCAAAATACCATTTCACTCCAAGCAAGTTCTACATCCATGTAGTTTCAATTGCATAATCCCAAATCCAACTTCAAAGTAAGAAAAAGCTATACATACTGCTAACATTTCTGGAAAAAGTGTGGAAAAATAGAAGAAAACTAAGGAAAATGGAAGAGAAGAAAGTTCAAATCGGTTTTTGTTTTTCAAAAACAATCCAAATTCCAATTTTAGGATATGTAGGAGGCAGTAGTGATTTCTAAGAAAAGAAAAACAAAAAAATAAACATTATGCTTGAAGCATATGTTTTTTAAAAAATACAAGCTTCGTTTCTTATTGCACAGCACATGCAAAATCTAACTTTACTTTTTAATTTTTTTAAATAGGAATTATTTTCATAAGTCTATTTTTTTTTCTTCCCTAACTAATCCTTTGCACACATCAGAACTCCAAAGCAATGAATCTATGAGATCCATATCAAATGCTCTACACATCCACATGCTAAAATCACAATCAAGTAGCACACAACACATCACTACAATTCAAATGCATATATATACCAAAGTCACACATAAAGTATAAATATATATCAAATAATTTTTCTTGTACCCCAACTCAACATCCTTGCCAACAACATCACCTATCTAACACATCACACAAGGCTAGTGTACATAGTCATGTTAGTTAAGCATGTAAAGACATTATAATCATAACATAAAGACAAAAGTCATAACATATAAAGTGTAATTATAAAAAACTAACTAGTCCCCGATAACCCACAAAGACAACACAAGTAATGTATAAATCGTAATCATATGGCCATATCCAGTGTATACAGAAGGGATGTAACATAAACAAGGCTTACAAAATTTGTAAAATTCATCCCACATTACATAATTATGATTGCATGGAGTTTCTTAAAAAAATTGATATTAGCCAAGTACTTGATGCATAGGCTGCATTTGTTACAACCCAGAATATTAAATCATGTATTAAATGAACCTAGAATATTAAATTGCATTGACATGAAAAATATAAAGTAGCATTTTCTTTCTTGTAATCATAAATTGCGTTGATATGAAAAATATAAGATAGCATTTTCTTCTTTGAAATCACAATCACTTTTTAAATTAGCATTTTCTTTCTTGCAATCACAAATTGTGTTGACTTGAAAAATGAACCCAAAATATTAAATCACGTTGATACAAAAAATGAACCTAGATTATCAAATTACATTAACGTGAGAAATATAAAATAGAATTTTCTTTCTTTGCAATCACAATCAGTTTATAAAATAGCATTTTCTTTCATGTAATCACAAATCCTTCTTTTCGAGATCCGACACCCCGCCCCCATGTAATCACAAATCGCATTGACATAAAAAACATAAAATAGCATTTTTTTTCTTGCAATCACAACTTGCATTGACATGAAAAATATAAAATACCATTTTCTTTTTTGCAATCACAAATCATGTTGACATCAAAAATATAAAACTACATAATGGACATTACTTGGGTATCACTTATTATGAGGTGTAGGGCTCATTTTATGTTCTTCACCTATTCTTCTCTCTTCCATGTGGGACAATTTTAACACCCACGCTACTTTCTAAGTAGAAGCTTACTTTCTTAGCATGTCATATTCCCCTCTACTATGTTGGAGATCTATTTAGAAATATACTTTACCACCTTCCTAAAGAATAGAAACAAATGTTGGCAATTTCTAAGTCAAAGATAGGAACAAATTATAGATAAATTATTAGGTGTTTTGAGCTTGATCACAATTTTGGCTTTCCATTTTGGCCAAGTTTGAGTTTCTATCTTATCTTTTGTAATCCAGTTTCAACATTCTATATCATTGAAAACATAGTTTCTGAATCCCTTTTAACTTTTGCTAGAAGTAATATCTTACATCATTAGCAATGTTATTTTTCCTCCTAACTCCTCATGTCAATCCTACATTTGACATCGGACTCAACTCTTCAATGTTTAGCATCATTTTTCCTTATGACATTTCACATCAATAATACATTTGATGTTTGACCTTACCTCCTATGCTAATCTTGTCTTCAACATTTAGTATCATTCCCACATGTGATGTCATTTCCACTTCAATGCACAACGTCATTTCCATTTCAACAAGTTATGTCATTTCTGATTTCAACGCCTAATGTTTTATTTACTTTCAACACTTGGCAACAATTTTGATTTTAACATTTAACATCATTTCTACTTTCAACGTCCAACACCATTCTTGATTTAAATGTTTAGCATCATTTAAATACAAAAGAACTATTGTACTTTGCGCAAGTAGAGTGTATTATTTTCGTAAGAAGACCATTAGTGCCAAAATTGAAATGATATATTTCTTTCTTCTAACAAATTGATAACAACTATAGCTTCTTCTTCCATGTTTAATGAAATTTGTATCTCTAACATATTAGTAATAGCTTTAAAATGGCCATAGCTTCACTTCTCACACTACTGTAAAAAATAAACATATCTTGAAGAATAGTAAAAAAATGGCTATGACAATTGTTGCCATAAGTTAAAGATCTTAATCTCTGACTTGTGTATTATGGTTTTTTGTCTCTTTTGTGCTAAAAATTAGAATTTCTTCCTTCTCTATTCTTCTCATGTTCTTAATTATTGTCATCTTCTTCTTTGTAAAAGCTCTATTTTCTTTTTCTCAAAAGCAAAGTAATCTCTGTGCTGTGGAAGCTGATTCTAATGATGTGAGCTTAGTAGTTGTGTTTAGTCTAGGATTGTAAGAGAAGCTCTGTAATTGTTTTTACTAATGAAATTACTCTACCTCCTAGGAATTCAGAGAGCTTTGTCGTGGACGTATGTCAATCATTTTAGTAGTTGAATCACTTTAAAAATATCTATCTTTTTACTATTTTTTGCATAGATGTTTTGTTTTCTACATTAACCTTTGTTTTGTGTATTCTGTTGGTCTTTCTACTAGTATCTAAGTAGCACAAATTTTTGAAGGATTATGATTCACCTCCCTCTTAGTGCCCTTAGCTTAGTCTAAAAATAACGTAAATTTAATGCAAAAGTGATGATCGGCGAGGTAACCCTACGATCAACCATACAAATCACAAGTGTTCACACATGATCCAGTCGAATTCCATGGATGCAACTACTTGTGGTATCTAGATCGTTATGCTCTCATCATAGTTAATTGTCTTCCCACTTGGACTAGTGGTAGCTTCGTCATGTATGGTAGCTCTGATTATAGATCGTTGATCACTTATCTTGATTGTTATGGGACAACAAAGAGGAAGAAAATCCATTATCTAATATGTTTCTTGATAAAATTCTCTTTGCTAGGGCTATAACAAAGAGCCTAAATGATATGATGACATTCTCACCTATCTTCTTACTTAAGAAATGTCATAAGAGTTGGACCACTAGAAGAAACAACAATTTTTCACTAGGTAAAACACTTATGGAGATCAATGTACACCTCTACAAGATGTGCATCGATAGCCTAATTCATTGGTGTGTCCCTAATGCCAATCAACTACACATTCTTCAAGATGCTTACGAAGGTCCTTGTGGAGGACATTATGCTGGGAGACACATGGCCATTAAAATCTTGATGGTAGGGTACTATTTACCAACAATCTTCATGGATGCTCACCATTATGTTCGCTCTTGTGAATGATGCCAACAAGATGGTGGAATGATTACTTGAATGGAGGGACCTCAACAATGGATTCAACCACTAGAACCCTTCGACATTTAGGGCATTGATTTCATGGATCCCATCATGTCCATGTCAAATGGAAATGCATACATCATAGTTATTGTTAACTATTGTACAAAATGAGTAGAAGTGGCAAGCATCATTGACTATAAATCTTCTACTACTACTCAGTTTGTATAAAAAAATGTTGTAAATAGGTTTGGTGTGCCACATGCATTAATTTTTCTGATAATGGAACTCACTTTATAGGAACTACTTTTTGGAAGCTCATGTAACACTTGAAGGTTGAATATAAACTCATAACACCCTACCACCCCCAAGCCAATGGTCAAGCTAATGTTACCAATAAGTAAATCATAAGGATTCTAACAAGAACTTTTAGCAACTGTAGGAAAGACAAGAGCATACAACTCAATGATGCCCTTTGGGCCTACCACTCAACATGGAAACTTCCTATAGGCTATTCTCCCTATGATCTTGTGTACGAAAAATTACCAACACTTTCTATTCAATTCGAGCTTCGTATACTTTCAACAGCCTATGAACTCAATCTTGATTTGATTCTTGCATAAATAGAAATACTAATGAATCTCAACCTAGTAGACAAAAATTGATTGGTAGTCCTATAATCAAATGAGTTGCATAAGGCCTATAACAAAAATCATCATGACCTTAAAATTAGAAAAGTCAAATTTTAACTGGGAGATAAGGTTTTCTAGTAGAACCGCACACATGTACCTCAATGAACTAAGTCCCAAACATTGTGGAAAGGACCTTATATCATTTACAAAACTTTTTCTTCTAGGGCCATGATGATCTACAAACCTAAGAGCCCACACAAGAAAAAATTGGTCAACATCTAACAAATCAAACCTTTCCAAAAGAATAAGCTAGTAAATACAATGAACAGCTCATTGGATGAACAACCATGCTCCATATTTTGGATCTCCTCCTTTTAACTGAGTTGTGGAGGATATGGCCATCCATGCTAACCATATAAGTGGCTCCTCAGTTTTTTCAATTTTTTATTTTACACATTTTTTTGTTTTACAACTTTTTGTTTTACACATATTTTATTTCACATCTTCATGTTTTCATGTTATTAATCATTTTTAATTTTTGTTTTACACCATTGTTAGTACATTTGCTATTTCTTGAATAGTTTAAATTTTCTTTTATATTTTCTTTATTCTATTTTATTTTGTTTTATTTTTGTGTGGCTTTCTAAATTTTTTTTTAATAAGTGCCAGGTACAATGGTAATGCGTTGCTTGATGGTGGTATGTATTATTTTGTTATTTCATTGTTGGTGTCTAGTTTCTAGCTTTGAATTTCATTATGGATAATTACGGCATGGTTTCTTTTTCATGCGACAGGCAGTGAGTCGATACCATCCACCTATCCACAAACTCTATGGTTTTCTTTGTTTTGGAAACATGTAGTTCCTTTTTCATTCATAAAACTTTAACAAATTTGTGACTGATGGTTTTTGGAATTAGGAAAGATTCAAAGGTTTGAACAGGGTGTGGCTTCAAGGGGATTCAATATTCTTTGTGCCTTTCTATTTTCTTGGATACATGTGTGCTTTCATGCATTTCTTACCATTTTGTGTCAACCAATAAAAGGAAGTTGAATAAGTCTTTGCATTGTGTGGTTCTCATAAAAAAAGTGATGGGAATTCAAAGCACACCCCTTAGACAAAATAAATGGGCTACAAGCACTAGTTATGGGACTAGTCCCCTCTAACTAAGGCCCTTCCTCACTTCTTACTTCTCTTTTCTTCTATAATAAGGAATGGTGATTACTCTGTGGGAGAACTCTTGTGTCTTAGGGGATAGATTGGTCTTAAAATATCGATGCAAAGTCACTAAATGTGGTTGGTTTTGGTCTAGACTGATGATGGATCCTATCAAGTCATTTAACCACAAATCCACAAGCAACTTCATGTGACCTTAATTAGGAACTCATTCCACTCTCTCTCTTATCCATCTATGTTTTCCATGTCTCACCTCATTGTTGGTTTCATGTTCTTATTCAATGTCCTAGTTTGATGTGTTGAAATTCTTAGTTAGTTTCTTCCAGGTTTTTGTACTTAACCTTTTGTAACCATTAATCATCCACAAAGCCTACAAACTCTTTGATTTGAAGTTATGTAAGGGCATAAAAGACCTATGCGTACTTTGGGGAGGATCCACTTGCATATCTTTTGATTGGGTTAGTTAAGTTCTTTACCCTTAAACACTCTTATAATCAAATTCTTTTTGTTTACCCCATCAATGACATCCAATTGTGCACATGTTCACAACATTTTTCAGTGAACTTTCCTTTTTATTGTTGTAAATTATTACACCCTCTTTAAATATTTTCCTTATGTTAAACCTTGATTAAATTTAATGGATTGCATATCTATTTTACTCTATTTGTTAGCCTTCTCACTAACACTACTCAACGAATCAATCTACCAAAATCATAACCTAGCCGAGTGTAACCACTAACAAGACAAGGCATTTAATAGCTATGTGTTATACATTGCATACTAATTCATGATTCTGTTATAATTGTAGTGGGAAGCATGGACTAGAAGCAAGACTATCTTCACTAAGGATGATGCGGCAATACCACACAATGAGGACTTTTCATAATCGTTGGATCTTCTCTCTCTCATTCTTTTACTACTAAGTGTTGGATGTCATTTTTATCTAAGGTCTTCCCTTCTCTTATCATGGACACCTAACTTTGTAAAGAGTTTATCTCTATACACTTGGGCACTCATAGTTTGTTGTTCCATTTAAGTTACTTTATATGTTAGTCAATAATCCCATACCTACTCAATATTTTGCAAAGAACTTATTCCTCCTCTTCTTCACTCGAGGATGAGTTTTCATTTAGTCATGGGGGTATGATGAATCATATTGTTTTCATCTACTTCAACATCGGGTATCTAATGTTGGAGCCTCGACATCAAGTATCCAATGTCTAAGCCTAGATGCAACATTGGGTATCCGATGTTGACGGGTATATGCTAGCCTATAAATATAGCCCCTGGGTTCCTAATTTAGAATCATTTTTTTTTGCAATTTCTAGTTAGAGTAGCGAAGATCTTGTATTTTATTTTCTCTAGAGTTAGAATATTTTCTAAGTGCCCACAAAAAGAGTCTAAGTGTGTACTATTCTTTGTTCGAACACTAATGTACCTAAGCATAGTAGTGTGATGGGAATAAAAATGAACTCTTCTAAAAATCCTTGTAGCACTAAGAATAGATTAATTTTTTTAATGCACTTTACTTTACTAAATTTTAATCGAGCAATTAATTTCTAGTTGTTAATGAACATAAGCACAACCACTTCAAGTATACATATAGTACTTGGTAACCTAGCAACGCTTAATGTATCATAGCCTAGCAGCACTATGTGTTCAAGATGTGTCCAGGAAAGTGGGATGATTACTTGTGTTAGGCTAGCTAGGAAGTAGATTAAATAGATCTTAAATTACTTGACCTTTCATTCTTATTGTAGGTGATCAAATTTATAAAACTTAAAATAAGAAAAAATCATGTACCTCAATTACACTTAAACCATATCCTTGAGCTTCATAAGTATAGTTGGGAAGACAATGAACATTCTCAGTGCCATTTCACTTCATAAAAGAACTAGTGTACTAGAGAACTATAGGTCCATAGAATTCAACTGGATCATGCATAAACACCTTAGTGATTCATATGGTTTGGTATATGGGTACCTCGTCAATCATCACTAACTTTCTAGAAATAAATTTAACAGTGACCCTAATCAATTAATAATTATAGTATTAAGATGGGTAAGAGTTACCTAGATTGGTGTGTCATTGTCATACCAACATCTCTTTTAATTGATGAATCTTGATGAGGTGTGATCAAATCTTCGTTGGTTAATGATATCCATGAAATAATTTTATTGGTTTCTTGGATCTAGATGCCTAATCTATTATTCATGAAATTAATGGAAATTTATCTTTTGACTTTCATCACAAACATATCATACATCCAATGATGATTAATGGCTTTCCCCATGTTGTGGCTTTAAGATTCATCATCAAGTTCATGTTGTAGTCAACCCATGGTTTTGAATGGTCCTTGGGTCATGGTTTGCTTTGATATTATTTGTGACATCATATCCCTAGATGTCATGGAAAATGTCAAATATACAATATATTAGACATGATGCATATGAAGAAGATATACCAAATGCAAAATATATGTAATATTCAGGTTTAAGTATAAAGGGAATGATAAGAAAATATAGAAAAAGAAAGAAAAGAATGCTTTATTGATATGGAATAGCGTATCCAAATCCTACTCCAAGAGTGTTCCTTGGGGTTTCCTTGCTTTGGCATCTATCCCTTAGAGGCAATCCAACACTACCACCATGGTTAGGCCAATAGCCCAACCAAAAGAGATGGCTAGTCCACTACTTGTCCCACTTAACTTGGTCCCATGACTTGCTTATATGGGCTCTGCCACTTGATGCTAACATAACCTCTAACCCTAGATATAAATGCCTTAGGTCAAACCCCCAAAGGTTACCTTGAAAGATACATCCATTATTACAACATGCCCTTTTAGGTCTTAATCACAACTACCCTTTTGGGTCTTGTTAAGAAGATAATAATACTTGTTATTAGGAGACACCGTCTTCATTAGGCAACAACAACATTTGGGAATGGGGATGTGACAATGTGGATGGCAAATGTTGTTGTTACCCTAATGGATAAGAATTTGACCAGTGGTGGGAACAAGTGGCACATGTCAGTAGGTGAGTATTTCTGATGATGTAGCAACATGTATAAGGTGATCATATGATGATAGCCTTGAGTGGTGGTTCACGTTGGCAGTAACATTTGCATTAGTGCTAATTGACATGAAGATGACAACTTGTACATTGGTTGGTTGCAAAAACATAACACCATGTTAATATAGGAATGTTAGACATCTTGGTGTGCATGGGCTTGCAATAGCATTTGCAAGGCAATGTGAGGCATGGGTCAATGTGTGCCTCTATCAAGCTCATGGAACCATTATGTGGCCCACATTGCATTGGGTGGTGATAGCAATTGTTACATGGCTAGAGGCCTCTAGTTTATGTTTTTTATAGGAGTAATGGAAATATTCTTTTCAGTTACACTCTCACTAGGATTTGGTCATGTGCAGGTTTGGGTGAAAGTGAAAGAGATAGAAAGCAAGGGATCAAACCAACCTTGATAAGTTCTTCGCCAGATGCAACACAAGGTTCTGAGGCAAGGTGGGGGTGGGGGTCTCACACAAGGCAAATCCTAGTATCATTTCTCATTTTGTTATCCATTTGGTGGCATTCCAAAAGGAAGTTCAGTGTGGAACAACAAGAAAATTTGATAGCTAATGAGTGGTGAGGTACCCCCTACACTCAACCATACAAATACGAGCATTACATGCAATCTAGTCGAACTCCAAGGACTAAGTGCTTATGCGCCTTCACAGAACAAGGATGGGTTAGGTGATCATTTTCTTTCCAAGCTTACTCATATGGCACAATTGTATGGTTAGGTAAACTTGAGGTATATGATTTTTATGCTTTTTATGTTTATGTCTTGCTGCTAAAAGGGAGAAGTGAAATAATTAAGTAACGAATTTGCTAGGTTCTAACTAGTCCTAACACCAGCATTCGTTCCCACTCTCCATACACATCCTGAACTAGTGTAATATTACTAGGATTACCAAATGCTAGTTGTTACTAGATTACCAAGTGTTCCATGTATGCTTGAAGTGGTTGTACTAAGTGTGCTTACTTGTGAAAATTAACAAATTAATAAAAGCAACATCAATTAAATAACAAAAGCATTAAATAACTATAAATAACATTAAATGCAATAAACAAGCTATTCTAAATGCTACAAGGTTTATCACAAATTTTTACTTTATTTCTAAACACAAGGTGTGCTCAAGTAAATAATGCTTGAATAAAGATCCGTTCACTTTATGACTCCTACTACAGCCATTCAGAAATAATTCTAGCTTTGGAAAGGGAAAACTACAAGAGTTTGGGTAAGGGACTAAGAAAACTACTACCAAAACCAAGTGCACCCACGTCTTATTTATAGGCAATGAGACATGTTCCAATATTGAATGTCTGATATCGCTTGGCAGGCTTTGATATCGTGGACCTAATATTATGACTTATCATACTCCCATGACTAAATAAAAACTCATCCTCAAGTTCCTTACAAAATATTGAAAAGGTATGGGATTATTAACTAAACAACAACTAACAATAACATGGAATAATAGACTCAAAGTGCCTAGTGAACAAATTGACAAACATGTTACAACATTGGTGTTCATACCCATTGTGGTGAACACCATACATAGATGACATCTAGACCCTCATTTGAAAGCTTGAAGAGAGAGAGAGAGAAGAAGAAGAAAATGAGGTGCATTGCTGCTGATCTGCATACTGTTGTTCATCCATGGCCATATGATGTGTGTTCCTTGCATAACTACTTCAGCTTCAATCCATCTTGAGTGCTCCCTCCTATCCCAGTCCATTATTTATGTGATTTCCATTTGCACACACAACACAGTCACGAATTAGCAAGGATAGATAAGATATAACGTGGTTGATACCTTACGTCGCTATGAAGCACATTGGCTAGGTTGTGGGTATGACAAATACTGGGTTAGAGGCTTACCACTGGTGACTACCCAAGGTGTAGGGGTGAGATAAGTAATGGAATGAAAAATTTTGTGACAGGGCCCCCATGACTAATAGCAAACCTCTGGTAGGGATAAGATGGAAAACGAAAGAACAAAGAAGAATAGAGAAATAGCAATGGTGAAGCCAATAAAACAAAATTGGATGTCATGGATGGGTTGAAATGGGAAATGGTTGATTGTAGGAAATGTTTAAGGAAAAGAACTTAACAATTGCACCAAAAATGAATGCCAGTGGATCCTTCCCAAAGCAAGCTAATTCCCTTTATGCCCTAACATACCCACAAACTAAAGAGTCTGTAGGCTCTAGGAATGCCATATGGAAACAATGGTTAAGGACTTACCCACAAGAGTTTACCAAAGAATAATAATGTGGCAACCAAGATATAGACTAATCATAAAATTGGTAATTAGGTGGAATATGGAAAGAAATTTGAAAGAGAAGAGAGAATGGAATGAAATCCCAAGATCAAGATTATGTAAAGTCCCTTATGTATTATGTGGTTAAGGTGACTTAATAGAATTCATTCCAAATCTAGATCACAACTAACCACATCTAGTGACCCTGCACCAACACACTTGACCAACCTAGCCTCCTGAAGTAACAAGAATGCATCCACAAATCCACCGCCATTCCAACAAGAGAAAGATAGAGAAACAGGAAGCAAGAAAGGGCCTTAGTTAGAGGGAACCTTCAGGCATGGGTAACATGTCTTTCTAGTGCCATAACCAATGCTTGTGGCCCATGTTTCTTATTATGTCTAAGGGGTGTGCTTTGAATTCTCACCAGTTTTTTTTCTCTTTTTCTTTTCTCTTTTTTTTTTTCTTTGTGAGAACCACACCATGCAAAGAATTATTTGATTTTGTTAACTTCCCGATATTGATCAATAGCGGAATGGTAGAAAACTTATGAAAAACATCCAAGTACCTAAGAGAGTAGCAAGCATAAATGCATTAAATCCCCTTAAGGTCACACCCTTTTCCATCCATTTGAATCTTTTCTTGGTTCGAAGAGTACTAAGCCACCAATTCATTAATAGGTTTTCTTAGAAAAAGGAACAGTACATTTCCAAAACAAGGAAGACCATAGAGTTGCATAGATGAGTGGATGACATGGACTCATTGCCTGTTTTATCAAAAAAAAATCATATCTTAGTATTAACGTTAAAAGTCAAAGGTAAAAGCTAAACATTAGCAATCAACACCATTATAGTACAATCCACCATCATGAGCACTTATTATGTGACGATTAAGAATAAATCAAACAAAGAAATAGTAAAAATGTTAACAATGATGTAAAAAAATAAGTAAAGATGAAAAATATGTAAAACAAAAATACAAAAGGAACTAAGGGCTTAGAATGGGTAGCATTGGTGGCTATCTTCCCCATGACTGAGTTGGAGGGAGGCAATCCAAAATAAGGAGAAGGGTTGTCCATCAACAGAGGTAGTATTAGTATTGGTCATTTTAGGTTCATGGAAAGGTTTGGTTTGCTGGATGTTGACCAATAATTTCTTATTCAGGCTTTCATGTTTATAAATCATCATGGCCCCTAAAGAAAAAGTTTCATGAATGATATAATGTCCTTCCCACAATGTTTGAAATTTATTTCGTTGTGGCACATGTGTGGGATTCCAATAAAGAACCTTATCTCCTAGTTGGTATTTGAATTTCCTAAGCCTTAAGTCATGATGTTGTTTATTAAAGACCTTGTGCAGTTCATTGGATGATAGGGTGGCTAATAAATTTTCATCTAGCAAGTTAAGGTTCATCAACTGTTCTTTCTATGCTAAACTGAGGTCAAGGTTGAGGTCACATGTTGTAGATAGTGTATGGAGCTCAGCTTGGATAGGAAGTATTGGAAGTTTACCATATACTAACTCATAGGGAGAGTAGCCTATAGGGAGTTTCCATGTGGAGCAATATGCCCAAAGAGAAATGTTCAATTTTGTACTCTCGTCTCGCCTATATTTACTAATGATCCATGTTAATATTTTTGTGATCTCCCTATTGGTAACTTTGGCTTGACCATTTGCTTGAGGATGATATGGTGTAGTCAGTTTGTGCTCAACTCCTAAGCATTGCATCAACTTCTAGAAAGTCGCACCTGTAAAATGTGTATCATTGTTATAAATAAGTGCATGAGGCATGCCAAACCTATTTACAATTTGTTGTTGAAAAAATCATGTAGTGGTAGATGATGTACAATCTGTAATAGTAGCTACTTTTGCCCACTTTGTAAAATAGTCAATAGCAACAACAATGTAGGCTTTTCCATTGGACATTAGTGTAATAGGCCCCATAAAATCAATTCCCCATATGTTGAAGGGTTCTAAGGGTTGAATCCATTGTTGTGGACCCTCCATTCTAGCAATTATTCCCCCATCATGTTGGTAGTGCTCACAGGATTGGATAGAATTATGAGCATCCTAAAACAATGTAGGCCAATAATATCCTACAAGCAAGATTTTAATGGTTATTCATCTACTAGCGTACTGACCCCCACAAGGGCCCTCATGAGCATCATGGAGAAATCGTAATTAATCTACATTGGGAACACACCATCAGACCAAGCCATTGAAACATAATTTATAAAGTTGTCTGTTGATTTCCATGAAATATTTGGCTTAGTGAAGAAATTGTTTTTTCTTTTTAATGTCTAACCCTTGTGGTGTTTCTTGTGTAAGCAGATAAGTGAGAATGCTACTATACCAATTTGTATCAATGGGTGAGTGATTGTTTAATACACTTGCAAAGAGGAGTTCATCAGGGAAACGATCAAAAATTACATATTCATCCTCTTTGTCATCCCATTGCAATTGAGATAAATGATCAGCAAAAACATTCTCAGTGCCTTTACGATCGATCATCGTAAGATCAAACTCTTGTAAGATCACAAGCCATCATATGATGAGAGGGCTTACCATTGGTTTATTCATTAGGAACCATATTGCAGTATGATCCATATGTACGAATATCTTATAGCCCAATACATAGTGCCTAAATTTTTCTAGTTTAAACACCACAGCCATTAATTATTTTTCCATTGTGGTGTAATTGAGTTGTGCACCAGCAATACTTCGACTTGCATAGTGAATGTAATAGTGTCATTTCTGATCATCTAACTATGTAAGTACAGCTTCTAAAGCAAAGTTGGATGCATCAGTCATTATGTGGAATGGTTTGGACCAGTCAAGAGCTTGTAGAATGGGTGTTTCTATGAGATTCTATTTTAAGGTTTGGAAGGCTAGCTCACATTCTCTAGTCCATTCAAGAGGTATGTCCTTCTTTGTTAGTTCTACCAAAGGTTTTTCAATCCTTGAAAAGTTCTCAATGAAGAATCTATAATAGCCAGTATGTACAAGGAATGATTAAATATCTTTTATACTTTCAGGTTGATGAGTGATTTCTTGGATGACTTTAATCATTTTAGGATCTACCTCTATCCCTATTTGTGAAATATTGTGCCCTCATACAATGCCTTGTTGGACCATTGAATAACGTTTTTGCCAATTGAGTCTTAAGTTGGTTTCAACACATCATTTTAGTACTTACTCTAATCAATCTAATGCTTTCTCAAAGTTTGCTCCATAGGTGGAGAAATCATCCATGAAAACCTCCACACCATTCCCTATTTGCTGCTGAAAGATACTTAGAACCAAACATTGAAACGTTGTTGGGGCATTGTACAAGTCAAACGACATCTGCCTATATGTAAAAGTCTCCCAAGGACTTGTGAACGTGGTCTTGGCTTGGTCTTCTGGTGCTATTTGAATATGATTATATCCACTGTAACCATCCAGAACTATAGTAGCAATGCCCTACAATAGTGTCTAAGACTTTGTCAATAAATGGCAATGGGAAGTGATCTTTGAATGTTGCCATGTTCAGTAGCCTAAAGTCTATACACACCCCTCATTTACCTCTCTTATTAAGCACAATAACTAAGGGACTAACCCATTCATTTTCAGCAATGGGATAGATGAACCCAGCTTTTAGAAGCTGTTCAATTTCTTCTTTAACCACTTGCTTAAGCTTTGGGTTTAGTTGCCTCTGCGATTGTTGATGAGGCTTAATGGAGGGGTTAGTGTAAATTCTATGTTGGCATATCCTAGGATCTATTTTGATTAATTTGAGATATGACCAAGCAAAGGCTTTCGACCATTTGTTTACCATTTTCAATAGTCTTTCTTTTTCTTGAGAAGCAAGCTTAGCATTAATGATTACCGATTTTCCATTCTTGAGAAATGTATACTCCATACCAGTGGGCAATGATTTTAACTTAAGGGGCTCTTACTTGAACTCGTCAAGGATTTCCAACTTCCCCGAGTTAATATTTAGAATGTTAGGAATTGGAAGTTGGTGATGGACTTGCTCTAATGTGTCTATGCTATCAATGTAGGCACAAGTCAAGCTCTCAGTTGGTTCCATGCATATAGTTGAGTTACTCTCTTGGTTAGCTATCAACCATTGGGTGCCTTCCTATCTTATGGCTGCTGCATACAATCATCTTTGTATGTTAGTTATTTGTGCACATTGGTTACATGTAGGCAATGTTAAACATTGTACAAACTAGGCCTTCTATAGGAAGTTGCACCCTTTGTCACTATATGCAATGCATGGAGCTTTCTTCTTTTCAATCTTTCCAAATGTATTTTCCTTTGATATTTCTAGGGAAAGATCATGTATTTCTAGGTGTGCATCAATTATGCTTAGCCATGCTCTTTCCATAATGATTAGGAAGCCCCCTTGCAGTTGTTTACATGAATCACTAGGAAATCAACTAGATACGACCACCCACAAACAGTGGTGACAATTTCCTCCACTAGTCCTAATTGGACAGTGATGGACTAGTTAGCCAGCTCTAAATGAATGTTACTCATTTTTAGTGGAGGTAGGTTTTAGGCTTTGTACATTTCTTAAGAGATTAAGTTGATACCAGAACCTGAATCCAAAAGAGCTTTGCACAGCTCATTCCTAGTGATTTGTAAATATAGAAGAGGACTCTCAGGATCAGAGAATTTCCTAGGAAGATGACCAACTTTAATCCAGTCAGTAATGGCATGATTCAACATGACCATGTGCATTAAGTGTGATCTTTGATTTAAAGGAAGCTCCGAAGATTCGAATGATGGCGAGGAATTTGTAGGATTAGCCACTTATGGTTGTAAGGACTTAGTTGGACTGTTGGTTCTAAAGAAATGTCTCTTCTTTATGTGGTTTTCTAAACTAATAATAGGTTAAGGGTTGACATCCCTTGTAGTGTTGCATTGCTACAGCTAAATAGGGAGCTTACCCTACATAGTTGGAGTAGGTCGTAATGGAGCTAAGGGTGGAAGAGGTGTGGTCGGATGAGAAGGATAGTACGTTTGTGGAACATCTCTCCTAGGAGAAGGAGTTCTATAATACTCGTGGACTTGGTAGTAAGGCTAAGGAGTGACGTGACTAGTAGAGTCATGTGGAGAGATTGGCTATTGCACATAGTACTCGTATGGGTCAGGTTGACAATAAGGGTATTTTTGACATGGTGGTGGCATTCCCCATGATTATGGGTTTTGCCACTATTGATACTATTCATTTGGTTGTGGTGGATTTTGACTTGGATAATACATTAAGGGTTGGTAGAACTGCCTTGGGTTACCTTGAGGATAAGGTAACCTTCAAGGTGTTTGTCATCTATTTAATCAAGGGTTTAGTGCATACACCCCAGACTCTTGCAGATGTGAGATTATTAGGCAACATCCTTTAAGATGGTCATATTGGCATATCTCACATCCACCATCATTGTCTATATATGAATCCACAACCTCTTCAATGATGGCAACTTTACCCTTACCTTTGTTATGTGCTTATCCATTTTCTTTCTTTTTTCTCCTTTCTTGATCACTACCTTGCTCTCTAGACTCCTCTACTATTTTAAGAATGGTTTGAAATTTATTATGTAAAGAGTTCCACATTTGATCTACCTTTGCTGATATATCTTATGTAAACTTTTGAATGGGCAAAGTCTTCCTATTCACCATCTCTTCAAGTGGTGACTCTTCTTCATCCTCACAAAATCTAACTTCCTTCTTTCAAAGGGAAGGGTCTCTGTTGTATTCCTGCATACTTTCTCTTTTTCTTAACTCACCTTCCTCCTTGGCAACTTGCTCCAACAATCTTTGTATTTGATAGGCTTTGAGCTTAGATAGCCTTCCTTGGGCATAAGTCAAAAGGGTTCTTTGCATTTTGTACCCAAGCCCATCAACGAAATGGCGTGGTTATTCCCTCTATGAGTAACCATGGCCAGGGCAATGATGTAATAATGCATAATATCATCCCATGGCAGTGTTGAGGTCAACCTCACCCATGTCAAGCATGGGGCCATAATCAACACCATGCTAATAATTTTACTATGATGAATTGGTGTTAGGGTGGTAATTAATTCTTGTTAGACCTATCTATGAATTTAAATTCTAAAATCAAATTACTATTTCATTTGTGACTTTAAAATTGAGTGTCAGATATGATTTGGAAGAGAATTACACTCTTGTGAATTTTACAAAGGCATATAACAAGGTTGTTACACTATATTTTAAAGGGCTGAACTTTCAACTCAAAAAAAAAAGATTTAATTTCACATCATCTTGTGCATGCTTATGGGGGTATTTGCTAATTTATAGCTAGTATTAACAAACATTGGATTTTTATTCATTTGGTAAGAAGAAACTTTAGTTGTAGCCTAGGAATTCATTGGGAGGAATACTACTGCAACAAAAAGTAGGCATGGTTTCTTCCATATTCATTGTAACATTGCTGCTATTTTTTCTCTACAATAGTGCACAATTTCCATGATCCCTTCAGTGTTTTCAACAAAGGTTTAATTCATGGATGTATCCATTGGTAGCAAATTGCAACAATAAACCATTTATTTTGTAGTTTCTACCCAATTCTTTAATTTTTCTTTCAAATTTCACAAAATTACTTTAGGCTTTTGAAGAAGACTATTATTAATGCTAAAATTTAGATAACGGCATGGAAGAAAATGAAAATAATATTAAAAGATGATAGGGTCTTGACCACTCAAATCCAAATCAAGTGCATGATATATTGTTTAAATTACTACAGTGTTATTGGATATTGTGCAGGAGCCACCTGCTATTGCAATAGTAACTAGATTCTTATGCTTGTCTCTGATATTGTGAACTTTGGCTAGGCATGAATGTCATGCTTGGTTAATTTCTGTTTCCCAATGAGATATTGTTCACTTGATTGTGTAAAATTATTTTTAAAAAATGAAAAAAAAGAGATAACAAAAAAAATTAAAAAAAAAAAGAGATAATAAGGAAGGAGAAAATTGGGAAAGGGGAGCTAGGAAAATTTGTGGTATCTCTTCTGTTTCTTTTGAAGGCGTGGAAGATTTGGGAGCGAAGGAGGGCATGGGGCATCTTAGGAAAAACTCCTTCTCTTTGATGGTGGGTGTGGTGGCAGATAATGGATAACACCTCTGGTCTCTCCCATAGCAAATGCAATAGTATCCAGCAGTCTCCTCATCTTCTGAAGTCACGAACAATTTCGAACGATGGCGGCAGCAGTGATCGTGATGCACAGCACCAGTGGTCCTGGCGACGATAACTGCAGTAGCATCAGATGTTTCACATAGCGCATGTGGACAAAACTACTAGGGACAGTAGCAATGGTGACATAGGTTGCTACCAGGGGTAGATCAAGTCACAAATAGTGTAGCAACTAGTGGGCAGTCTTCTCTTCTAACCACATGCAGGTAGATAATGAGGTAGATAGTCGATTATGCTAGTTGATGGTGGCTTCTCTCTCACTGATAGCAGCTAACACCAGATAAAATTTTAATTTTTCTTTGTATTGTTTACTACATCAAAAGTTACAAAAATATTTAATTTTAATTTTTTTTAGTTTGTTTACTTAGTTTATTATTTTCAAACATTATAGAATCCTCCTAAGGTAAATAAATTTAATTTAAATTTTCTATTGTTTTGTTTGATTTATTATTACTATCGTTTTCCTTTTTTAAAAAAAAGAAAAAGGGGTCACATAGCCCTCTCCAGCTAAGACTATTCCTAGGTTTCCATACCCATATGTGAGACGTCCTAGGCGATAGTCTTCTAAAACGAGTTTTCATAGGTGTTGGTGTGTCCAAAATTTATGCATCAACATCTTTTTGGCCTTAGAAGAAGGGCCAATTTCCCAACCTCTATTTTCCC
This sequence comes from Gnetum montanum, assembly GCA_015680685.1. Taxonomy (NCBI): domain Eukaryota; kingdom Viridiplantae; phylum Streptophyta; class Gnetopsida; order Gnetales; family Gnetaceae; genus Gnetum; species Gnetum montanum. The sequence goes on along the minus strand of MNCI01027234.1, from coordinate 307,715 downwards.
TTTATGCTTCTAAAAAAATATCAATTTTTCTATTCTTTCCTATTGATTTGCACTATCTGTTTCTATTTTTTCTTTCCTATTTTCATCCCTATTTATATTCTTAGTTATCTATTTATAGATTCTAGAGATTTTTCTTTGTTTCTTTTGTTTTTTTTTTTTTGAAAATTTCTATTGTCTGTTCTTGTTAACATTCATCTATATTCAATTCTCTTGTTTCAAAAATCCAATTTATTTTCCTATTTCAATTTTTGATCAGGTTACCTAAAACCTTTAGTGGCCTATTTCTGATATCAATTCCAGTTGATGGTCACCTATTTTTAGTTTTATTGCTCTATTTTAGTTTCATTTTCAAATCTCCAAATTTATACTCTAGCAATCCTTACCTTAGCTCTAGCTTTGGTGAGGTGATTTAAATCATTTTAATTTTAATTTACTTTTCTACAATTTGGCAATTTCAATTTTCTTTTTTAAAATAAAAATAAATAAATAAATATAGTATTTAAATATTTTTCCATTTTCTTTAATTTTCACAGTTTATTAGCATTTTATATTTCCTATTATTTTTCATTTTATGAGTTACTCTTGTTACAAAACATCTCAACAAAGAGCTTCTACTCCTACCCCTAGTCAACCAGCTACTCGCATTTTAAGAAAAAAATGAGCTTCGCTTTTTCCAAGTTTAATTCCTAAGAAATCTCAGACTAGGATGGCAACCCATCAACCCCCAACTCCCTTGGTAAGAAATCCTTTTAACTTTAATAACTACCATGATATACCAAAATCCCTTCAGAACATAAATCTATTCTTTGATCCTACAACCCCTATGAATGATGCCCGCCAACACATACAATGTTTTGAAACCTTACTAAGAATCTACAACATTGTACATAATGATGTAACATGTAGGGTATTTGTAACAACATTTAGAACCACAGCAACCCAATGGTTCTTAATGTTTCATGATGTCTCTATTAACACGTGGCAAGAATTCAAAAATAAGTTTTTGAATTAATTTGACAAATTTATAAGCCCTACTATCCCATCAAGAAACTTTACCAACCTAAGAAAGCTACCTAGGGAAAATGTTAGGGATTATAACCTTATATTCCTTCATCAACTTACCTATGTGCCAAATGAGATGCGACCACAACCTGATGTTATACTTAACTTCTATATCTCTACCATCGATTCATTCCTCGCTTATGCTATCAAATCTGATTCTAACATAACAGAAATACAAAGTGCAATGTCTAAAGCTATGGAATTAGAACAAATAACCCTTATGAATAGCATCCAAACCCAATTTGGGATGATGAGTGTTAGTGACCCTTTGCAATCAAACCCACTACTCCTACCAACTTTTCAAACATCTAATGTTATGCCTCAAACTCTTGCTCCCTTTCAACTAACTCAACCTTTAAGTAATTACTCTCAAGGCCCCATGTCCTCTTCATTCTTACCACCCAACATTGATTTGAATGATGATCAATCAAAAGCCTTGATTCAATCCATTATAAACCCAAATGGGACATCAAATTCTGTCGAACCACCAAACCAAACTCAAGATCAGATGACTCAGATACTTACTTCACTACACAAACTATCCAATGAAGTGGTTAAGCTAAAGAGAAACAATAACAAAGGTCCTATACAACCATAAAAATCAAGTACATAAATCAATGATGATTATTGTCGTCTTCATAACATGAGGCAACATTCTGAAAAGACTTGTCCTCAATTCTTGGCATTGTATGGTGACAATACCCAAGGGCAAAAAAATGGGAAAACCCCTATTATGGTCCTTAATGTACCTCATGAAACAGAAAATGAAGAGGTTTTCTCATTAGAACAAGTTATGGTAGGTGACCCTAGCCCACATAACACTCACTACCATAGACGTAGTGACATTCTCAACACCATAGAGCAACAAACTAGGAATAATTCCTATACACCTCCAAACAGAAGAGTTCCTAGTCAAAACAATGTAAACAACCAATTCAGGCCATCCCAAGTAATTACCCCACAATGACCAACCTCCCTTCTATACTTAGAAAGGCCCCATCTCAACAAGAAGGCAAAGATGAACATAAGAATTATGATTTGGTTGAGGATCTAAAAAGATTTAAAGCTAACATTTCGATGTATGAACTCCTACACTTCAACAAAATGAAAGAGGTGATTTGGGATATGGTTCATACACCCAAAGCCCAAGGAGAAAAATCCCCAATCCCGAAAAGGCAATTTCACTTCGCAAAAAGTCCTAACACACTATTAATACAAAACATGAATAATTCCATGTCTAGCAAGAAGGACCACCCTCCTTTCCAAACCACTCTGATTATTTTAGGAAAGAATGTCCATAACTATTTAATGGATTCTAGTGCAACTGTTAGTGTCATGCCTCTTGACATTTGTAATGCCTTAGGAGCACAAATGATACCATAAACAAAATGTGTGATTCAACTCGATGGATCTAACGTACTTGTCATAGGATTATTAAAAGGAGCAAAGGTACAACTGAAGTAATGCCTTACATTTACATGTTATATGGATATCCTAGTAGTTGACATGACACCCACCTATGGCGTGCTCTTATCTAGGACTTTTGGAGCCAAGTTTGGGGGCTTCTTTAGGTTAGATTTCTCAAAGCTATTAATCCCTATCAAAGGAAAATCTGAGTACATGACTATACAACCCTTCTACAAACAAGTAATTATAGCCTTGGATCAACAAAATCAACCTTTGAAAGATTGAAACACTAATTTTTATGTTGGGATTATTGAGGTTGAGCATAGCAAACATGTTGAAAATGACTATGTGAGTGGAATTACAAAAATAAATCTTTTCTCTCATGTAGATTCCACCCAATCCTATCAAATTTCTAGATAAGGGGAAGAAATCTATGGAGACACCTTGCCTTATCAACAACACAATGGATTTTATCTGACTAATCCATCACCTTTAGAGAAAGATAAAGATGTAAATAAGACCCTACCTCTTAAAACATTTGAAGGTGTGCTAAATTTTAATGATACATCCATGGAACATTCTCCTAGAAAGGCTATATTTGATGGTCCACTAAGACCTAAACCTATCATTAAAAAGTATATCAAAGAAAGACTTGATATAAGCAAGTTAAGGCTATGTCTTGATTTTCGTAATCATAATTATCAAGAAATTGTTAAACAATGTCTTGACAGGAAGTATGTTGGTGAACTCTTTAAGATAGAAGACCTAGTCTTGGAAAAAGGTAGAACATGTGACCGAGCAAATCTTCAAGGTAAGTTCTCTCCTATTTGGTCAGGCCCATTCAAAATTAAAGATGTCATTGGCCCCAATGTGTACAAGGTTGCTAATGTGCAAGGACATAGGTTGCATAGGAATTTTAATGCATTTCATTTGAAGCATTTCTACTCAGGGCCCCATGTGGACACCTAGTAGATTCTTAGTTTCATGTTTTCTTCCCCTTTTCTTTGCATTTTCATATTTTTCTTGCATTTTCATTATTTCTTTCTTAGCATATTGATTTGATTGTTGTGTTTTTCATATGATTTTAATAATCATTTTTCATTTGAGTTACTAGACATTAGGTCATCTTAACACCATTGGAAAATAATGTAGGTACAATATAATTTACTATTACTGTAATGTTATATTTCAGTAATGTTTTAAAAATCTACTTTATATTTTATATTTCAATAATGATGAGATGCGGTTCTCACAGGCCGCGATATCGCGTACGTGATATCGCAACTGACGAAATATCGCGTCCTTCCCTACGATATCACGTACGCGATATCGCAGTCCGCCACCATGTCTATAAATAAGAGGCGGCTCTCCCTTGTTTGGAAATCCCAATTTTAGAGTAGCGAAGCTCTGGCAGTTTGATCCCTCCAAAGTTAGAATTTTTCCCGTGTCTGCCCGCAGTGTGGTGAATGTAATTGTACAGTGTCTTTATTCGAGTGTGCCGTACTTGGACATGCACATGACTGGCAATAAAGATCAAGATTACTTCATCATTGTAGCATTCACTTAGTTTATTTATTTGTTATTTATTTAATGTTATTTATTGCTTTCATAGCA
>MNCI01027234.1:290063-300692 GCA_015680685.1 Gnetum montanum | reverse complement strand
AAAAATGGGAGTAAGAGTAATCAAAGGGGCACTCAAAATTCAAAAGCTATTGTAGGGGATCCCACTAGAAAGACATGCACCCATGCCTGAAGGTTGGCGATTTCTCTGGATTCAATAAAGTGAAAAAGAAGAAAGAGAAAAAGAAAAAGGAAGTGTCATAAAACAAAAACCACTCCTCCCTTGTACTAAACGCCAAGTGATCGTAACCCTTGTTGTTATGGTACTCTCATAGTTGTTCATCATGGGATGAAACAATGCGATGTCACTGATTAGAAGGATGGACTTGGTCCTGATCTTGGAACGATAGGTTAATGACACCTTAATCATGCTTTTCACGTAGGATTCATTGTACCTTGGGTTAGTTACCTCATGTCCCAATCTCTACGATCCCTTTCTGTAGTTTGTCTCATNATATTTATATGTGTGTGTTTTGTGGAGTTAGTGCAGATTACATTTAACCCTTCTAGTGCCCACGGACACTTTAAGTGTGATTACACAAGGGCATAATAGGTTGAAACCTGCTTTGGGGAGGATCCACTTGTGTAATTTTGTTGTAATCTTTATTAATTCTCTCGCTTAAACACACAATTTCTGACCCTCAGCTTAATTTTCATAAATTTCTTTCCCATTTATTGACCCTCCAAATTTTAACGTTCCAATGTACAATTACATTCCCTCTTCTTCATAACCGCCAAAGTTTTAATTGTTAAATTCACATCCTTATCATTCAAAGTGCCTCTCGAATTCATGTAATTACCCTTGAATATATTAATCCTTATCAATGTCCTCACTTTACACATTAATTTTAAGAAAAATCATTAAAAATTCGGTCTCTTTCAAGTGTCTCACTACTGTTTGGATGAGATATCGCGTACGCAATATCGCGTCCCACGAGATATCACGTATGTGATGTATCGTACGCGATATCACGTCCCCTTTTCCTATAAATAGGAACCCCCGCTACAACACTTAGCTTCATTTTCCATTTACACGGGGGGAAGTTTTTGAATTTTTTCTCTGTGACTTGTGCTTGACTGACCCTTGCTTTTTAACCTATAACTCATGCGCCGGTCCTCCGATTTTATTTTCGTTTGAACTTGCTTGAACCTGCAGTGTTCAGTTTAGTCGTGGGGGAGAGACACTTGCCAAAAAGTGCCTAACTTTTTTGAAATTTTTCATCGCCCAAAGGACATCAATTAGGGTAATTAATACTACCACTTAGACAAATTGTGCCATAAATCATATGACCTTAAGTATACCGGGATATTAAAACAAAAACCCACCTAAGTCATAGGACCCATCATTATTATTTTCAGGCATGATCACATAATAACATAAGATCTTTAATTAAGGCAAGTAGTAAGGTATAACTTGATTTCCTAAACAACCTTACTAACGTTGGCCTGTGTGATTGTAGATGGCCCCGAAATGCTCCCAGCAGAAGAGTCCGACCTGAGGTGGAGTGAAACAACCTAGGAGAGGTAGAAGGCAAGGCCCTGTCAGATAACATAACGAACAAGAGGTACACTCATTCAGTATCCATCAAGAAGGACCTCCTACCAGAAGATCCGGGCAGGCGGATGGAGGAGCTGCTGAACCTGAATTAGGACAACAACTCACGTTGCCCCCGAAATGTGTTCAGGCTATCCACACGAAGTCCACGATTACCTCAATGATTGTGGAACTCAACTTTGAATCTTTTGCAGAGTTCACTCCTGAGGCTGTTAGGGATCACCTCAAAGGATCTCCCTTATGGCTTGTCCTCTCTGAACAAGGTGCCTGGTACTTAGGAGAAACGTACCTATTTTGGCACAATAAGAAGCAAGGCACCATGGTAAACATCGGTGGTGTGACAGTGGATTTTTCTGCACAGGCAATTTTGGAGGTGTTAAACCTTCCGAATTCAGGCCCCCACGTTGCTCGGTTATCTACCCGATTAGACCCTGATGTGCGAAAGGAGTGGCTAGAAAAGGCTTATGGCAGAGATAAAGCTTTTGGTGAGCTAACCACGGAAGAGAGAGTTTATTTCAAAATCGAAACCTATCACCTCTTCCCCACAAAAGGTTTAAAAAGAATATCAACGTACGCGGTAAGAGGATGTGCAGTGTTGATGGGAAAGGTTAACGCTAACCTTCCTCATCTATATTTGACAGAGATCCTAAGGCGATTCGAAGAACGAAAGACAAGGAAAATGACACTCCCTTTTCCCTGCCTTATCAAAAAACTATGCCTACGGGTAGGTATTCGAGCATATACAAATGATGTCCTCCAAAAAGCCCAAAATGCTTCTTACGCTAAATTGTTAAAGGCGCCAGCTCCAAGAAAGAGCACTGGCGAAGAGTTGGGACCATATGAGGAAGATGAAGAACAAATGACTGGACCCCCTGCAACTCAACTTGCATGACCCAGTCAACCTCCAGCCACAAGTCCCAACCAACAACAAGAAGTAGGACCCAGCATAGGCTAGGATCAGCCACCGCCGCAAGACTATAGACCATTGATAAGCCATTTGACGGCCATTGCTGAGACGGTCAGTTGGGGAAGTTGTGATGACGCCAATCTCTTCCGTGTCATCGATGATGCCAACCAGCCTACGATTTTAGTAGATCGCATAAGGGGTGAGTTGTCAATGCAAACAGGAGGAGGGGAAAGCAGATGATCACAACAGATCTCTGGAAACACAGCATCTTTCCAAGTTCCGTTAGAGACTGGTGAAGGGGCCACTGTGGTGGTCATGCAACACCAGGATGCTGCAGGAGCAGCTGAGGTGGTCGCTGACCACATCAAAGAGTCTTTTAATGTACCTGTTGTGCCACCGGCAGATCTTTCAGAAGCACAAGATGCTCAAACTATTGTCGGAACCTCAATGGCTCCTACTGAACATGAGGATGTATTGGACAGATTGCTTCAAACAGGACAAGTTTTAACGTCCCTGTTTGACATCCCCCAGGATGTAACGGTAATTCAGTCAGACCTCATTTCGACAAAGGGGAAACTGGTCATATCTGAAGTAAGGGCTGAGCATGTTGAGGCTGAAGTGCAAAAATTACAAGAGCAGCTCATCGCCTTACAAGCAGCACATCGAGATCCCTTGCGATTGGTTCCCGCAGACCAGTTAGACAATTTTAGAACTGAGAAACTAACTAAACTAATTGTAGAAAATAAGAAGGTGGCAAAAGAAAAGGAGACAACCACTTGGGATGCCTCCACAGTAAAGGCGCAAACTCATGCGCATCTTAAGGCACTCAAGGCCTTGCAAGAAGAGAATAAGCAGTTGGTCGCAGACAACCTGAGGTTGACTTCTGTGGAGAAGCAAAAGAATGTTCTCGATGAGCACTTTCATCAGCTGCGAGAACAATTCATTCGAGTTAACCAAGATGTAAGCTGTTTAGCCAGAGAAAATTGAACCCTCTCAATGGATGAGGTACGCGCTATTCGACAGAAATCAGCCATCGAAATTAGTGTGTCGCAGAATGAGGCTAAACGACATGAGAAGCTAAAGGAGCATTTCCGTGATCAGGTGGGGATGTACAAATAGATCTTGGAGAAGGAGATCCATATGGCCAAAGCTCAAATCAATAGCATCAGTGTCCAGCACACTGATTGGGGGTCCATATTGGACACTTATGCCTATGCCCACCAAGCGGAAATTAAGAACCGAGACCTGCAGATCCAAGACTTAACTGAATACATGGAGTTGGCAAACCTTCAATATGCCAACCTGGCCATGTTAATAGCAGGACGTCCAAGGTCAAAGCTCGAGCAACAGGTAGCTTCCACCCACATCAAATATGAAGCATAATTTGCAGAGCGAAAGAAGTTGGCTGAAAAACTAGATGTCGCAAATTCTGAACTCGCGGTGGTAAAAGAAAGCTACCAAGGACAAAAAGATGTGGCAACTAACTTGGCTCGATGGCTGACAGAACTTCATGAATACAAAGATAGAGCCAGATCCTACGAAGAGGAACGATGGGTGTTCACGGCATGGTACGTGAAAGCTAATCAGATGTTCCCGCAACTACCCTATCTATGGAAGTGCTGACTCCATCAAACATCAGAGCATCAGCATGGATGGCACAAGACCCTTGGACCGAAGAGGAGAAGCTCCAGGCTATTCTTCAGCATCATCAAACTTCAAGGCTCAGAGCATGTGACAAAGGGAAAGCACCCATGGAGGAGCCACTGCCACCAGGAACTACATGAGTTCCACATTTTTGTAGTTGTAGCATTTTTTCTCTGTGTTGTGTCTTCCCACACTGCGGCATTAGTCCATTTCTTTTTCTAGTTAATAATCCCATACCTATCCACTGTGTAATCACTGAAGCTTGTTCTCCTTGTAACTCGAGGACGAGTTTTTATTCAGTCGTGGGGGTATGATGAGACGCGGTTCGCACAGGCCGCGATATCGCATACGCGATATCGCAGCCGACGCGATATCGCATCCCCCGCAATATCGCGTACGCGATATCGCGTCCTTCCTTGCGATATCGCGTACGCGATATCGTAGTTAGTCATCATTTCTATAAATAAGAGGCAGCTCTCCCTCATTTGACATCCAATTTTTAGTGTAGCAAAGCTCTGGCAGTTTGATCCCTCCAGAGTTAGAATTTTCCCCTGTCTGCCCGCAGTGTGGTGAATGTGATTGTACGGTGTCTTTATTCGAGTGTGCCGTACTTGGACACGCACATGACCGGCAATAAAGATCGAGATTACTTCATCATTGCAGCATTCACTTAGTTTATTTATTGTTATTTATTTCATGTTATTTATTGCTTTCATAGCGCGGTGTAAGTACGACTTGACTACGAGCATCTACGGGTGTGTACGGCTAGTTAAGGAATCGGTTACTTATCGCGATTAGTCTCTCAACCCTAAACTCCTAGAAGCGGAACGAGTTCGACTTGATTACGAGCATTTAAGTGTGACTGCTTGGTAGCCCAGTGGTGTAGCTAGGGGGATCTACGCTTGGTAACCCAGTGGCGTATTTGGGGTCTGCGCTTGGTAATCCCAGTGGCGTACCTAGGCCTATGCTTGGTAGTCCCAGTGGCAGTAGTGCACAAGGTCCAAGATGTGTGCGATTGATCAAGGAATCTGTTGCTCGTCGCACTTAGGCTAGATTAGATTTTCTTACCCTTTTCTTCCTAGTTTAGTTTAGTTAATATTATTTTCCACTACCATCAGGAGTAGCGTTAGAATTAGAACACATCATACACCTCATCTAGACTAAACCATACGTGACATGCAAAACTAGTCTAGATGGGAAGACAACGAATTGCGACCTAAGGCTAACTATCTAGATGCCACAACTAGTCCATCTACGGAGTTCGACCGAATCGTGCGTGCGATGCTTGTTTCATATGGCTAAGTGTAGGGGTACCTCGCCACTCATCAAATAATATTATAACTCTTTCCAATTGATTCCAAGGTTTCAGTTTATTTGTTATGTTAGATTATGGAGCATTGGATTTATACAAACTCATCATGTTATTATCATGATCATGTGAGTGTAGGAAAGGTGATGTTGGAGAATGGTTAGTCATAATCATTAGGTGACCTTGGAGAACTCTATTCTTTCCTCCCATAAGCCTTACCCCTTAGGTATGATGATCCATGGCTACCCTATGAACAACAGGGTGAAGTGTATTCATTTCTACTTGAGAATCCTTAGCCACTTAGGAGACCTACTATGATGCCATCAAAGGCACATACATGAGGGTTGAACTGCACCATGAGCAAAGTTTCTAAAAGGACTGTGTTCTTTGGTAATGCAGCTAATCGTCTAGACTTGTGTTGGAATTCCTACCTCAAAAATGAAGTACACCATGAGAAAAGTTTCCTAAAAAAAGAGAGAAAAGAAATGAGAACCATGTTCATTGGTAGTGCAATACGTTCTTGAACTTGATGGGGTCTAGCAATAATCCTCACCTTAACCTCCGTTTCTCCTTTTGAATTTAAATTTTCAAAAAAAAACCCCCCAAGGAAAAATTTGAAAGTTGTGGCTTACTATGATCTAACATGAGCCTGTCCTCCTCATTAAGTTTTGTATAAGTCTCATGCTCAGAATATCCTACATACTTTTATTTTTACCTTGTGAGAATATTGAGAATGAGATCTTAATTATATATATATATATAGTTAAAATAATAATAAATCATATATTTAGATTTTAATGGTGTGAATTGGATGGCCCACATCTATGTCTCTTTTGATTATTTGGTTATTTTGATCATCTCCAGAATGTTATAGTTTTCTTTCAAGTTTGCATTTCCCTGTTTTATGATGTTTTTGTTTCTCCATCTGTTACATTTTCTTTTTAAATTTTTATGATTTTGCTATCCTTGGACTTGCATGCAATTTGTAGTTTAGGGGCTAAGTGTTGAGCTCAACCTCGCCCATGTCAAGCATAGGGCCATAATCAACACCATGCTAATAATTTTATAGTGGTGAATTGGTGTTAGGATGGTGACTAAGTCTTGTTAAACCTATCTATGAATTTAAATTCTAAAATAAAATGACTATTTCATTTGCGACTTTAAAATTGAGTGTTAGATATGATTTGGAAGAGAATTACACTTGTCAATTTTACAAAGGCATATAGCAAGGTTGTTACATTATATTTTAGAGGGTTAAACTTTCAACTCAAAAAGAAATTTAAGTTTACACCATCTTATGCATGCTTATGGGGGTATTTGCTAATTTATAGCTAGTATTAACAAACATTGTTGCCTTACCAATAAAAATAAATCCTTCCCAGATTGTTGTATTATGGTTGACCTCGGGTTTCTATTCATCTGGTAAGAAGAAAATTTAGTTGCAGCCCAAGCATTCATTAGGAGGAATACTACTGCAACAAAAAGTAGGCATGGTTTCTTCCATATTCATTGTAACGTTGCTACTATTTTTTCTCTCTGCAATAGTGCATGGTTTCCATGATCCCTTTAGTGTTTTCAACAAAGATCTAATTCATGGATTTGTCCATTGGTAGAAAAGTGCAATAGTAAACCATTTCTTTTGTAGTTTTTGCCTTGTTCTGTAATTTTACTTTCAAATTACACAAAATTGCTTTAGGCTTTTGAAGAAGACTATTATTGATGCTGAAATTTAGATAACGGCATGGAAGAAAATGCAAATAATATTAAAAGATGATAGGGGCTTGACCACTCAAATCTAGATCAAGTCCATCATATATTATTTAAATTACTACGATGTTATTGGATATTGTGTGGGAGCCACCTACTATTACAATAGTAATTGGATTCTTACACTTGTCTTTGATATTGTGGACTTTGGCTAGGCATGAATTTCATGCTTGGTTAATTTCTGTTACTCTTATCATGTTTCCCAATGAGATATTATTGACTTCTTTGTTTAAAATTCTTTTAAAAAAATAAAAAAAGAGATAATAAAGAAAATAAAAAAAAAGAGATAATAGGGAAGGAGACAATTGGGGAAGGGGAGCTAGGAAAAATTGTGGTGTCTCTTCTATTTCTTTTGAAGGGGTGGTAGATCTAAGGAGGGCATAGGGCATCTCAGAAAAGACTCCTTCTCTTTGACAGTGGGTGTGGTGGCGGCTAGTGGATAACACCTCTGGTCTCTCCCATAGTAGATGCAGTAGTATCCTGTAGTCTTCTCTCCTTTCGGAGTTGTGAAAAATTTTGAACGATGGTGGTAGCAGTGATCATGATGCACATCACCAGCGGTCCTAGCAACAATACCTACAATAGCATTAGATGTTTCACATAGCACACGTGCACAGAACTACCAGGAATGGTAGGAGCAGTGATGTAAGTTGCTATCAACAGTAGATCAAGTCATGAACAATGTAGCAACTGGTGGGCAGTCTTCTCTTCCAGCCACATGCAGGCAGATAATGAGGCAAATAGTTCATTACGTTGGTTGATGGTGGCTTCTCTCTCACCAATGGCAGCTAACACCAAATAAAATTTCAATTTTTCTTTGTATTGTTTATTGCATTAAAAGTTACAAAAATATTTAATTTAAATTTTTTTAGTTGTTTTACTTAGTTTATTATTTTCAAACATTACAGAATCCTCCTAGGGTTAAATAAATATAATTTAAATTTTCTATTGTTTTGTTTGATTTATTATTACTATCATTTAAAAAAAAGAAAAAGGGGTCACATAGCCCTCTCCAACTGAGACTATTCCTAGGTTTCCATACCCATACAGGAGGCACCCTGGGTGATAGTCTCCTAAAACAAGTTTTCATTGGTGTTGGTGTGTCCAAAATTTATGCATCAACATGTAGCATCCAAGGGTTTTTGTCCTCCTTATTTCCATCCTTGGATTTTCTTTCGTAGGTTGTACACTCAAGAGTACGTTTGATACTTATCATTGAATAACTCTAACATGGTACTCCATCGACGAATGGATTCTGGTTCTAAGGACCGGTACTAGATTTTCTCTTCTTTAATTAGTGTCCATGGAAACAACTTTAGTTTTTTCCACTTGTTTTCTATATTTTGTAAGGCACATGCATCATAGAACGCCTGTAGATGATTTTGAGGATCAGTTTTGTATCCCCCTTCAAATCGTGGGATATTGTTCATGTCTAATCTTTTGATCCTACTGTCATTTTGGTGCCTTGTTGGGATCCTAACAACATTAGTTATATCTAGCATACTTTGGATAGTAAGTAGGGGTTCATCATGATTGTATTCTCTATGGCATCTATGATTCCTATGTTGTTCCCTACTCTCCCTTCTTTCATGATGCATTTCTTTAAAATGCCCTCATCCCCTTTCTCAACTATTTTGTCTATTATCTCTATTTTACTTACCATTGTTCTCATAATTTTTCTCTTTATAACTACATCCAAATCCTGAAGGAGAGGGGGAAGGAGATGATGAAGGTGAAGAGGAATGAGACCCATCACCATGACAGTGCCTGCTACCCTCTCTTCGGTGGTCGTGGCCTCGATCATAGTTACGATCAGAATGTCAATCTTTATCATGCATTTTTGTTCCTTTTCTAGACCCTTTTTGTTTATTGGTATTAGAACCTAGGTTATGATGGTTGAGTGAAGGTTCTAATACACAAACCCTTGACCGAAGTCAACGGGAGGAACAGCGTTTTGTGGATAACCTCCTAAGGCAAGTTCACCACCGTCATTTTCAATTAGGACATACGGAACGTCCTGAGACCACTTCCCCTTCATAGATTTATAATGTCTCTCCTATTGCAGGTCCCTTTGACATTGTGCCTCCATAGGTTGATAATCCTTTGAATCTTGTTCATGCATAATGTATTCCGATTATCGATGCTACATACCAATTCATGTAAGAGCACAAAGAAGCATGCTTGGGATTGAGCAATTGGGTGGTAACACTATGTTACCCTCTAAATCACACCATCACAACTTCTCATCCTGGTGGAAGATAAAGGTAAAGTCTACTACATACTCATCAGGATGAGCATATACCAAGCAAAACTAGTGGGGCACTAGTGGATCATCATGTGTACTACGCCTCCGATTATTCATTATGTCAGTCCTAGTGATGAGCGAAGAGGTACCCTACACTCAACCATACGAATACGAGCATTTACACACAATCTAGTCGAACTCTATGGATAGGCTAGTTGTGGTATCTATATAGTTACAGGTTGATAGAAGTTCGTTGTCTTCCAACCTAGACTAGTATTTTCTTTGTCACGTATGGTTTAGTCCAGAGTGAGGTGTATGATGTGATTCTAAACTAGTGCTACTCCTAGAGACAATGGAAAATAATCTTGATTAAACTAATAAGCAATAGGAAATGAAGTCTAAGCTAGCCTTAGTGTGATGAGCATCTGTTCCTTAATCATCCGTACACATCTTGGACCTCGTGCATGACATCTACTGGGATTACCAAGCGTAGATCTTAGGTACACTACTGGGTTACCAAGTAGTCACACTTAAATGCTTGTGATTAATTCGTACTCATTCTGCATTTAAAAACAAGAATAGTAATTAATGATAAAGAAATATTAACTAAGAAAACAATAAATAACAATAATAATTAACGATAATAATTAAACAATTAAAACTAAGTGTTTGCTGCAATGATGAAGTAATCTCAATCTTTATTTCTGGTCATGTGCGCGTCCAAGTATGTCACACTCGAATAAAGGTTTCATACAATTACAAGCATCACACTGTGGCCATGAACTTGGGAAAATAGTCTAACTCCTACAAAAACAAACTGCAAGGGCTTTGCTACAACTACTAGAAAGATACCTAAGTGGGGTGGGAGCCCTCTTATTTATAGGCTAGAATAGATGCTACATAAACAAGGCTATGTATATGGGGCCTAGTATACGTAGCTTGCCTAGTATACGAGGCCACTTATATAGGTTTTTCAAGCAAGAAACGATTGTAGTAAAGCATTTGGTGCCTGTGCTGTAAACGTTTTTCAAGCAAGAAACGATTGTAGGTTTTTTCATGCTTGCTTAGAATTTAATTGCATTTTGTCAATGTTGATTTTGATGCATAATGTAATCGTATGTATAACTAGAAAGAAAATTTTTGCATCATTTACTAGTGATCCTTATAATTTGTATAGTCATAGAGTGGCCACAGCATCTTTGATTATACAAAATTATAAATTAAGAGTTTTGGATCACATAAGTA
>MNCI01027234.1:243164-279247 GCA_015680685.1 Gnetum montanum | reverse complement strand
CCCCCCCCCCCCCCCCCGGTCTCTTCTCTGTTTTGGCTCTTATTACCAATGCTAGGTTATGTCTTTCCAGTTCTGTTAAAAAACCAACAATTACCAAATATTTGTTTAGTATTTGCTATACCATTTTAACAAGGTATGCAGGCAATGTCATGAGGAAATTGGAGGGAGTTGGGTAGTCTGTCATAGCTATGGATGTGAATGCTTCCTCGAGCCAGTCAATCACCGGATCAATGCTTTTCAACGGTCTGATGCATTAAATGCATAACAAACGCATCAATAAAAATGAAATTAGAAATTTGAGATGGATATAGGATAACCATAAAAATCAAGCCCAAATGAGTTAATTAGATTGCGTACTCGCAAGTTTTAAAAATGTAGCTCATTTGAGCAAGTCCTTCAGGCTGATTTGCCATTTTCTGCAATAGACTCCACAATTCTTTAATAGCACTGAAGCAGCTATTTCTTTCTGTCTGCACACAAAAATTACCTTGCTCAAAACGATGCCAATAATGAGGTATACCAGCGAGTCATGTGTGGTTCTGTGAGACCTTGAAATCATTAGAAACAGTGTCATAGAAGACGGTCTGAGGGACTATATCATCAAAGTAGAGAATTGGAGCAGATGATGCAAGAGCTCTAGCCACAATATGTGGATACTTCAGACAAAACCAGGCAGCAAGAACTATCACAGAAATAAGTTCATGAGTCCATAATGTATGATAATGTAGTCTTTCATGTAATTAAGAATTTTCTTAGCCTCGTAAGTTCAACCCACAAAAACAAAGTCCATAATGTTTCCATACATGTGTGCTGAAAGGAGTTAATAAATTTGTTACTACTAAAGCAAAATGAAAAGCTAAGAGGATATGCTCACTGTTGCCATAAGAGCCACCAAAGGCCACAACCCTACACATTCTTCATTTTTCTTAAGGTTTTGACATACAAAAAGATCAACAAATTTATCTTACTCAAATGTTTGAGATTTCACACAAATCTACTTTCATTTCTTCTTTCTTTTAAAATTCATTGAATCTCGTTCTATTTCTAGTTTTCTTGTGAATCTTTTTCTTTGGGAGAAACTAGGAGTAGATTTTTGCAAAATTGTGCTTAAGCATTTTGGTTAAATTTTATTTGTTTTAAGAAACATACTATAGGGACTATATAGACTAGGTGACTTGACAAAATAGGAATCTTTAATGACACAGTATTCAACAAGGTTAGTTGACTTTATGATATAATAGCCAGTTACAGTTTCATACACAAACCTAAGTCTTGCAACATTCATAATAGCAAACATACATTTACACTTAGTTTGCTCTATTACCACTGAGTTTATTTGGAGGCATCTAGGCCTTGGTGTTACCAAAGACTAGCAAGCACTTGAACTCAAGTTTGAAGGAACACCTTCATTTCTCTTGATTCTAGTCATGAGACCAAAGGAAAAGTTGGCAATGCTAAACTGTTTCTAATAGTTCTTTTTGGCCCTAGAAGGAGGGCAAGAAAATTTGCTACCTAAGTTCATAAGTTAATAGCTTATTACATTCAAAGAGGATGATAGTCCTAACATATCAATAGTTCTTTATGGCGCTAGAAAGAGGGTTGAAAAAAATTAGCTATTATTTTGAGTTAATGACCAAACAAATTGGTAGCTTAGGAGATTTTGAAAGTGTTAAAGAATTTTCATATTATAAGACCAATTATTCATCAAAAGAGGAACAGAAAAAGGTTTTTAAGTTTGTAATAAGTAGTGGAGTAAAAACTAGAAGGACAAGAAGTTCATCTCTTTTGTATGGTTTATCAGTCTATAGAAGAAGGTTGAAGAAGTACAAGATTTTAGCCACTAAAAGGAATTCTAATAAGATAAAAAATCCACAACCAATTAATCCTTGGTAAAGAGGTACATCATTAGGGTTTCAAAACTACAACAATATTTCTAAGGTAGTTTACAAATATTTCCTTGACCCTTTTATTCCTAGAAAAGCTTCCTTGGTTCAAGAACACCATCACTTAATTGAGTTAGCTTTAGCTATGCAAATATTCAACATCAAGACCAAGCATGTAGATTGATTGTAGCAAATTTAACGGATATGGCTCAAATTTGGTATTCAAACTTGCCAAGTAACAACATTACAAGTTGGGATGATAGGAAAAGTCTTTTCTTGGCCTAATTTGGCAATCAATTAGATCAACAACAACGGTATTGTGGGCTAGTACAAGCTAAGAAAGGAGTTAAAGAGTCAATTATAGATTTCAACATTAAATTTCAATGAATTTGTAGGCTCTTTCAAAGACAATATAGACCATTAAATGAAATGCTTAGAAACACTTATGTGAAGGCTATGAATCCTAATATTTCAATTTGGTTAAGAAGAACTCCAAACTTGATAACATTGAATGACTACTTTAGTGAAGTTACACAGTTAGAAAAACAACTAAACATGAATAATGAAGAAATTATCACAAGTCAAAAATTAGAAGAGAAAATTATGATTCCTGTGCAAGATTTTGCCCAACTTAAAGCATTACCAAAGCCATCTCATATTAAGATAGAGCAAGTGTTAGAAAGCAAAAAATCTAAAAAGGGATACTTAATAAGAGATTTTTCCAACAAAGTAGTGAAACTAGAAAAAGCTTTGGCAAAAGTTAAAGTAAAGGAGGAAAATAAAAATAGGAAACATAGGCATCATGCTAATAAGCTAGAAGATGATGAGGATGAGAGTGATGTTGCTATGTCCAACTTCCTTGATATTGAATCTAGTAATGAGCTATCTAGTGTTCATTACCCAAGAAAATCTTCCAATAATGGATCTAGTGATACCTCTTCTTTATTAAGTTCTGAAAAAAACTATATCATCAAATGAAGAGTGTAATAACAATGAAGAAAATAGATACAATTTGCAATCAAAAGAAAAATTAACTACTTCCAAGTCTCCAAACTTTATTTCTAATCCATCTACTAAGAGGAAGATTTTTGAACTGAGTGAAAGAGAGAAAAATAAAAGAAGATCAAGTAGACAAAAGTACTCAAAATCAAACTTTTAATAAATGAATGAAGAAATCAGGCTTCTATTGAGATGGAGAATATAATCTAATTGAGGATCTCAAACATGTCAGGGCCAACATTAGTATTTATCAATTGTTACAGATATGAGATCAACAAAGATAAGCTTTGGAGCTTATTAAAGGTAAAAGGAGAGTTGGAGAGTCAAAGTTAAGCTATGTATCTAACATTGATAAGACAACCAAAACTAGTTATAATTGTACTCTTGATAAAGAAGCTCCTACTTTTATTTTGACAATGAAGTTAAAGAACAAATATCTTCCCAAATGTTTGGTTGATTCTGGAGCTACATCTACCATCATGCCATTATCTATATGCAAAAAGCTTGGTTTAACTCCAGAAAAATCTAATAAAAAGATTATTCTAGTGGAAAAAGTAGAGTGAAGATTGTGGGTCAACTATTCAATGTTCTATTAGAAATTGCTTCTGAACCTTGTATAAAAAGCAGAGTGAGTATTCAAGTAGTAGATATCCTGGATTCACATAGTTTTTTGTTGAGTAGAAGTTAGAGTGAAAATTTCTTAGGTTACATATCAACAAATTATTCACATATGTGGCTACCTTGGAAAGGAAAACCAAATCAAATATACATATATAGTGAACCTTTGATGATCAAAAACATTATTTCAAATGGAAAAAACAAAGTTGTTGAAACAAGCTCTTTTGAATCTAAAATTTGCATACTCCAAGAAGTTTATAACTTGGAAAAATAGGAATTTTAAGATAACAGCAAGTGGGAATTATACTTTAATGGTTTTTGTAACTCTAAAGGTGCAAGAGCTAGAGTAGTTTAAGTAAATGATGATTCTTAAAAAAATTTCAACGTAGTTCCTCTATCTTTTCCTTGCACTAACAACAAGTTCGAATATAAAGCTTTGAGTATTGGAATTAAAACAACATTCAAAGAAAAGAAGGAGATAGATTTGGGTAATAATGCCACAAGGGATAATATTGGGACTAAAGAAGTGGGAGCATTGATAAAATTAGAGGAAGAAAAGAAAGCTTGGGTTACATTAGAAACCAAGTATAATAGAATCTAAGACAAAAGGATTCCTAAGAGGGTCACTTTGACCACTCTCTTCCCTTCTACTAAGTAGCTGTTGAGGCCAACTTTACCCATGCTAGGCATAGGGCCTTGTTTGAACCAATCCAATTTATAACCATGAAATATAAAATTTTAAAATTAAAAAATAGAACACCATGAGGTCGCACATGGCCATTGTCCACGCACTGGTGGGCTTCATTAGCTCGTTAAAAATAAAATAAAATAAACTATAAACCTATGGTTGTTTTCTTGTGATTTTTATTTTTATTTTTAGGTGGCTCGACATGGTAAAGGTGGCAGCAATTAGGGTTAGGTTTTGTCCATCCAAAGCCTCCGCCGCTATAAAAGAGGAGTCTTCGTCCTACTCACACCAGTTTTTGGACCCAGGGGGGTTTTAGGATCTGTTCACCCACCGCCTGCGCAGACATTTGTTCACCCGCCGCCTCCTAACCAGATCTGGACACAGCCGAGGTCGCAGCCTCCACGTCACGGCCTCCATGTCTGCTGCACACCGGCCTCCCTTCTTTTTCCACCGCCGTCGCTGTTTTTCTCCGCCTGCCGCTGTGCATCCTTCTCTGCCCTGGCCACACGCGAAACATCAACCTCTCTCTGTTCTCCCACCGGCAGTATCCTGTTTTTCACCACCGCCTTGGTCCACCGCCCTCACCACCACCTTGGTCTGCCGCGTGGATCACTGCTCCTGTCGTGCTGCCTCCTCTGCTACCACGCTGCGCTGTTGTCCGATGCTGCCACGTTGCTTCGTCTTCTGCCGCCTCTGCTCTAGATCTACCTCCGGAGAATTACCTCGTTCCCCGACGCTGCCACCTCGTATCACGCTGCTGTCTTCTCCGCCGCTGGCTTGCCCGCCACTGGTTTTCCTACCTGCTCTCTGACTACCCCTCACTTCTTCTTTCATCTTTTTGAATGAATTCTCCTGCGTCTGCATCTGCACCTGCAACTCCTACACCCTCCGCTTCTCGTGCATACGCCATCGTCGGCATTAACGGTGAGAAGAGGATACGCGGCTTTGTTCCGGGGGTTTTGAATTGCTCCTGGCAATTGCTGTAACGTGTTTCGTATCAGTCCCTTGATATTTGCCCCAGACAGCGACCTCTTCGCCTCTGAGGACACATTTGCTACTGTTGTGTATTTTCCACAACGCGTGCCTTACGTTTTCTCGCTTCTTCTTCTCCTGCTGCCAATCTTCCACCCGCCACTGTCCATCCCTGCACTGATCTTCTGCACACGGACCCTGCTCAGCTGCATCACGTAGATCTTCACCCTGCTGCTATGCCTAGGACAACTTCTACCTCGCGTTAGATTCCGGCCCTCATTCGCAACTACTTCGGCAACAGCAGGACATATGAAATTTGAATTTTTGAATTATTTATCATTATATAAATTGCATAAATTGTTTTAAGCTTCTAATACTAAATTAAGTTGAAGTATTTAAATATTAAATCAAATATAAGCTTTTGTTTTTATATTTCATTTAAAATATTGTTATTACTATTTTGTCACATTGCCCTTTCCAGCTGAGACTATTCCCAGGTTTCCGTACCCATACAGGAGGCGCCCTAGGCGATAGTCTCCTAAAACGAGTTTTCACAGGTGTTGGCGGCGTGTCCAAAATTTACCCATCAACACCTTTTTGGCGCTAGAAGGAGGGCAGTTTGTCAACCTTTTCTTCATTTTCTTTTATGTTTCTTTTTCTTTAAAAAATATAAATTACCATTTCTTATTACTGTCTATTTAATTTTTGCCTCTCTATTTTCAGTTTTACTGCTCTATTTTAGTTTCAAATTTTCAAAATTCCCAAATTTATATTCTGGAAATCTTTTTTAATTTGTTTTTCTGAAATTTAATTTAGGTGATTTAAATTATTTTACTTCTTATTTACTTTTCTGAAATTTTACAATTTCAATTTTACTTTCAAAATTTTAAAAAATAAAAAAATATATAGTATTCAAATGTCCTTTTTATTTTCCTTAAATTTTCACAGTTTATTAGCATTTTACATTTCTTGTTATTTTTCATTTTATGAGTGACCTTTCTTACGGAGTATCTCAACAAAGAACTCATACTCCTACCCCTAGTCAACCAGTTACTCATCAATCTACTTTGAGAAAACAACAAGCTTTACTTTTTCCAAGTTCAATTCCTAAGAAACCTCGGACTAAGATGACAACCCATCAACCCCCGGCTCCCTTAGTAAGGAACCCTTTTAACTTTCACAACTACCATGACATCCTGAAATCCCTTCAAAACATAAACTTGTTCTTCGATCCTTCAAACCCTACGAATGATGCACACCAACACATACAATGTTTTGAAACTTTACTAAGGATCCACAACATTATACATAATGATGTGGCATGTAGAGTGTTCATAACGACATTTAGGACCAAAGCAACCCAATGGTTCTTAAAGCTTCATGATGCCTCTATCAACACATGGTAAGAATTCAAAAACAAGTTTTTGAATCAATTTGACAAATTTACAAGCCCTGCTATCGCATCAAGCAATTTTACTAGCCTAAGAAAGTTACCAGGGGAAAACGTTAGGGATTATAATCTTAGATTCCTCCATCAACTTGCCTATGTGCCAAATGAGATGCAACCACAACCAGATGGTATTCTCAACTTCTATCTCTCTACCATCGACCCATTATTTGCTTATGCTATCAAATCTGATCCTAGCATAATGGAAATACAAGGTGCAATGTCAAAAGCTGTGGAATTAGAGCAAATAACCCTTATGAACAGCATCCAAACCCAATTTGGGATGATGAGTGTTAGCAACCCGATGCAATCAAACCCACTCCTACCAAGTTTTCAAACACCTAATATTATGCCTCAAGTTGTTTCTCCTTTTCAATCAACTCCACCTTTAAGTAATTACTCACAAGGCCCCACTTCATTCTTACCTTCCAACACTGGTTTGAATGATGACAAATCAAAAGCCTTGATTCAATCCATCATAAACCCAAATGGGACATCAAATTCTGTTGAACCACCAACCCAAACTCAAAATCAAATGACCCAAATACTTAATTCACTACAAAAACTATCCAACGAAGTAGTTGAGTTAAAGAGAAACAATAGTAAAAGCCCTATACAACTAGGACAACCAAGTGCATCAACCAATGATGATTATTGTCATCTTCACAGTACGAGGCAACATTCTGAAAAAACTTGTCCTCAATTCATGGCATTATATGGTGACAACACCCAAGGGCAACAAAATGGAAAAGCCCCTATCATGGTTCTTGATGTACCTCATGAGACAGAAAATGAAGAGGTTTCCTCATTAGAACAAGTTATGGTAGGCGACCCTAACCCATACAACACTCGTTACCATAAAATCAATGACATTATGAATGCTACACAATGACAAACTAGAAACAATTTCTATACACCTCCAAACAAAAGAGTTCCTAGTTCAATCAATGGAAACAATCAATCTGGGTCATCCCAAGTAATTGCCCCACAACAACCAAACCCCCCATCTGTACTTAGGAGAGTTCCATCTCAACAAGAAGCCAAAGATGAACCTAAGAATTATGATTTGGTTGAGGACTTAAAAAGAGTAAAAGCCAACATTTCAATGTATGACCTTCTACACTTTAACGAAATGAAAGAAGTAATTCGGGATATGGTTCATACACCTGTAGCCCAAAGAGGAAAATCCCCAATTCCCGAAAAACAAGTTCACTTTGCAGAAAGTCTTAACACGTTACCAGTACAAAACATGGATAATTCTATGTCTAGCAAAAAGGATCATCCCCCTTTTCTAACCACTTTGATAATTTTAGGAAAGAATGTCCATAACTGTTTAATGGATTCAGGTGCAACTGTTAGTGTTATGCCTCTTGACATTTGTAACACCTTAGGAGCACAAATGATACCACAAACTAAAAGTGAAATTCAACTTGATGGATCTAGCGTACCTGTAGTAGGGTTATTAAAAGGAGTAAAAGTACAACTTAATAAATACCCTACATTTACATGTTATACAGACATCCTAGTAGTTGACATGAAACCCACATATGGTGTGCTCTTATCTAGAACTTTTGGAGCTAAGTTTGGGGGCTTCTTTAGGTCAGATTTCTCAGAATTATTGATCCCTATCAAAGGAAAATCTGAATACATGACTATACCCCAAGAACCCTTCTACAAACAAGTAGTAACAAACTTGGATCAACAAAATCAATCTTTGGAAGATCGAAATGCTAATCTTTATGTTGGGGTTATTGAGGTTGAGTGTAGTGAACATGTTGAAAATGACTATGTAAGTGGAACTACAAAAAGTCCTATCTCTTATGCAGACCCCATCAAATCCTATCAAAGTTCTAGAGAAGGTGAAGAAAACTATGGAGACACCTTACCTTATCAACAACACGATGGATTTTGTCTAAGTGATCCACCACCTTTAGGGGAAGACAAAGATATAAATAAGACCTTACCTCTTAAAACATTTGAAGGTGTGCTAAATTTTAACAATACATCAATGAAACATTCTCCTGGAAAAGCTATATCCGATAACCCACCAAGACCTAGACCTATCATTAAAACTTATATTAAGGAAAAAATTTATAAAAAATGATCAAGCAAGGTAAAAGTAGGTCTTGATTTTCATAATCTTAAGCATCAACAAATTGTCAAGAGACGGTTCAATAAAAAATATGCTGCTAAAAATTTTCAAGTGGGTGATCTAGTCCTCAAGAGAGATAGAGCGTCTGGTCAGACTAGCCCTCAAACTAAGTTTTCACCTATGTGGTCAAGCCCATTCCAAATTGTAGACATCACTGCCCCAAATGTGTTTAAGATTGCTGATTTGCAAGGATATAGGTTGAATAGGAATTTTAATGCATTTCATTTGAAACATTTCTACTCAGGTACCCCACGTGGGCATCTGGTAGATTCTTAGTTGCATATTTTTCCCCTTTTTTTCATTGCATTTCATCTGTATATTATTGCATTTTCATATTTTGCATGCATTTCCATCATTTCTTTCTTCGCATATTGTCTTGATTATTATGTTATTCATATGATTTTAATAATCATTGGTCATTTGAGTTACTTGATTTGGGCCATCTTAACACCATTGAAAAATAATGCAGGTATGATATAATTTACTATTACTATGATATAATGCTATAAAATCCACTCTATATTTTATACTGTAACTCTTTTCGATTGATTCCAAGGTTTCAGTTTATTTGTTATGTTTGATTATGGAGCATTTGATTTATACAAACTTATCATGCTATCATCATGATCATGTGAGTGTAGGATATGTGATGTTGGAGAGTGGTTAGTCATAATTACTAGGTGACCTTGGAAAATTCTATCCTTTCCTCTCATAAGCCGAAGCCCTCAGGTATGATGATCCATGGCTATCCTGTGAACAACAGGGTGAAGTGTGTTCATTTCTACTTGAGAACCCTTAGCCACCCAGGAGACCTGCTATGATGCCACCAATCAAAGGCACATACACGAGGGTTGAACTGCACCATGGGCAAAGTTTCCAAAAGGACCATGCTCTTTGGCAGTGCAGCTAATCGGCCAGACTCGTGTTGGAATTCCTACCTCAAGAATGAAGTACACCATGAGCAAAGTTTCCTTAAAAATAAAACAAAACAAAAAAATGAGGACCATGTTCATTGGCAGTGTAATAAGTTCTTGAGTGTGATGGGGTCCGGCAGCAATCCTCACCCTAACCTCCGTTTCCCCTTTTAAATTTAAGTTTTTCAAAAAGTGAAAAAGAAAAAAAAAAAAAAAAAGAAGAAAAAAAGGTGAAAAAAGAAAAAATAATAATAACCAAGGAAAAATCTGAAAGTTGTGGCTTACTATGATCTAACATGAGTTTTAGCTCATCCTCCTCATTAAGTTTTGTATAAGTCACTTGCTCAAAATAGTTTGCATGTTTTTACTATTACCTTGTGAGAATATTGAAAATGAGAGTTTAATTATATATCTATATATATATATACATATATATATAATTACACATATATATCTTTAGATCTTAGTCAAAATACCAATAAATTAGATTTGAATGGTTGTTTGGATGGCCTATGTCGGTGTCTCTTTTGATTATTTGGTTATTTTGATCATGTTTTGAACATCATAGTTTATTTTTGAGTTTGCATTTCTTGTTTCAGGTTGTTTTTGTTTTTCCCCACCATTTGCATTTTCATTTAAAATTTTCCAGTCCTTGCACTTGCATGCAATCTATAGTTTGGGGGCTAAGTGTTGAGGCCAACTTTACCCATGCTAGGCATAGGGCCTTGTTTGAACCAATCCAATTTATAACTATAAAATATAAAATTTTAAAATTAAAAAATAGAACACCATGAGGTCGCACATGGCCATTGTCCACGCACCGGTGGGCTTCATTAGCTCATTAAAAATAAAATAAAATAAACTATAAACCTATGGTTGTTTTCTTGTGATTTTTATTTTTATTTTTAGGTGGCTCGACGTGGTAAAGGTGGCAGCAATTAGGGTTAGGTTTTGTCCATCCAGAGCCTCCGCCGCTATAAAAGAGGAGTCTTCGCCCTGCTCACACCAGTTTTTGGACCCGGGGGGGTTTCAGGATCTGTTCACCTACCGCCTGCGCAGACATCCGTTTGCCCGCCGCCTCCTAGCCAGATCTGAACACAGCCGAGGTCGCAGCCTCCACATCGCGGCCTCCACGTCCGCTGCACACCGGCCTCCCTTCTTTTTCCACCGCCACCGTTGTTTTTCTTTGCCTGCCGCTGTGCATCCTTCTCTGCCCCGGCCACACGTGAAGCAGCAATCTCTCTCTGTTCTCCCACCCGCAGTATCCTGTTTTTCGCCGCCGCCTTGGTCGGCCGCCCACGCCGCCACCTTGGTCTGTCGCGTGGATCGCTGCTCCTGCCGTGCTGCCTCCTCTGCTACCACGCTGCGCTGCTGTCCGGTGCTGCCACGTTGCTTCGTCTTCTGTAGCCTCTGCTCTGGATCTGCCTCCGGAGAATTACCTCGTTCCCCGACACTGCCACCTCGCATCGCGCTGCTGTCTTCTCCGCCGCTGGCTTGCCCGCCGCTAGTTTCCCTACCTGCTCTCTAACTGCCCCTCACTTCTTCTTTCGTCTTTTTGAATGAATTCTCCTGCATTTGCATCTGCACCTGCAGCTCCTACACCCTCCGCTTCTCATGCATACGCCATCGCCGGCATTAACGGCAAGCAGAGGATACACGGCTTTGTTCTGGGGGTTTTGATTCGCTCCTGGAAATTGCTGTAACCTGTTTCGTATCAATCCCTTGATATTTGCCCTAGACAGCGACCTCTTCGCCTCTGAGGACACATTTGCTACTGCTGTGTATTTTCCACAGCGCATGCCTTGCGTTTTCTCGCTTCTTCTTCTGCTGCTGCCAATCTTCCACCCGCCACTGTCCATCCCTGCGCCGATCTTCTGCACACAGACCCTGCTCAGCTGCATCACGTAGATCTTCGCCCTGCTGTTACGCCCAGGACGACTTCTGCCTCGCGTTAGATTCCGGCCCTCATTCGCAACTGCTTCGGCAACAGCGGGATATATGAAATTTGACTTTTGAATTATTTATCATTATATAAATTGCACAAATTGTTTTAAGCTTCTAATATTAAATTAAGTTGAAGTATTTAAATATTAAATCAAATATAAGCTTTTGTTTTGATATTTCATTTAAAATATTGTTATTACTGTTTTGTCACATTGCCCTTTCCAGTTGAGACTATTCCCGGGTTTCCGTACCCATACGGGAGGCGCCCTAGGTGATAGTCTCCTAAAACGAGTTTTCACAGGTGTTGGCGGCGTGTCCAAAATTTACGCATCAATAGTAGCTTATGCTATGGCTTCATGTGTATAGTTTTCATTTCTTTTTTTTTATGGCTTCATGTGTATAGTTTTTATTTCTATTTTTTTAGGAATGAGATTTTTATACCATCTAATGGAAATTTTCCTCCAAAAAGATTTACTATTTTTCACTATAAAGTTCAATAAAAAACTTCAATTATAGTTTAGTTTAAAATTCAGCTTACATAAATTTCTTTAAGCATTTTCTTCATGTGTATAGTTTTCATTTCTGTTTTTTATGGCTTCATGTGTATAGTTTTTATTTCTGTTTTTTCAGGAATGAGATTTTTATACCATCTAATGAAAATTTTCCTCCAAAAAGATTTACTATTTTTCACTATAAAGTTCAATAAAAAACTTCAATTATAGTTTAGTTTAAAATTCAGCTTACATAAATTTCTTTAAGCATTTTAAGAAAAGCAACAAATGTTGGCATATTTCTGCCATTCCATGGAGTAGTAAAAAGCTACCATTTCTATTATTATTGTAGCAGACGATGCATGTAAGGTACGATTACATTCCATCCGTACCCTACTAGAGGAAATTGTGATGGCATATATGGTGCAAGTGCCAAGACACCATTACAAAAGAAGCATGAGGGTAGTAAACCATCGAATGGAGGGATCTAATGTGGAGTTATATTGCTGGTGCTTAAATCGATGCTTACACGATCTTGTTTGCATATAAATAAGTGATAAAACCATGAAGTTAATCCACATTCGTGTGATCTTCATACTTGGTCATAAATTTGTTAAAAAAAATTAAACCGCTTCCATGATCTACGGAATCTCTATCTAGCCATCTGCCAAATGGCGTCATGAATCTTCACTCCTACGCAGTCGCCTGAATTTAGAAGTCCCAGGGTATGCTTCCATGGATGGCACCTGAGCAAAACCTTGCCTTCCAGCGTGAATACAGCATCCATGTGATAAACCATCTCTGCAGTCACCAATTTGCAATTGTGCCAGGCTTCATAATCACTCTTTACTCTTCACTCAGCAATAACCAGAAAGTCACCAGGACCGTCTGTTGCTACCACTGCAAACCCATGCCTAATCTTGTTGCTTTTGTCAGAAATTCTGGGCACCGTCGCAAACGAGCTAGTCATGCCAACGACAGGGTGACAGCACACCGACGTGTTCTCCACATCCCCATGTCAACATGGCATTCATAGGTGACGTGTCATCGCTACTTGTAGAGACAAGCAGTCATCGATCTGGTTGGATTGGGCTTGGGTGACACTGCGTTGAGAGAACGCAGAGGGGAGACCGTTATTGTTACTGTTGCTTCTGATGCAACATACAGCAGTGTCTTCATTATGTTGTGCTCCGTGGTTGACGTTTTTGGTGAACACGTGGCTTACGTAATTTTGGATGGAATGTTGTACATTGCAGGTGGCATAATCACCCCTACTCAAAATTTTTCTTCCACCTTTGCTTCTAGAGCCATGGAACGCTATGATTTTCAAAGCCGTTGCTGGAGTCGTTTCACTAATATGCCCTTGAACATGACTGTGAACAATTACGCTGTAGTTTTTGGGTGATTATTGCTCATAGGTGTTCACAACACCTCATCTATCACACAAGGCCATGATCAACAAAATTGTTCTGTAAAATCATATATCATTTCACCAAATAATGTTGACATGCGGAAAGGTGAACAAACGTGCAGAGTGGTTCACCAATGTGGAGGGAGGTGAAACATCACTAGTAGGAAACTATAAAGTAGAGAACAAAGACAATGTCAAGAAGACAGGGGGAGCAAGGGCCTCTTTAACAAATTAAGCTATCTTCTTAAACAGTTGCATCTCTCTTCATTGAGACATATGCAGATGGTTAGGGGGGTCTCTAGGGGCTGAGAAATTAGCAAATGGTGATTTTGTCTCTCTCTCTTTTTCTGTTTTTCTTGAGGCGACAATAGCACAGCTAATGCGCAAGAACGGTGGGCATGGCAGGCAAATTTTGCAGTCCTATTTCTTTATTTTTGGCAATGGACCAGTGACAATCAGCAATGGCAAAGCTGCATGGACGACGATCAATAATCTCAATAGGAAACCAAGAGGTGATGGTTTTCTTTTTCCTTTTTGTTGTAGACCTGTGACAGTAGTAGACGTAGGACTAGAGACAACAACATGTTTACTAGCACGTGACAATGAGATCTGGCAACTCTCTCTCTCTCTCTCTCTCTCTCTCTATCTCTCTGTGGCAATGTTGCAGCAATAGACAACAGCAGTTGCAGGCACAAGTTCTATAGTTTTGTTCTATTTTTAGTAGGTAGTGCATCTGCAGCAGAGTTCTCCAAACAAGGACAAATTTTTCTCTCTTGTGCTAGTGATGGACACGTTCTATCTATGCATTAGAGATGCATTAGTATGCCCCTTCATTTAGCCTATTCTCTCTCTCTCCCTCCTCCAATAGTTATTGAAACACCACAAAAATTTGGACCTAGCACTTTCAAACAAGAATCAAGCTAAGTCATGATGCTTCCCAGCATGACCGAAACTTGCAAACCTCAAAAACAACATCAAAAGGAGCATAATTGAACAAGAAAGAGTTCCCCGGGACCCACAGGTGACTACATTAGCATCCGACATCATCAGGAATTTCAAGTTTTGGGTTCAAAATACTTGGTTTTGACCAAGTATACTCTGGGCACACCTTGGTGTACGCTGGCCAGCGTACAGCAACTTTTGAGCCCTAAAAATGAGCTAAAACATGCGAGAATTGAGCGTCTGGANCCCCCCCCCCCCCCCCCCAAGACCTTCCCCAAGATCCCCCAGTAGCTCTCAAATGATGGATTTTCATTCCTGCACACTATCCTGCATGCCCAGCATACAACCCAACGTACATCATCAAAAACGCCTCAAAACAAGCACCAAACAGCGAGATTTTCACCTGAAATCAACTCTCGGAGGTAGGGCAACTATTGGGCATCATCATGGGTAACTAAAAATCAAGTTTTGACCTTGAAATGATGCATTTACATGTGTGTACGCTGAGCATACATACTCTGCATGCCTAGCGTACAGCCCAGCGTGCACCAACTTTTGAGCTCCAAAAACTCCTCCAAACAGGCCAGAATTGAAGCTCTAGACCACCTATGACCTTCCCAAGGGTCCCCAGCAGCTCTCAGGCACTTGAAATTCAATTTTTGAGCTCCAAATGATGGACTTTCATGCCTATATGCTTGCACGCAACATGCTGGCATCCTGTACGTTGGCATCTTGCACGCTGACATCCTATACGCTGGCATCCTGCACGCTGGCATTCTGTACGCTGGCATGCAGCATGCTGGCATCCTATATGTTGGCATCCTACACGCTGGCATCCTGTATGCTGGCATCCTGCACACTGGCATGCAGCACGTTGTACAATTGTAATATTCTTTGCACTCGGGCAACGTAGCCACATGTCACCGTAGCCACATGTCACCCGATCTGAAATTCCAGCATCCCACAGCCAATCATCTCATCTTAGATTCAAATTTAATGCCCAAACTTGTATAAAAACCCTAAATTTTTTACCAGAAAGGGGGTTCGCAATTTTTACAAACGGAGACAAAAAAATGAATCAAGAGGACTTAATAGATCGGGGCATCAACCTCTATACGCAGGGGCATCAGACTTGCACACTGCATTTCCTTGCAACCCAAAACCTGCATCTTCCAGCACCCTTCATCACCCACCGGGGCTAAACATCTGCCTTGTGATTAATCCACAACTGCATTCTGACTGGTGCACATTGTAATCACTTTTTCAATACAAAATAGTTTACATTTTACCCAAATTTATTGCAGTTTTATTTGTTTTTCAGTTTACGTTTACACTCTTGTTTACATTATTGTGCCTATTTACGTTATGGTTTACGTTTATGTGCATCGTTTACGTATAATCCTACGCATTGCAAAGTGCGTACGTTGGGGAAGTCCTCGTTTGATCCACGTGCGGACCATTCAAGGCACTTTGCCTTCGTCCGTTTCAACTCTCCCTCAAGCGAAGGTAGAGTCTTTTGTGCCTGTCTATAGATCTCTCGGTGTCTATTTCATTCCAGCCTTGCACCGACGATTTCAGACAGTACAGAAAATGGCGCTAGAAGGAGGGCCTAACTTGTTTTTTCTTTAATGGAAACGTTGATCATGTTACCTGTTCAAACACAGTGTTCATGTTGCTACAGTGTTTAAGCTACTACAGTGCTTCACGCTGCTACAATGTTTACGCTGCTACAGTGTTCACGCTGCTATAGTGTTTACGCTGCTACAGTGTTCACGCTGCTACAGTGTTTATGCTGCTACAGTGCTTCACGCCGCTACAATGTTCATGCTACTATAGTGTTCATGTTGCTACAGTGCCGCTACAATGTTTATTCAACAAAAACATATAAAACACATCCATTTTAAAGCCGAATTCACCGTAATTCACACCTAACTTCAAGTCGGTCTAAGTACTAATGGCCACCAACATGGATCACCTTGTCCAATGCATACAATACACACAACATAACGATTCTGAGATGACTTCCTCTTACCCAAGATCGCCATCTGCGTACGAGTACGGTTCATAATTTCATACTTATCCAAATTTTCTCTCGTTTACGCTGTACACGCTGGACACTTAGAAAAATTTTCAGTGTTCACACGCCGGACACCCTGCACACTTAGCTCGAAACACACTCGGCACTTATTAACTAACTCGTACGCTACCCCATTACACATCACCATGGAGTCATCCTAGACCTCTAATGCACGCACCTTCGTAATCCTCACACAGGAACAATACAACTTTATCTGTGTGAAGATTCAGGCCAACCTCACTCTTGATACCATAGAACAGGAGGCAAAACGAAACTTCGAGCACATATACATGGAAGTTCATGAATTCATCCTCTCTATATATGACATCATCCCCCTTTCTGATCCTCATCATAGGCTTATCTCCCAGCTCCTTCTGGAAAGGAGCCAAAACACACGGTGGCCCAATGAGAAGCCCCAAATGAATCCATCAGTCCATCCTCGCATGGGACAGACAGCCACTCACCAAGTGTCAATGAGTACACAAGCACCAGTATCCCAATAGAGATTACCCACCCCCATCTCCACCCAGTACATACCACACGTGCAAACGCATGGGGCCACTTTCATTGCATCGGCCCCGCACATCTAGGGTGTCACTTCATAGTTTGTGGCTAGGAAAGGAACCATACCCCTTGTTCAACAACCCACTCACTTCAACGTGCCACACCCTTCAACCACAACTCTAAATGTTGCTCCACAGCAACAAATGACAACCCAACAATCTCCCCAACTAACTAATCTACCTACCACTCAAGAGTGGGTAGAAGCAAAACAAATGATGCAAGCGTTACCTGATGAGATAAAGCAACTTAAAACTGCCAACACTGAACAAGTTAAAGTACTAGATTTCTACCATGATGATCCAATTAGCTCTTCAGTGCCATCATTAGCTTTACCCAAGGGAATCACACTTCCATAGCTGACCAAATACAATAGGAAGGGAGATCCGAATGCTCACATAGTCACGTTTCGATCAGAAACTCTATTGCTTCAAGCTTGGCCCCACACAATCTTGTGCGTGTTCGCTATGTCCTTAACGAGCGTAGCCTTAAACTAGTATAGAGCCTTGTCATGTAACTCCATATCCTCTCTTGAGGATCTGTTACACCAATTCGTTACCAGGTTTAAGTACAACCTGAAGCCTGAAGGAACCCTATATACAGATGAAACAAGCACCACTTGAGCCTGTGCAAAAGTCAATCCAACGATGGAGTGCAGCCCTTAACAAAATTCATGAACCCATCCCTAAAAAGTATTTTCTTACGATTCTGAAGGGAGCCATGAATGATTTCATTAAGTCAAAACTGTACTACCTAGGCACTCAAACGTTGAGCCAAGCATTCACACAGATCAAGAACATTGAACAAGCTGCACAAACTAGCAATGACCCCGCCTATGTGGCTTACAAGAACCAACATATTGCCAAAAAATAGACAACAATAGAAACTATAGCTGCAAGGACAAAAACAACAAACACCAATACCAACCCTCCTAAAAAAACAGGGGCCACCTTGAGGTCCAATTTTCAAAGCAAGGAGCGCTCTAAGTACACATCACTACCTTCGCAACCTTCGGAACTACTAGAGCAACTCCTTAAAGCCAGGAAAATCCAATACAAACATGTAGAGGAGAATGCTCACCGCTGACATGACAAGTACTACGAGTTACTGAGAAACCCCACCTTAGCAGCACCAAATGAGCCCCTGGTTCCATGACATTTCAAGTTAAACCAATTCTGCCATTACCACTAGATGTTTTGTCACAATACCGACACCTGCCGTGCGTTAAAGGATGGTCTACAAGCAATGATAGAACAGGGCCAACTGAACGTCAACACCCTGAATCAACCCAGCACAAACGATGCCTCGTATGTCATAAACTTCATTGGCATAGATAGTAAGCCTAAACCTGTGTAGCAACCTTTTGTGATTCGTGTGTCTTCCAGCAAGGCAACAATCCCCTCCACCTCCACGAGTAAGAGGCCTCCCATCGTCATCAAGGTGACACCTAGAGCACCAATGAAACCTTTTGTGGTCAAAGTACCACCACCTCACATGCCCACTAAGATGTTAAACTGGCAAGATTCAACATAGTCTCAAGCACCGAAGACACCCTTTGTGGTCAAAGTACCACCGCAATCATCCACTAAGATGTTAAACTGGCATGATGCACCGACCATAACCGCAAAGAAACCTTTCATCATCAAAGTGCCACAACAAGCTAGTCAAACACCAACGACTCCTCCTAAACTACCATTTTTCATAAAGGTGTCACCACACGATGGCCCCTCACCTACCCAGAGCCCAACCGTAGGCAATGACTCAACCTCTTCTCCCTCAAGAGTCAACCTTGCCAACAACACAGGTAAGCAAACCAACTGGCAATAGAAGAAAAGGAACGAACAATGAACAACACTTGTAGCCGAAATAAAAGCCACACCTAGTACACAGCAACTGAACATTGGGGGCCCTACCCCTAATCCCAAACAAACCAGGCCCAAGCCCTCGACTGATACAAAGGCAACCAACACAATGAAAAATAACATAGACTTTGTAGCTACACTGGCCCAAGTGAAACAAATGCTCAAACAAAAGAACACAACCATGAGTTTGTACGACCTGGTCATGACATCATCAGCCCATCGCGAAGCCTTAGTGAAAATTTTAGCATCCATTCTTGTTACAGAGGACATCCCTACTAACATGGAATCCATTCATGCAACGATTTCACAACACACACCACAAGAATTGGGTTCAAACACCTTAGTCTTTCGTGACGATACAGTTAAAGTCAACCTCAAACGAGAGGAGGTCACAACAACTCCATTGTCGATAGCATACGTGTTGGGCAATGTACCATTCGCAGAGTGCACAT
Organism: Gnetum montanum; assembly: GCA_015680685.1. Classification (NCBI taxonomy): domain Eukaryota; kingdom Viridiplantae; phylum Streptophyta; class Gnetopsida; order Gnetales; family Gnetaceae; genus Gnetum; species Gnetum montanum. Next base: position 259,834 of record MNCI01027234.1, on the reverse strand, counting down.
TGATGATGGCATGGCAACAAAAATAGTTCTATACTCTATCATTGACAAACTAGGCATGGCAGATGAGATCATGCCAACAGAAACCATATGTCTAAAATCCTTCAACGGATCACATGTCACAGTCAAGGGCACAATCAACTTAGCCTTTGTGGTAGGTGAAAAATTCTCCACCAACGCGGAGTTCACTGTCATAGAAGAGATGCCCAGTTTCAACATGATTCTTGGCAGACCATGGCTAGCACAACAATAGGTCGTTTCCTCACCAATACATCAAGAAATCTGCCTTCCATACGAAGGTGGACAAGTCACTATACATGGCGACAACACTCCCTTTCAAGCTAACCACAACATAGACATGTCACAGGTCTTGAAAGAGGAGCCTCTTGATGCAACACACATGACAAGAAATGCAACACCTAGAGCCAATACGCTCGAACGAGTGGCGAAAACCATAAGCCTCCCAGCTGAGCCTAAGCCTAAAACACTTCCAAAACCACATCTGGCTAAGAAACAACCACATGATCCAGTCTCCCTTGCGGCCAAAAACACGTCTGATCTCTGCCCACTCTTCACCTTTCTTCATTGTGCATACGCCACCTTAGTTTGCATTGTACTAGCTTACGCACTTGCATGTGGCCCGAAAAGGCCTTAAACTACCACCTTTTCACATTATTTTTTACTCACTAGTGCATTTCAATTCATGTTTTCTGCAATGGCTATTTAACATTATTTTCTCCAGTTGCTTTTGTTTACAGGAGCATACAGATGCACATGCATGCATCCACACTAACAGTCCTAGCATCATGACTTAAAACTGATACCATAGAATGTCCTGGCATCATGACGGTAAATCAACACCATAGAGCTCTTTCTAACATGATACTAAACTGTCACACTCATTCACTAGAGTCTGCTAAGACTATAAACTGGTAGGATCATTTTTTGCACATTCATTTGATGCTGTAATTCATGACATTTCTTCATCAACGCCTGCCGCATCGCTCATCACACCGACTCAGAAAACACTATTGCTGCTCATTTTGTTTGCCTTAAGTTTCATATGGTGCCTCCATTTGCATTGGCCACATTCATGTCTAAAGTGTTCGCTAAATCATTCACTTGCAGGTTTCTTGTCGTCTTGGAGTTGTGTTTGCATGATGACACCCAATGATGCTCGTACATGGATACACTTCATCATGGTGACAAGGGGGCACATTGTTTCTAACGCACGCAACCAGGTTAATTAATCTGTTCAAAAGTACATTCCTAGTTTCCAATACATTCTCCATTTCCCCAACAATCTCGTTCCCTTTTCCTAACCATTTACAATTCCCAAATACACCAAGTACACCCTAAAAATTTGAGCACATTGTTGCACATTGCAACACTCTCAAGCAGTTGCAACACATAACATGGAACATGAGCATGAGTGCAAAATTGAAAGAAAGCTCTTTCCAAAAAAAAACCACAGCCCTTCCCATACAAGCCCTTGGTAGGAAGGCAGTTTTCTTGAAAGTAAACGCTCATGTCTCAAATGATCAAGTAGCAGCTCGTTGCATGGCTTTGGCTCTCTACCAATAGGTTCCCTTTAACACTAAACAATGGCCCTGTTCCTCCGAAGAAAGCAACAGATCATCATGTGGCTTTGGTTGTGACAACAAGTCGTCTTAAACACTAAACAAGAGTCTTGTTCTGCCAAAGGACATACACCTCATGTCTTGGTTCCAAGTTTGCTAGACAATGGCTATTGACAAGGATCAACCTGACCCATATACACACCAAAGCATCCCCCACACTAGCACAATCCCTTGATCAATTCCTAATCCCACAGTTGCAAACATCTCCTCTAGATATCATCTCCAAACTTCATTCCCCAATCCCAAGTACTTTTGAACATGGTGCGAGGACATCTGGCCAAGTGTCAAACGACAATGCCACTAAGTTGCTTGTGGTGTTTTTTACTTCTTTGTCGATGCCTCTCGAGTCAATTCCTCCAAGCATCAATAAAGAGGGGCCAATGAAACACCACAAAAATTTGGACCCAGCACTTTCAAAAAAGAATCAAGCTAAGTCATAATGCTTCCCAGCATGACCAAAACTTGCAAACCTCAAAAATAACATAAAACAGAGCATAATTGAACAAGGAAGAGTTCCCTGGGATCCACAGGTGACTACATTAGCATCCGGCATCAGGAATTTCAAGTTTTGGGTTCAAAATACTTGGTTTTGACCAAGTATACTTTGGGCACACCTTGGGCACACTTTGGGCACTACCCAATGTACACCATCAAAAACGGCTCAAAACAAGCACCAAACAAGGAGATTTTCACCTAAAATCAACTCTCAAAGGTAGGGCAACTATTGGGCATCATCATGGGTACCTGAAAATCAAGTTTTGACCCCGAAATGATGCATTTACATGTGTGTACGCTGAGCATACATACTCTGCATGCCCAGCGTACAGCCCAGCGTGCACCAAATTTTGAGCTCCAAAAACTCCTCCAAACAGGCCAGAATTGAAGCTCTAGAACACCTATGACCTTCCCAAGGGTCCCCAGTAGCTCTCAGGTACTTGAAATTCAATTTTTGGGCTCCAAATGATAGACTTTCATGCCTGTACGCTGGCATGCAGCACGCTGGCATCCTGTACACTAGCATCCTACACACTGGCATCCTGTACGCTGGCATGTAGCACGCTGGCATCCTGTATGCTAGCATGCAGCACGCTAGCATCCTATACTCTGGCATCCTGCATGTTGGCATGCAGCACGCTGTACAGTCATAATATTCTTTGCACTTGGGCAATGTAGCCACATGTCACCCGATCTGAAATTCCAGCATCCCATAGCTAATAATCCCGTCTCAGATCTGAATTTAATGCCCAAACTTGTATAAAAACCCTAAATTTTTGACCAGAAAGGGGGTTCGCAATTTTTACAAACAAGGACAAAAAACTGAATCAAGAGGACTTAATAGATCGAGGCATCAACCTCTATATGCTGGTGCATCAGACTTGCACGCTGCATTTCCCTGCAATCCAAAACCTGCATCTTCCAGCACCCATCATCACCCACCGGGGCTAAACGTCTGCCATGTGATTAATCCACAACTACGTTCTGACCAATGCACATTGTAATTAATTTTTCAATACAAAATAGTTTACATTTTGCCCAGATTTATTGCAGTTTATTTGTTTTTCAGTTTACGTTTACACTCTTGTTTACATTATTGTGCCTATTTACGTTACGGTTTATGTTTATGTGCATCATTTACGTGTAACCCAACGCATTGCAAAGTGCATACGTTGGGGAAGTCCTCATTTGATCTGCGTGCGGACCATTCAAGGCATTCAACATTCATCCATTCCAACTCATCCTCAAGTGAAGGTAGAGTCTTTTGTGCCTATCTGTAGATCTCTCAGTGTCTGTTTCATTCCATCCTTGCACCGACAATTTCAGACAGTACAGTTATAAGTAGTGTTGGGTACGGTAGCATCTACAATAGATCGATGACAAACAACGACAGCAGTCAAGAAGCAGCAAAAATTTATTTTGGTTACCTTTTATATTCTTGAATTCGAGACACTCATTCTAATTAAATTTTTTCTTTTTTTTAGTATTTTCAAAAGGTCACATAGCCCTCTCTAATTGAGACTATTCTCAAGTTTTCATACCCATACGAGAGATGCCCTAAGCAATAGTCTCATCAAATGAGTTTTTTCCTAGGTGTTGGTGCAACCAAAATTTATGCATTAATACCTTTTTGGTGCTAGAAGGAGGGCCTTTCTCCCACCTTTTATTTATCAACTCTTCTTACCATTTTCTTGTGGCTATTTTTTTTTGTCTTGGAACCTCTTGAATTTTTTTTAAAACCTTTATCTTTAGACCCTTTATTTTCTACCTTTTTCTTATGCTTCCCATTTTCTAAAAATTTTTGTTACCAAAACCTTTTTTTATAACCCTTATTTCCCAATTCCATTTTCAAATTTCTGATTTTGGTGGTCTTTACTTGAGTCCTAACTTGTATGAGATGGTTTTATTACTCAATTTTAAATTTATTTTTCTAAAAAAATTTTATTTTATTATTTTCCTTTTAAGATTTTGTAGTTTTTATTGCTCCTTGCACTTGCATGCAATTTTTTGTTGGGGGGCTAAGTATTGTAACCAACTTCACCCATGTTATTAAGCGGGGCCATGATCAACAAAACTATCCTGTAAAATCATATACCATTTCACCAAGTAATGTTGACATGCAGGAAGGTGAATCAACATGCAGGGAGGTGGACTAATGTGCGAGGAGGTGAAACAATATTTGCAAGTGGCTATAAAGTAGAGAACGAAGATGATGTCAAGAAGATGGGGGGAGTGAGGGCCTCCTTAAAAAATTGAGCTCTCTTCCTGAATAGCTATATCTCTCTTCATTAAGGCACATGCAGAAGGGCAAGGGAGGTCTCCAAGGGTTGAGAAACTAGCAAATGACAATTTTTTTCTCTCTCTCTTCTCCTATTTTTCTTGCAACCATAATGGTGCAACTAATGCACATGGATGAGGCATGTGGCAAGCAAGTTCTATAGTCCTATTTCTTTATTCTTGGCAATAGAATGGCAATAGTCAATAGTGGCAGAGTTGTGTGGACGATGGTCAATAATCTTAGCAGTAAACCAAGAAGTGGTGATATTCTTTTTCCTTTTCATGGCAGACCTATGATGATGACACACATATGACTAGATTATTAGCATGTCAAAGCGAGATTTGGTGGCTTTTTCTCTCTCTCTTTCTCTATGTTGCAGTGTTGTAGCAGTAGATAGTAGCAGTTGTAGGTATGGATTCTACAGTATCATTATATTTTTGGTAGGCAATGCATCCATGGCAGGGTTCTCCAAATAGAGACAAATTTTCCTCTCTCATGCTGATGATAGGACACATTTTGTCTATGTGTCAGAGATGTGTCAATGGGTCTCTTCATCTAGCCTCTTCTCTCTCTCTCTCCCTCCCCTAGTGGCTATAGGTAGTGTTGGCTATGGTAAAGTCTACAATGGACTAGCAACTATAGCCAGGAAGCAAGGAAAATTTATTTTGATTACCTTTGGTATTATTGAATTCGAGACACTCATTCCAATTAAAATTTTCATTTTTTTTACTATTTTAAAAAGGCCAAGTAGCCCTCTCCAATTAAGACTATTGACATGTTTCTATACATGATGAGTGACAAGGTACCCCTACACTCAACCATACGAAACGAGCGTAGCATGCACGATCTAGTCAAACTCCGTAGACTAAATGCCTACACGCCCCATGGAACACTTGGGGTTAATCATTCGTTGTCTTCCCAGACTTACTTGTGTTTGTCACGGTGTATAGTTAAGTCCGAGGTATATGATTTTTATAGCTTTTTATGTTTTATGTCTTCTATGCTAAAGGGTGAAGGGTTGAGAAACTAACTAACTCTAACTAATGACTAAGTCTAAATTAACTAGCGTCAACATCTGTTTCCACTTACCGTACACACCCTGAACTATGCAACCATAGTTACCAAATGCTAATCATTACTGGGATCACCACGCGTAACACACATGCTCGAAGTGGTCGTACTGAGGCACTTAACTAGCCTAAGTGTAATGAGCAGCCGATTCCTTGATTAGTCATACACATCTGTAAATGCTCATAATCAAGTCATACTCATTCTGCATTCTAGGAGTTGAGGGTAAGAGAATCAAATTGCAATGAGCAGTCGATTCCTTGATTAGCTATACACATCCGTAAATGCTTGTAATCAAGTTGTACTCATGCCGTGATACTGAAAGGTAATAAATAACAGGTAAGAAATAACATGTAATAAATCCTATTCCATGCACTGCAAGGTTTATCCAAAAAGCTCGTCTTTATTGCTGTACACAACTTGCGTTCAGGTACAATGTTGCTCAAATAAAGATCCGTTCACTTGGGGACTCCTACTGCAGGCACATGGAAAATATTCTATCTCTGGAGTGATCAATCTTCCAGAGTTTCCCTACTGCTAGCCTAGGATGAGGAATAAGGGGAGTGCCACCTCTTATTTATAGATATGCCGGCAGACCGCGATATCGCATACGTGATATCGCATCTCATCATACCCCCATGACTGAATGAAAACTCATCCTTAAGTTCCTTACAATAATATCGGGAAGGTATGGAATTATTGAGGGGAATGGAACTAATGGGATGACGTGTGAACGGATCATCATTACAAGACTTGACAAAACGAGTGTTCATGACAACAAGGGTGAACACCTTATTACAATGAAATCAGACCTTAGTTGGTAGCTAAGAAAGAGAGAGAGAAACAAGTGTTGCTATTGCCAACGCCAAGATTGCACCTTCGTTGTCCATCTGTAAGCACGTCATCAATCTTGCTCCTTGCATAGCTGCTTCCAGCGCTGCTCCATTCCAAGTGGTTCCTCCAGATCCGGTCTGTTATTGCATGGTCACCATCTGCACACACAACACAATCTTAATTAGCAAGGGTAAATGAATCTCAAGATAGTTAATACCTTGCTTCTGTGTAAGTTCATTGGCTAGGTTGTGGTATGGTTGATATGGATTGGGAGATATATTACTGATGACTACCAAAGGTGTAGGGGTTAGGAAGAAAATCAAAAATTTTGGGGCTAGGACAAAATTGAAAAAATCAGGCCCTGTACCCCCATGACTAATCGCAAACCTCTGGTAGTGTTAAAATGGAGAAAGAAAAGGAGTAAGAAGGATAGATAAAAAGGGACAACTATAGCATCGATGAAATGGATGTCAAGATGGTAATGAATAAAATAAAATTAATTGCAAAAATGTTAGGGAAAAGAAGTTAACGGATGCTCCAAATAGGAATGTTAGTGTGTCCTCCCCAAAGCAGGCTCATGCCCTTAATGCCCTAACAAACCCACATTCAAAGAGTCCGTAGGCTCTAGGAATGTCATTTGGAACAAGAGTTAAAGTCTTAACCACAAGTTTTTACCAAGAAGAAAACAATGCATCAACCGAAATATACATACTAATGATACAACTGGAAATGAGGTGAACAATGGAGAGAAGGGTGGAGAGAAGAGGATGGAATGGAATCCCAAGAACAAGGTGGTGTACAGTCCCTTATGTGTTTCATGATTAATGTGACTTAGCAATTTTCATTCCAACTCCGGCCTCAAACCAACCACATTCAGTGACTTTGCATCAATGCATTTGGCTGAACCATCCACTTGGATAACAAGGATGCATTGCTAAAGAGCCACCACCATTCCGATGAAACAAAGGAAAACGGGAAGCAAGAAGGGCCTTAGTTAGAGGGAACACTTTTGGTTCCATAACCAGTGCTTGTAGTCCAATTTTATTTCGTCTAAGGGGTGTGCCTTGAATTCTCACTTATTTTTTTTTTTGTGTTTTGTGTTTTTATGCGTGAGAACCACACCATGCAAAGACTTCTTATTTTTATTGACTCAGCTTCTAATAATTAGGTAACATCAAAATAGCAAGAAAAAATCAAAAAGAAAACATCCAAGCACCCAAGAGAATGACCAACACAAAAGCATCAAGTTCCCTTGAAGTCACACCCTTTTCAATTCTTGAGTCCTTCCTTAGTTTGAAAAATGCCCAGTCACCGATTCATTAAAGTTCTTATTATGAAAAGGACTGTAAATTTCCAAGCTGAGAGAGACCATAGAAACTGGTGGATGGATGGATGAAGTGATCTCATTTCCTGCCATATCAAAAGAAACATACCTTAGTATCAACATTATGACTTAAAGGTAAAAACCAAACATTATCAATCAACATGAAAATAGTTCATACCATCATTCCGAACACTTATTGGGTGACAAACTTACATGATGGAACACACACACATACACAAAAAATGAAAAAGTATAACGATGTTGTAAAACCAAAAACAAGAAAAGTTAAAGAAAGTTGTAAAACAAAAACTAGGAAAGTTAAAGAAATTTATAAAACAAAAATGTGTAAGACAAAAATGTTGTAAAACAAAAACTTAAAAGAACTGAGGGCCCCATATGATTAGCATAGGTGGCCATCTCCCCCATAACTGAATTGCAAGGAAGAGATCCAAAATAGAGAGCGAGGTTGCCTGCTAGTGGAGGTGTAACTTGTATTGGTTGTTGTGGGTTCACGGAAAGGTTTTGTTTGTTGTATGTTAACCAATAATCTTTTATTCGGGTTGTCAGGCTTGTATATCATCATGGCTCCAAAGGGAAAGGTTGTATAAATAATATAGGTTCCTTCCCACAATGTTTGGAATTTCGTACGCTAAGGTACATGTGTGGGATTCCAGTAAAGGACCTTGTCGCCTAGTTGGTATCGAAACCTTCAAATCCTAAAGTCATGACGTTGTTTACTGTGTACCTTGTGCAACTCATTTAATGATAGTGCAACCAATCTATTCTTGTCTAGTACATTCAAAGTTACCAACCATTGTTTTTGTGCTAGGTCGAGGTCTAGGTGAAGGTCGCAAGCCATGGATAGTGTACGGAGCTCATTCTGTATGGGAAGCTTGGGTAGTTTCCCGTATACTAACTCATAGGGAGAATAGCCTGTAGGAAGCTTCCAAGTAGAGCGGTATGCCCAGAGAACATTGTACAATTTTTTGCTCTAGTCATGCCTAAATTTACTAACTGTTCTTGTTAATATCTTGGTGATCTCCCGGTTAGTAACCTCGGCTTGGCCATTAGCTTGGGGGTGATAAGGTGTGATCAATTTATGCTCAACCCCTAAGAGTTGCATCAGTTTGCGAAAGGTTGCACCCGTAAAATGTGTTTCATTATCAGAGATGAGTGCACACAGTACACCAAACCTATTAACAATTTTTTTTGTACAAATCGTGTAGCCGTAGATGATGTGTAGTCTATTACTACGACTGCTTCAACCCATTTGGTTAAGTAATCAACAACAATGATGATATATGCTTTTTCGTTGGACATCGGTGTGATAGGCCCCATAAAATCTATTCCCCAGATATCAAAGGGTTCTAAAGGTTGAATCCATTGTTGCGGACCCTTCATTCTAGTAGTCATTCCACCATCTCATTGACAACATTCACAGGATTGGGCGAAATGATGGGTGTCCCAGAATAGAGTTGGCCAATAGTATCCTACAAGCAAGACTTTGGTAGTCGTTCGTCTCCCAACATAATGACCCCCACAGGGGCCCTCATGAGCATCCTGAAGAACTTTTAATTGATCCTAATTGGGCACGCACCATCGAACCAAGCCATCAAGACAGACTTTATAGATTTGGCCTCTGATTTCCATGAAGTACTTGGTTTTGTGAAGAAACTGTTGTTTCTTCCTAAAGTCCAACCCCTGTGGTAGTTGTTGGAAAATAAGATAAGTAAGAATGCTACTATACCAATTTATTTCCATGGGTTGATCATTTACTACACCGACAAAGAGGGTTTCATCAAGAAAATGGTCAGATACAGCATATTCATCCTCTTTGTTGTCCCAACGCAACCGAGATAGGTGATCTGTGACTACATTCTCAGTGCCTTTGCGATCTACTATCATTAAATCAAACTCTTGAAGAATCACTAACCAACGTATGATACGTGGGCTAACCATTGGCTTGTTCATAAGGAACCTAATTGCACTAAGATCTGTATGGATGTACACCTTGTAGCCTAATACATAGTGCCTAAATTTGTCTAGTGAAAATACTACAGCCATTAATTTCTTTTCTGTAGTAGTGTAGTTGAGTTGTGCACCGGTGATACTCTTACTAGCATAGTGGATGTAATACGGTCATTTTTGTTCATCTAATTGTGTCAGTACGGCTCCTAAGGCATAATTAGATGTGTTGGTCATGATATGAAACGGCCTGGACTAGTTAGGGGCTTGTAGAATAGGAGTTTCCACAAGCCTCTGTTTGAGAGTTTGGAATGCTTGTTTACATTCCCTGGTCCACTTGAATGGTACATCTTTTTTCATTAATTCCACCAATGGCTTGGCAATTTTGGAGAAGTTCTCGATAAATCTCCTATAGTAGCCAGTGTGTCCAAGGAATGACCAAACATCTTTGATAGTTTCTGGTTGTCAGGTAATTCCTTGGATGACTTTAATTTTTTCTGGATCTACCTCTATTCCTGATTGTGAAATTTTATGCCCCAATACTACACCCTCTTCAACCATCAAATGGCTCTTCTGCCAGTTGAGCTTTAGGTTGGTTTCAACACATTGTTTTAATACTTGCTCTAACCAATCAAGGGCTTGATCAAAGCTCCTCCCATAAGTGGAGAAGTCATCCATAAAGACTTCTACTCCATTACTTATTTGTTGCTGAAATATGCTTAGAACTAATCGTTGGAATGTGGCAGGGGCATTGCACAAGCCAAAATGCATTTGTTTGTATGCAAACGTTCCCCAAGGACTGGTGAACATTGTTTTGGCTTGGTCTTATGGTGTGATTCATATTTGGTATTACCCACTATACCCATCCAGAAAACTATAATAGCGATGCCCTGCTATAGTGTCTAAGACTTGGTCAACAAATGGAAATGGGAAGTGATCTTTGAATGTTTCCATATTTAATAGCCTAAAATCTATACATACCCTCTATTTACCTCCTTTTTTCTGTACGATTACAAGAGGACTAACCCACTCGCTATCAGCAATAGGGTAAATGAACCCAGCATTGAGAAGCTGCTCTATCTCCTCTTTCACTATTTTTTTTAACTTCAGGTTCAATCGCCTCTGGGGTTTCTTGCAAGGTTTCATGGATGAGTCTGTGTAAATCCTATGCTGACATATCCTAGGATCTATTCCGGTTAGTTTAGGGTATGACCAGGCAAAGGCTATTGACCACTTGTTTATCATCTTTAGCAAAATTTATTTTCGCTTGGATGCGAGCTTTACGTTGATGATTACCAGTTTTTCATTTTTAAGGATCATGTATTCCAAACTAGTGGGAAACGGTTTTAAATCTAGGGGCTCTTGTTTAAACTCCTAAGGAATCTCCAACTTCCCCCAATTAATGTTTTCGGAGTTAAGGGCTGGAAGTTGGCAACGGACTTGCTCTAATATGTATGTGCTTTCAATGTAAGCACTAGTTATTCCCTCAGCTAGTTCCATGCAAGTTCTTAAGTTGTTCTCTTTATCAGCCATCAGCCACTAGGTGTTTTCTTGTTGTGTGGCTACCGCATATAGGCACGTTTGTATGTCAATATCCCATGCACACCAATTGCATGCAGGCAATGTTAAACTTCGCATCACCCATTATTTTTGCATGCAATGACACCCTATGTCACTATATGCGATGCATGGAACTCTTTTCCTCTCAATTTTCCCAAAAGTATTTTTCTTGGATATTTCTAGGGAAAGATTGTGGATTTCTAGGCATGCATCTATTGTATTCAGCCATGCCCTTCCCATTATAATTGGGAAATCACCTTTGTCATTGTTTATTTAGATCACTAGGAAATCGGCTAGAGATGACCAAACACCCATAGTGATAACAATGTCCTCAACCTATCACAAAGGAATAGTGATGGACTAGTCAGCCAACTCTAAGTGAATATTGCTCTTCTTGAGTGGAGGCAGGTTTCAGGTTTTATACAGTTCTTGTAAGATTAAGTTAACTCTGGAACCTGAGTCGAGGTGAGCCTTATGGGGTTCATTCCCAGCGACTTGGAGGTAAACTAGGGGGACTCCCAGATCCGATAATTTCTTTGGAAGATGGCCAACCTTGATCCAGTTCGTTACTGTATGTGTTAACATAACTGTATGCATTGGGTGCGATTTCTCTGTCGAAGGGTTTCCCGAAATCTTATTTGGTATGGAGGTGTTTAGATGCTCAACTGCTTGTGAAGGCGAGGGTTTGGTTGGATTGCTGGTCCTAAGGAAAGGTCTTTTTGGTGTATGATTGTTAGAACCAACTGGAAATTGAGGATTGGGCACCCTCGTAGTGTTGGGTTGTCATGGTTGATTGGGAATTACTTTAGGCTTTGTTGGAGCGGTTGGCAGTGGGACTACTTGCACAAGAGATGCGGATGGATTTGGAGGATAGTGAGGGTATGGAGCATTTTCCAAAGGAGAAGGAGTCCTAAAATACTCCTAAACTCGGTAGTAACGTGGAGGGTTTATATGATCCATAGAGTCACCTAGGGAAATCGGCTGCTGCACATAATAACCATAAGGATTAGGCTGCTGGTAAGGATACTGTTGTGTTGGCGGTGGCATGCCCCATAACTGTGGGTATTGCCACTGCTGATGTTGTCTGATGGGCTATGGTGGAGTTCCACTTGGATAATACATTAGTGGTTGGTGGAACTACCTGGGGTTACCTTGTGGATAAGGTAACCTATGGGGTGTTTGCCGTTGGTTAAGTCTTGCAATTAGCGTACACACCCCAAACTCCTGTAGATGTGAGATAATTGAACAACATCCCTTAGGATGGTCATAGTTGTAGATCTCGCATCCACTATCATCATCTGTGTCAGAGTCCATAGCCTCATCGAAGATAATGATTTTTCCCTTACCCTTGTTATGTGTAGCGCCTGAATCTCTCCTCTTTGTCTTACCTTTGTCACTACTTATTTCCTTCTTAGACTCCTCTACAATTTTCAAGATGCTTTCAAGTCTGGAGTCTAAAGAATCCCACAATTGGTCCATCTTAGCTGATACTTCAATTGTTAATTTTTGGATCGGTAAGGTTTTCCGGTTCACCAACTCTTCGAGTGGTGACTCATCCTCCTCATCACAAAATTTCACTCCCTTCTTTCGAAGGGATGGATTGCGGTTGTATTCTTCCACACTTTCCCTCTTTCGTAGCTCACCTTCTTCTTTTGCTACTTATTTCAACAAGCTATATACTTCATGGGCTCTAAGTTGTGAGAGTCTCCCTTGGGCATAAGTCCCAAGGGTTCTTCTAGTTTCATACCTTAGCCCATCCACGATGTGGCGAAGTCTCCCTTGGGCATAAGTCCCAAGGAATGAATAGACCTAAGCTCTCCCACTCCCAAGATGAGGCCTTAGATAGAAGCCTCACTAATTCATCACAGTGGGGGCCAATCCATAACTATTTCCAGGATACCTCATCACCAATTATTCCACATCCTTATGCCAGCACCACCTACCAATGACCACTACAAGCATCATTGTAAAGGCATGTACAATTCTAGGCTATCTTAATCCAACACATATCGCAAGCATAACACTACCAAAACAACCATAACAAGATCACATATATCCACACCTAATAGTCACATTCATTTCATGAAAACAATACTAGAACATGACAAAAAAAAATTTTCACTACAATCATATTTCATAAACTACATATAATTCCATAAAAATGATCACTATTATAACCTCTAAGATAATATATATCCAAAGAGAAAATCAATTCAACAATTAAAAAGTACTTCCCAAGACGATTCCAAAACATCCTTATTTAAAGTTTAATAAAACAATAAATAATAATATTTAATTACATCGTGTGATAATCAAAACTCTTATAGAACAATAGGCCTAGAAAATATAATATTCTAATCATTTTAATTTCACTAATACCACATTTAATATTGCACAAGTCCATATCATGTCAGACATCACATATTTATTAATAAATAATCTATAATAAAAACTCTAAAATTTTAGGAAATCTACAAAATAATATGTCCTAATTCAATCTTTTAACTATCCACCTCACATACCCACTTTGCATGATCATATATACTAATTTGGCACAAAAATATAGGGAAAAAAGTAAAGAAAACCCACCAATTAAAATTGTTGTGACAAAATGTTCGAAACAAGCATAAAATCTTCAAAAATCCAACAAAACTCCATTTCACTCCAAGCAAGTTCTACATCCATGTAGATTCAACTACAACAATCCTAAATCCAACTTTACAATAAGAAAAAGCTATCCACAATGCCAAAATTTCTAGAAAAGGTGTGAAAAAATGGAAGAAAACTAAGGAAAATGGAAGAGAAGAAACTTCAAATCGATTTAAAAAAAAACAATCCAAATTCCAATTTTAGGATATGCAAGAGGCAATAACGATTTCTAAGAAAAGAAAAACAAACAAATAAACACTATGCTTAAAGCATATGCTTTTTAAAAAATACAAGCTTCATTTCTTATCGCACATCACATGCAAAATCTAACTTTACTTTTTAATTTTTCTTAAATAGGAATTATTTTCATAAGTCGATTTTTTTTTCTTCTCTAACTAATACTCTTCACTTCAAACAGTTATAACAATCACATTAAAACTCCAAATCAATGAATCTATGAGATCCATATCAAATTCTCTACACAACCACATGCTAAAATCACAATCAAGTAACACACAACACATCACTACAATTCAAATGCATATACACCAAAATCACACATAAAATATAAATATATACCAAATAATTTTTCTTGTACCCCAACCCAACATCCTTGCCAACAACATCACCTGTCTAACACATCACACAAGGCTAGTCTACATAGTCATGTTAGTTAAGCATGCAAAGACATTATAATCATAACATAAAGACAAAAGTCTCATAACATATAAAGTGTAATTATAAAAAATTAACTCATCCCCGATAACCCACCAAGACAACACAAGTAATGTATAAATTGTAATCATATGGCCATATCCAATGTATACAAAAGGGATGTAACATAAACAAGGCTTACAAAATTTGTAAAGTCATCCCACATTTCAAAATTATGATTGCAAGGGATTTCTTTAAAAAATTGATATTATCCAAGTATTTAATGTATAGGATGAACAAGATTATATTAAATCACATATTAAATGAACCTAGAATATTAAATTACATTGACATGAAAAATATAAACTAGCATTTTCTTTCTTGTAATCACAAATCACGTTGATATGAAAAATATAAAATAGCATTTTCTCCTTTGAAATCACAATCACCTTTTAAAATAGCATTTTCTTTCTTACAATCACAAATTTTGTTAACTTAGAAAATGAGGCTAGAATATTAAATCACATTGATACAAAAAATGAACCTAGATTATTGAATTATGTTGACATGAAAAATATAAAATAGCATTTTCTTTCTTTGCAATCACAATCACATTATAAAATAACATTTTCTTTAATGCAATCACAAGTTGCATTGACATAAAAAATATAAAATAGCATTTTCTTTCTTGCAATCACAAGTTGCATTGACATGAAAAATATAAAATAGCATTTTCTTTTTTGCAATCACAAATCATGTTGACATGAAAAATATAAAATTTCATAATGGACATTACTTGGTATGACTTATTATAAGGTGTAGGGCTCATTTTATGTTTTTCACCTATTCTTCTCTCTTCCATGTGGGACAATTTTAACACCCACGCTACTTTCTGAGTAGAAGCCTACTTTCTTAGTATGTCATATTGCCCTCTACTATGTTGGAGATCTATTTAGAAATATACTTTCCCACATTCCTAAAGAATTTGCTAGTTTCCTCAGTACAATGTTGGAAATTTCTAAGTCAAAGATAGAAACAAATTATGGATAAATTATTAAGTGTTTTGATCTTGATCAAAATTTTGGCTTTCCATTTTGGCCAAGTTTGAGTTTCTGTCTTATCTTTTGCAATCTAGTTTTAACATTCTATGTCATTGGAAACATAGTTTCTGAATCCCTTTCAAATTTTGCCAAAAGTAATACCTTACATAATTAGCAATGTCATTATTCCTTCTAACATCTCACGTTAATCCTACATTTGACATCGAACTCAACTCTCCAATAGAACAAATCTTCGATGTTCAACCTCATTTTTCCTTATGACATCTTGCATCAATACTACATTTGATGTTTGACCTTAGCTCCTACATTAATCTTGTCTTCAATAGCTAGTATCATTCCCACATGTGATTTCATTTCCACCTCAATACATAATGTCATTTCCACTTCAATGCACAATGTCATTTCCATTTCAACATGTTATGTCATTTCTAATTTCAACACCTAATGTTTTATTTACTCTCAATGCCTAGCAACAAATTTGATTTTAACATCTAACATCATTTCTACTTCCAACATCCAACATCATTCCTGATTTCAATGTTTAGCATCATTTAAATACAAACAAACTATTGTACTTGGTGCAAGCAAAGTGTATTATTTTTGTAAGAAGACTGATGAGATGCGATTCGCATGAGCCGCGATATCGCGTCATCCCCTGCAATGTTACATACGCGATATTGTGGTCCACCGCCAAATCTATAAACAAGAGGCGGCACTCCCCATATTTTCCATCCTAGGCTAGAAGTAGGGAAACTCTAGTAGATTGATCACTCCAGAGATAGAATATTTTCCATGTGCCCGCAGTAGGAGTCCCCAAGTGAACGGATCTTTATTCGAGCAGATTTGTACGTGAATGCAAGTTGTGTATGGCAATAAAGATGAGCTTTGTGGATAAACCTTGCAGTGCATGGAATAGGATTTATTACTTGTTATTTATTACATGTTATTTCCTACTTGTTATTTATTACCCTGCAGTAGCGCAGCATGAGTACAACTTGATTACGAGCATTTACGAATGTGTATGGCTAATCAAGGAATCAGCTGCTCATCATGATTAGATTCTCTCACCCTCAACTCCTAGAATGCAGAATGAGTACGACTTGATTACGAGCATTTACGGATGTGTACGGCTAATCAAGGAATCA